>OY757260.1:12867216-13032882 GCA_963584085.1 Pyrausta aurata
GTATCTAATGGAATACATGTTGTAATGTGAAAATGTGGCCCTTAGTTGAATCTGGAGCCGCATCAAACATAAAATATGCCCAATTGGGCATCAAAAGACTGTTATAGTCATGATGAATACGAAACAATATTAAAAATTCATCATAGATAGAGCTCTTATTTTATCATTTTATTCTGTATTGTGTGCTAACAAATAAAAGTCGGACTTAATACTTGAAGTCAGAGACGATACGCTATAATTATTAATAGCTAACAAGAAATATGAATGAAATGGGATAGTTTCACAAGTTATTTTGTTAAATACTACTCATTAGCATCGTATTTACATTCCCGAGTTGAAGTTTGATGCCGCATTACTGAAATAGATGTCCGAGACGCGGTATGTAGCCAAAATCCATCAACGCAGCTCGTACCGGCTTTCGGCGGTTTAAACCGACCGGTGAATGTTGCGTGTTCATGATGAATTTACATAAATCTGTTACCTTTACGGCCGGCCGCTTCCGCACAATCAAGGTGTCAGTCCGTCACGTCGTATTAATAGCTTGACATCGCAACTGGTTTTCATTATGATAAGTTGCAAGGAAAAGTCGAAAATACACGTGACGCACTTATTCCGACTGCCGCGGAAACAATCTAAAACTCCACCGCAAACTTCGCAACACAAACAATAACTTTCTGCGCGGGACACTCACAGAAATAACACTTTCTCGCTCTCACTCTCGGGTTACCTGAGCCGTCGTTGTACTGCGCGCTGGAGCGGGGAGCCGCCGAGAAGAAGAGGTGGGTTTTCAGCGTCTTGTAATGGTTTTCCTCCATGAAGGAGTACCGCTCGCGATCGCGCCGCTTGGCGTTCCTCCCTGCGCCCAGCGCCCCCCGCGCCTTCCCCCCACCCCCGCTACTGCTCATGCTCTTCTCCCCGCTGAAGTTCTTCCGAAACATCAAATTCATCTTGGACGTCTGCCACCGGCTGTCCCCGTCTCACTCACACTTGTTAATATCCCTATGCTTCTCTAATACACAGTAATTAGTCCGAAGCACGCCAAGAAATTAAGCCCGGCTATATTCAGAGATCTCCCGTCTCCGTCACACTACTGAGGACAAATACACTGTTGTTTTACTGCTGTTTCGCGCTGTTTGGCTCTGGATCTCGTACGCGATAAGTTTTAACTAATGCGAGGCGATTTAAACGATTAGAAGATATAATCGCGCTGAAATGTGCAATAACCCATTTTCAAACTTGTACCCGAAACTAAATTGGGAAGTGTGTCCAAGAAAGTTGCATTTTTGACGATGTTATCGTGATGTGATAATGTGTTTCAGGCGCCGACCTATTTTCGTGTTGTAAATGCATGTCTGCTTTGTTTCAAATGCAAATAGACAGTTTCCAGATGTGTTGAATATTAGATACTAAGAGTATTTCGGTAAATAAGATTTGCTGAAACTTTACTATACTTCTAGAGACGGTAATTCCAAAGTTGTAAATTATGGGTTAGCAGCCCCTATGGCATCACCGCAACTACGAATGGATTTGTAAATTGGTTTGTCAAGTCTTACAAAAGCGTTTGAATTTTCATGAAGTTAACATAACATTGATTTTAACTATCTATACTTACCTACTGTGTTCTCACTTTCATGACCTTATCAAAAGTATTCGAAATTATTACGAAGAATGTGTGTTTATATCTACCATAATTTATATTTTATGAACAGTTAACGATAACTGCTCATCAATTACCGACAATGAGCGATTCGTGGAAGTGTTTGAAGAAGTCCAATGACGGAGCTCGCATACAATATTCATGATTTTTCAGCCAGTAACCTCGATGTTTGGTTGGTAATTAAGGAATTACTTTTATTTTTATATTAATTAATAAGTGTTGCTATGTGGTGAGCGATTTATTTAAATCTTTATTGCATTGACAAAATAAGTTTCAAATAGCGGACTTAATGCTTAAAGCATTCTCTACCAGTCAAACATTCGGTGGGGCAGAAACGATGGAGGCGGCGTAAAACAACACAAAAAAGCAACAAATTAGAAATTTACTACTAATTAAGTACAAACCCACATGAATAAACCTACTTCAAAAATAAACCTACCTAAAAATAATAAATTTATCCATACATAGCTTACATAGATTATAGAACGATTACGATATTTGTTACACATTTTGAACGGGCTCAATTAAATTGCGGGGTGTTATTATCTGCTACCTACTTTTTGTTTTTTTTTTCCTCTGATTCGTAAGATCTTTCTCATTTGTGTAATCCAGTGTCTGTTTTTCTCAGAATAAGTTTACACGGCTGCGACTAAGTTCACCTTCAAACTTAGCTCGAACTTAGGCCGCATCGTCACTTAACATCAGGTATATTGTGGCCAAATGTCTGAATATTTTATTTAAAAAAAAACTATAGATGGAACCAGCACTGAAAGTACAAACTCCATATTAGCATTTGTTTCAATCGGTGAGCTGTTAATAAACCCCATAAAATTAACCAACAAATGCCAAGTTCCGCCCTTTGTATTCCACATTAAGCTACCTACCTACTACAGACAGATTGCTAGTCGGTCGCCGTAAAATAGAGTTCTAGAGTTGTATTTGAACTGTTTTTTTGGTGTACCGAAGTGTCTTTTCTGATGTATCTACCTCCTCATAGGTTCATTTCGTGCAAAATGTAAGACGGTTTTACTAGGTCTTAGACAGACTCTGAAAGTCTGTAGCGGTCGGTCTACAAAATCTTGTTCAATGTTTATATGAATTTGTAGGATACTCCTGATAGACCGCAATAAAAAAGTTTGTGATCAATTTGACCCGTATGTACTTATGTGATAGAAATAAAACTATCACCTTAAAACTTTACCATGAAGTATAGCCAATTACCTATTACGAGTTTGGTATAAATGTGGTAATTTATGATGATTTAGAATAAAGGTAACCCACCCACATCATATTTTTATTAATCTTCAGTATTAGTCTTATTAGTTTATCATTAGGATTATTGTTTTATTTTTAAATATTATGCTTCTAAACATGCGGAACACACAAATAAGTATCACTTGGTTTTTTCATAGAGCAATTCGGTTGGCCCCAAACATGATGCGCGATTTATTTTTACGTTTCTGCGATTCTCATGAACCCACTCAGGTGTAATATACAGGGCTGTCTATTTTATTTTATTTAAACAGGCACACCAACAGTTTACATATAATATACAGAATAACAGAATTACAAAACAACAGTCTACTTATAAGTAGGTAAAGGAAGTTTGAAGTGTTTTTTTTTATTTATGTTTGTATATCCTATTTATTTTTGTATGTACATATATCCTGTCATAGCATCAACAGTCGCTATGATATCGAAAGTATGTTGCACCGTGAGTACTCTACATCGTTGGTAAGACACTACATCGACGACGGTATTGTTATTGTCAACTAGTTGATATGCATCAACGTAGGTTTGCATTGACAACAGCGATCATCGCAAAACTATATAGTCGAACAATGAGTGATTCCCGAAATACCTATCTTGACCTATCAACTTGAAATGAGATATCTCGTTACTGCTATCTAATAAGAAGGCCATATAATTAATGTGATTGTAAATGACATAAACTTTTTATAGTTAAGTAGATTTGTGCGAAAAATCTTCGTAGCTCTTGGACTGATTTTGTAAATTATTTTACCAGTAGAAAGCTACGTTACATTGCACCCATAACTTGCGCGTCACTATTCATCATCGTCATGAACATTATCAGCCAAAGGACGTCCACTGCTGAACACAGGCCTCCCCCACGGTTTTCCAGAGCGACCGGCTGTGAGCGGTCTGCATCCAGTGTGATCCTGCGATCTTTACAAGGTCGTCTATCCTTCTTGTCAGCGTCACTAATTTTCTCATACATTTGCTACGCATAGAGTGCAGCCTCAGCACGATTCTTTTTTTTCTTCTTTATTTGGTACACACAACAGATTTACAACCATTACAAAATATAAGTATCTATTCATAGGGTTATGATTTGTTGCATCTCCAAGAGCGAGTGCACACAGCATGCAAATCGAGTTAACAATCGCTTAAATAAGATACATTTGAATTTAATTGGTTGGTTTGAATTAGTTTGAAAAAATTTTTTGTGTATTCTATGTATGTTTATTTTGCCTATATATATTTATATGTTTATGTCGACATAATGCATTTCATTACCATTTATATATATTACCCTCTCAGTTATTTCAAATGTTCCGCCACTGATTAAATTTTATGCATTCCCGCAAGCGGTTGACTGGTAGAGAATGCCCTAAGGCATTAAGTCCGCCAATTGTACAATTCACAGTGCAATAAAGTTAAATAATAATAATTTCCTGAAAGAAAACTGGCAACCCTAAGCACGCCCCGTTACACTTTACGAGTGCTCGCGTAAATCTGCCCGTCTACGTCTAATAATAGATATTTTGTGGAGACGCTCAGTGATACGAAATATTTTCTCTAAATCTGTTCCGTCTTAAGAAGTTTTCCTGATTTAAGTTCATTTTTTGACATCCAAACTTAGTATATTTTAAATAACTTAGTCTTCTTAAAACTCATGACAGACCCAATATATTAATGACCTTCCTCATATAACACTCAACTCAAGAGCACAATTAGGTAAGTAATTATTGAGACAAACAATTTACTAAGCCTTTGTAAGAAAAATTCAATTTCGTATCTTTACTAAAAGGTTTTAAAAAACTACACAGATACGTAGGCATATTAGTATTCTTGTAGATATCTTAAGTGACAGAGAGCATCGTTAACTCGCGAGTATGAAAGTGCAAGGTCCTTCAGTAATGCTTGTGCCAGAGTCTGAGAGTGGTGAACACGGATGGCCAACGACCCTTGAGCTGAACCAATAAACTTGAGTGCATTCAGCTTGTAAGAGCTATGAGGCTATTCGGCATTCAGGTTTGAGGTGTTGGATTGTACGACATGTATAAGTTGGATTAAAAAAGATAGTCTATTGTTTTATATGAAAACAAAAATACAAATAGCCATGTCCAATTTAGCCGTTCTATCGCTAGTGGCGAAAGATTTAATGGAACTCTGTCACAAAACGTTACTGTCCCAGGTAGAGCTGTAAATAATTTTATCAAATGTTATTTATTTACGTTATAATGCATGGTTGCATGTCGGAAACCAATAGAATATAATTTTAAATTAAAGATATCATCTTTAAAAGTGGTATTTTCCTACATACGGTACCTGATAGCATAATTACAACCAGGTGTAATCGTGGTCAAATGCCAGTCTTCTCTAAAAAAAAAACCGTACTTGAGGAGGCTATTTTATATCCAGAAAGGTAAATAATATTCCTATAGGTATGCTGAATCCAAGCCAAAACACGATTTGTCCAAGTCGAAGACCCAACATAAACCAAAGAAGCGAAGACATCTACGTTTTTATGCCTTGTAAACCCAAAGCAAATACATTGGCGAGAGGTCATAAACTCGGTAATGTAGTGCGAGATGTGGCCGTATGTCTAGATCCAGTGGGCCTACTCATAAAGCCTATGTTTGTACGACTTGTAGTTCGCTCATATTCATTGCTGGTATGTTTGAAAGAGAAGCAAGAACATCGATAACTTAGTTGGGTACATAGTAGAATAGAACCATTTGGGCCGGTAATAGGAACACACATCGACACTTTAATCCTTGTTTACGGAACCTCAAGTATCACTTTTTAGACTTTGGTCTATAGTTAAACGTGATATATGGAAGAGATTTTTAGCAGAACTAAGTAATTGGACTTTAGTCCATTACAAGAGTTGATAGAGTATATTTGTAGTAGAGGAAAGTAATAAAAAGTTATAGGCTTTCTTTATCTAGCAATTGATTGCTTCCCAATTAACTTCTGACCCATTTTTTAACGGTCTCTAAATAACCTGAAAACACGGCAAGTACCAACTTTTAGGGTCATTTTGTTTAACATCTCTTCTCCTTTAAAACTAAGTAGGTGTATAAACTGTAGGCGTGATTTATGTCCTTTAAGAACATTTTTTTCATAGAACAATGCCTAAATGTGCTTTTCAGACATAAATTACCATAATATCGAAAAGCGTTATGCTATGACATTTGTAGACGGGAATTAACGCGATAACGTTAAACATAAATTACCATTATATTTTTCTACACGTTTATTGTTCGTTACATACAACTTTCTGCTATGGTGATTATTAAGTGAATAGTTTCTGTAATGTATTTCCGTGATTATATTAGATACTTATTAACTATCATGACATGATCAAATGATGTCATTCAGTCATAACTGTGTGGGAAGGAAGGGAGCGCTTATCACGAGGAGTCCAGCAGTCCAGTTATGTACCCCTAATAATGTATCTTGGCGACCAAGCCCCGGTTAAGCGTAGAGTAGAGTGACCAGATCATCGTTATTAAAGTCTAGCCGCTCAGAGTACCTATGCTATTTTAACGTTAAATTTTATATGAAAATTGTCAAAACTACATTCTTTCCATATATATCGTTTCGAATTGGAAAGGACAATTGCATTCTCTGAGCTGTTAAATTATAACGAAAATTTGTTTAGTAATTAGGAACATTTTAAGGTTGTGAAACAATGTAGCTCAGTACTTAGGTATTAGTAGTTTTATTTCCGATATGTTTTAAACGAATTATAACAACCAATCTAACTAACAAATTCGATAAATCAAATGTTTTTCATAAATAGTTTCTAAAAGTACTTGTTTATACATAAAAATAAAACCCAACCAAAGACATTAAGATTTTTTAATGATGAAATTAACTAATTGTACCCACATGTAGATTTCCTACTTCAGAGCGATTTATTGTTTAATCGAACTGTCTTTTCGCACCAAAAGTATGTCACTAAACAATTAAAGTCCCAAATTTCGCAAAAAGCTTGGTCACCCCACGCAGCTAATGACATACGAGCACGCACGTCCCTTGATTTAGAACCAACATTCCTGGAATATCTCCCTGGGCAGGACTGGACATCATTTGTAACCGCCTGACGGATTAATAGCTGACTTACCAACGGTGGTAATGAGCACCTTTTTCTGACAAAATGCTGTTTTATTTACGGTTGATAAGAGTACCTATATTCATTTCCATGACTTGCCAAATCAAATCGGCGGTTTCTGCACTAAACATGGTTGCTGGTATTGCAAGGCCCAAATAAATCTGTTGCAAGGAGAAGTTTAACTATTATGGCCCTTGGTCGGCAGGATACCTTCCCTACCTTCTATCTAGAATGCGTGTGTGTGAAAAAGTTTGCATGGATGTCTGATTGATTTATCGCATAAAAAATAGGCTGTTTTGTTATTAATAAATAAGTAAGTAATAAGCTTAATAAGTTATTATTATTCGGATGACGGTCGAAAGTATAAAAAAAGCTTAATAAACTAATATTGTAAAAGTTGCATATCTACCGGATCTTTATAGACAGGAGTTCTTAAAATATACCACACAATTTATTTTGTAATCCTACCGTTCAATTACTTAAAACGGGGAAGCCTGATTCTGCACAGAGAAAAGACTTTCCTAATGATGACGTCGCTTTATTCAGATTCAGCACCACTTTAGATCCGACCCGAACGAACTACAACCTCATTATTTGCGCTACAAAAATACTCAAACTGAAGCCTAACAATGTGCCCCACGTAGGTGATTGTGTTGGCAACAATGCCAGGATTGGTTCCAAGGACGTTTTCAGAGTGTATTCCCGTCAAAAGGTTTCTTCCACTTCTTAGTGATATCGTTATAGCCTCAGCCGGCGTAACGCGTGGTAATAAGGCTGGTGTAGATCCGGTGCGATCATTTCGAAGACAATTTTTCATATCAAAATGAGTTACCATTGATCACTGTATGATACTTGGATAATTCTCTTCAGAAATGTGTCTGTCAAAAAAAATGTCTGTTCAGAAATTCCCAGGGTAGCCCGGAGTTTGGAAGTTGGCGGTGTTTCACCTCCGTGCCTCGGAAAGCACGTTAAGCCGTTGGTCCTGCGCCTGATCTCTCTCCGGTCGTGTCAGATTGCTGTCCCATCGGGCTATGAGAGTGAAAGGAATAGAGAGTGCACCTGTGTTTGCGCACACACTTGAGCACTATAATATGTCCCGCGCAGTCGGTTAGTCGTTGTGACTGGCCACCGTAGTCGAAATCGGCTAGGGGGACTATTATTATTTACTTGGATAATTATTATAGTAAAGTAAGATTATCCAACCGAACTCTGCTGTCGCATTTTAAAACTCAAAGACATAGAAAAAGAGATATCGCTGTCTTATATGAGTTTTGGAGACCTTTAAAAACAAACACAAGTCTATTCACATGTTGTAGTGAAAAGTTAAAACGCGTTTTACACAGCTTTTTTACCCCATTATTCGCATAATATTTTTTTTTACTAGCAGCACATATTCATAAATCTGTTAAATCTTAAGTATGTTATATCCGAAAGTATTTCTCAGACGTATTACAGGAAGCTATCTCGAATTCATAATTTTAGTGCGCCTTCTTTTTACTTTTATTTCCACTGTGGCACGAGTAGGTGTATGAAACACTCGCGATTCAACGAAAGTGTTATTATTTTAAACACATGAGCGTCTGTATTTATTATTCTGCGCCCGTTTCACGCTCGTGTCATACCTGCTTATGATGGCATGATATTTTTAAATTATCATAAAATATGATTCGCGTGAAAGCTTTTTGCAAAATATCTTTTGAGAACAACATTTACGAAAACTTCTTACAGATACAAAGCTATGAATCACTTCAAGATGCAAATAAGAAACACCCAACACATAAAATGGAAAATATTACGCCAAGATTAAACATAGTTTAGAATTTAGATGGATTGAATCTGAACATGTTATCAATATATTTTAGTCACAGACAAAACATTACGTAAGCATTGTGCGTGGGCATTCAATCTGAATATTATAGATAGAGTGGAATCTAAGTTATTGATGAATAGGGACTAAGATTTGTATCCGTCACAATAGCATCACAGCAACGGACAATTGTATGAAATCGCCAAATCAGTTATCTTGCTTTATCATGTGAAAGCAGACGACGTGTGGCAACAATATTACTAGTTTTATAGAACTAAATGTAAATAGATACAGTAGCATTACCATGGAATTATTGATGCTTTTCAAAAATATATCCAGCCTTTTTTAAACGTTTTATAACTTTTCTATAACTCCAATCAACTGCTGAGGCAATTTTAGAATAGTTTTCGATCTAACTACAAAAAAATATCTTGATTTAACGAGAATTTGTTACGAGTTTTGACGAGCCCAAGTGGCTTACAAAACAATGCTTTTGAGTGAAAGTAGGCACTCTATCTAGTGAATCTATAGGTATTAGTTATAAAAACCTTAAAATCTTATTTTTCCAATATTAGTGAGTGCGCCTGCTGTTATGACATGTTTTGTGGTGGTATATTGTACCTACACAATAAACTTGAACTTGAGTGATGGTGCGAACTCAGAGTTGGACTCTGGCCAAGGTTCGCAAGGCGGAAGCGATTCGATTCTTTTTTTCTGCGGACGCTGTTAGTAGTTATGATGTTACTGTTTTATAATAAGGTTCTGAAACTTTATGGTATGATAAAAACAACTAATTAAGAAATGTCAACTGTTGAGTAGGTATTGTATGTGTATGTATGTATGTATGTATTTTTGTTTTCAGAGCATTTTTAATTTCTAAGAAAGTAAGTTTCTGCTGCAATGTATCTGGAAGGCATTTGATTTCTAGTGCCATATCTAACGAAGTAAGAGCTTTGAAACGAAGTAAAAACTATATGTACTTTATTAATATGCTATTCTACTAACATATATGTATATTCAACTAAAATTACCGATTAGACATGTTTTTGTTTTTTTCGCTCAAATAAATTAAAAAAATATCTAAATAAAATAAAAAATAACAAATGTAAGTATAGTTTACTTTTCTCTCCTTTTTGATACTTAAATTTATTCAAATGGCAGATTACGTTTATAAAATAAACAGAGATGATAAATGTGTATTCAGAGGAGGATTTAGTGAAATCAATTAACAAAACAAATGGTTTCAATTCAATATTTCACACGAAACTTGGCAAGGAAACAACCGGACAAGTTGTTAGAACACTGTGTATATATTTCTCATTCTATTTTAATCGCGTAGGACTACCAGAGGTGTTTTTGTAAAGATAGAATTATGATTTTAAATATTCCTTTGTTTTAATTTTTTACCCCAACGCAAAATGATTGGGGTGTTATACGTTTAGCGTGTCTGTGTTTGTATCTGTTAGGGGTATCGTACTCGTAGCTCCTAAACGGATAAACTAATTTTCGTTTAGATTTCTTGTGTCGTAGATTATTTTATCCCGAGTACTCTTAGCCATTTTTCATAAAAATCTGTTCAGCCGTTTTTTTTATTTGTAACGTGGTTTTTTTATTTACAATTTAACGTTACATTTATAAAAATACAGAACGTATTGTGAATGGAATGGTTTGGATTATCCATGATGTGTGCTACAAGGGCAAATAGGAAAATCATTCTTATAATTTTATAAGAAAACCGATCCTCTAAAAAATTCATAATCTTTAAAATATATAGAGTAAAAAAATATGAAAACAGATTTAAAAAATGGTTCAGACATCAATGCTCAGTACTTCATTATTGACAATAACTGATAGATAATATTGCTCTACAGCCTTAAACAAAAAGTATGTGAAACATATTTAATGTGTACCTCGTCGCATGTACTACACACATTACGTAGCTCGCAATGAGTCCCCTGACTCAGTTATATAGTCCCTTTAAAATTAAAACCGAAAATTAAGTACTACGTAATTAATATTTTGTGCGTTACGTCGTAGCGCTAATATGCTACGCGTAGCATCTCGTAGTAACCTTAGCTGCTACGGCCCGTAGATGCGCCCGTAGCAATTTCGTAGCAAAGCGTTGGTCGCTACGGGTGTGGGTTACTAAAGGTCAAGTTACAAAAAAAAATACTGAAATAAATTAGAGGAATGATAGTCAACTAAGTAGTTAGATAGGTAAATATATTTTCATCTCTCCTGTTCGGAAAATATAACTTTCCTGTGTAGATAGCCGGGTGGAAAATAGCTTATCCATCCCTAGGGTGGAAAGTAATTTAGTTTTAATTGACATGGCATAGAGTCAAGGCCTGCAGTCAAAGCTTGGACCAAAGATGATTGAGTCACATCATGTTATTAAAATAACAAAAATTTTTGCGTAGCTATAAATTGAAAATCATATTGTGTAGGTATTATGTATAATCGTATAATTAAAATATTTGGCTGCCCGCCATAATGCCAAGATGATTTTTTTTTAAATTTTATATTGTCAGTGTCATTTCAGGAAGGATTCGTCCAAAGCCGTTAAAACTTTTATAAAAAAAAGAAATTATTTTTGGATTCTGTTATTATCTGTGGAAAAAAATCGATCGATATTCTTTACAAAGATTTTAATTATTTGATATTTTCTGCTTTTTTGTACTCTGTTTTCATGTATTCGTGCCGTTATTCTTTCTAATCGTGTTAGGTGTTGTTAGTACTGTAAATCAACGGTCATATTTTGTTCAAAACTTGAGTTTTCCTTTCTCGCTGAACTACATAATTCCTCACCAAGACATCTACAACCACTTTTGTAAATTTCATGTATTCCTCACAGTCGAAATGAAAAATAGTATGTTTAACTCGGGTGAAAGCACCCATTTCACTCTCGAATTATTGGCGCTCTCACTTCGTTCGAGCGCCAGAAACATCTCTAGTGAAATGAGTCGCTTTCTCCCCTTGTATAACAATCTACTATTTCATAAATTTTCCTATTTTACTGCTATATGAAAATTCGTTGGTGTAGGTAATGGCAATAAAAACCCATGAACATGAAATGAGCAGCTATAACAGTTTGACAACAATCGCACCAAAACGTGTAAAAGGTGAAGTTGATCGGAAATAAAACGAATATTTGTTTTGACACGTCAGCGCTTGATTGATCGGCTCACAACAGAAGTGGACTTGAAGGCGCCACAGAGTAAAGGGGATTTAGACAGAGGCTCAGTTGCACCAACTACGGAATGAGAAGAAGACAGTTGATTAGTGAGTGTACGAGAAAAAACTATTAATAATTTTGAACAGTTACATTGACGCAACTGAATTATAATTTTAAATATTGCACTTATATTATTGGATTTAATTTTTTTATATTTTTTTTACTTTAAGATTCATTTTGGCCAAATAAACAAAATAAAATTCAAAGAGTAGGTGATAGAAAACTATCAATATCAGCCACGCAGTGTGCCGTAATGTCTCGATGGTGTCCATATCAAGAGGACGTCACTCACAAATCAGGCCCGTTGAAGGTTCTCTCGGGCCTCAGGCCCTCTGTATTCTATGTAATAATCTGTGGTAAGACCTTGGAAGGGTGTCCTCGCTCGCAGGGCGGGGCAGCCTTCGTGGTGGCCCTACTAACCTTAAACACACTAACCCCGTGTTGCCTAAACATCAGCATTAGGGTGCTTTCGCATCGCACTCATCCGTAATCCGATACGTATTCGGTTTAAAAGAAAAATTAAACTTATAGAAAGCTTATATACTAGGAGGGCTAACTCGAACTGAAAGATTGAATCGAAAAGGTATCGATGTATATGAGTGCGAAAGCGCTTGTTGCTTTTGTTTTTTGCTTGTTGTTGTTGCTTGTTGTTTTTCTTAGGACTACTGGTGTGACTAGGTTTTTGAATAAATAGCACGGCTGTAAAAGTTCACTATTCATATTCATATTTTATAGATATCAGGAAAAATTCAGAGCCGTATTATACGTTCTGTTTTCACTGTGAATAAAAGATGTGGTGTTTTAAAATCTAAGTAGATATTATCGTAGTAGCTGTGGACGGAAAGGTCAGGGGGCCCTATTTTTTAATCAGTCGCGTCAATATTGCGTGTGCTTTTTTTATACCTACCTAACTATAATAGTGAAACTATCAGGAAATGTTGATTAAATAGGAAGTGTCATTAAGGTAAACGACCGAATGTTAATGTCTTAGTTAATGTATTCAAAGCTTCGTAAATGTACAATCACGCACAGCCACACCTTTGAATACGCGTTTTGTACGCAGCCTCGTGTTTATACGCACGTAAAACAGTTACATTTAATTACTGCATTAACCATAAACCTTTAAATTATATTAAGTGCCGTACCTTTTTGTAGGACATAGTGTTGCTTTTTCAAGTTCCTTTCATTCTACTGCGAGCAACTTATATCTGCGTTAAGTGCTCAGTTTATTTATAGGTTAGCTCACAAGCAGGCAGATATCCCAGAATTAAGGTTTTTTAATAAGAGTAGACAAATATATATATATATTTTTTTTTATTCTTACAAAATTCACAGCTCTTGGTACAAATTAAGCTTATCTTACATACTAAACTAACAGCCAATAACGAATTTAATATTGATGTATGAAATGCATATTTTTTCTAAATATACATGTAATTCGAGTGTTAATAAGGTATTCAACTATAATTATATATTGTTTTTCCTAAGCAAACGTTAAATTATGTTACTAAAACACCAAACTTATAAAGTGGTAGATTCCTAATCTATATGTACGAGTATATGTAAAGGGATTATCAAAATAAAAACCGTTGATTCAAGGCATCGCGATCACAATGGGCGCGGGCTTCCGAACCGATTTGGCGTCAAGTTGCTTTTTTGTTGTGGAAATCAATCCCTCGCCATTCAGACCGTTCAGCAAACTGGGTAGTGAAGCAAAATGTCTGGGACGTGACAAGGGACTGGTTTATTTATCTGTTATCTGGGACACTGAAATATATGTTGCTGTAAGTATGGATATTACCACCATCCAATTTTAACCTAACGCCAGGCACTCATGTGTTTAGGTACAGATTTTGACAGCTGTTTGACGTTTATCATATCATAAATCATCATGGTACTATTGCCTCAGTGGGTGATAAAAGTGACATTATGTCAATTAATGTAATTAGGTCATTGGGCTATGCCACAAACAGCATAATGCTACAGTTGATTTTTGTTTTTATAGTGTTTTGTCACTATACAAACTTAATGATATAAATTTCACATGTAAAAATCAACCGTGACTCTGTGACAGACGAGGAATTGAACCCCGTGTCTTACGCAATCCGGGCGTATGCCTATACCACTAGGCCACCGTCACATTAACAAGCCTGTTGAACATGGGGTTCAATTCCTCGTCTGTCACAGAGTCACGGTTGCTTTTTACAAGTGAAATTTATAGCATAATACTAGTAAAAGTAATGTTGCAAAAATTTATGTATGTACTGTTTTAAAGACGAGTGCCAATCTGTTATATTCTGCCTTAACTGGGACATTGTTTAAATAGCGGGACTAACAACAGCCATCTCTGATTGTTTCTAAGCCAAATGACTGGTGGTCCCGGCCACTCAGCACTTTCCCCGCCTTATTTCCAAGAGTTTCCACTACGTATTATTCGGGGCGATATCAGAATACATTGGTCGGTCTAGACGCATATTTAACTCTTTGTTGACTACATTTTAGGTATTTGTTGGCTGTATGTAAATGGTAACGCTGACATATTCGATTCAAGTGTTATATGTATTTGCCCATTTTGATTGGTTGAAGCAATGGACACCTATTAAGTGTTATTATTCCTGTTTATTGAGAACTATTGATGTTAAGCAATTTATGTTAGTCCAGTATCGATAAATATCAAGATCATTAAGCTCAAGCTCTTAACGAAAGCTAGTGCAATCACAAAGAATGCCCTTCACCGTAATAATCAACATGCAATAACGTCATTTGGATTCCTTTCTAATGTAGTTTTTCGCACAAAGTAGGGTAGAGAGGTAAGGTGAATTGAGAACTGCATGGCCGGTGATGGAATATATCTATTCATTGACAATTTTTATATGAATCCAAGTATTTGTACGTAAAATAAAGAAAGAAAGAAAGAAAGAAAGAAACATTTATTTGACACACAACAATACAGACATAATAAAAATAATAATTTAAAAACCATGATTGTGTATCAAAAAAGTCTTTGAGTTTGCGTTTCTTAGGTTCTGCTTTTGCTAAATATTTTTACGATATTAACCAAGGGGTAATTAAAATAAGGACGTCAACAAAATAAATAAATATGATCATATTTACTTGCCTCCCGAAAGAATTATATTTTTAGGCAAGAATTTGCAGTGTAGAAACTAAGTTAGCTAATCAAATTAATCTAATTGATGAACTCAACTTTTACTACAAGTTACTTTTATTAATATTTAGTATATTACGAGTACGTGATCAAATTACTCGTATCTCTACGAAATATTATATGTATTTGATCAAAGAAATAAATTAATAATAATTACTATAAAATAAAATATAAATTATGATCGTCTAGTTAGATTCTAGTCTTAAAATAATCATGTTTTATTAGTTGAATTCCTTAACTGTGATCTCAAAGTAATGAGATTGTTCCAATGTATTTCAAAAATATATCGAATTTGTGCATAGTAGACTTTGTAATATGTATGCAGGTACCAGTTCGCATCTGCTTCATCATAAGTCTGTCATGAGCTGAGCCACATCAAACTGATATCGACTCGCGCAGTGTGGATGTAGTTTTTGTTTACGAGATCGGTTGGAGGCTCTCCAAACAGCCGGCTGTAACGAACCGATGACACTCGGTGCATCGGAATATCATTATCACTTTACAACTCAATAAGCAGCTTGAAAACTGTGCGCAACTACCTTTTAACCAATCGTCCTCGTATTTTGGCTACAGCGTTGAACACTTGACCCTGACGTTAACTGACTGGAGCGTCTATTTGTTGCGAGATTCTTTCACAAATCTTAGCGGGGACATCCGCGATTGCGTCCCCGCGTAGTGATTTGACTCCATTCTTGTAGTAATGTGCTATCTTACATAATTTGTCCTCCCCCCCCCCCCATCTAACTTTTGAACTGAGAAAGTGAAAATTTTGAAAAATTTAATGATGTAGATCTCAACAAAACCTTTCAACGACGATAGGTTTGAACGAGATCGAACCAGTAGTTTTTCAGAATAGCACATTTTCATCAACCTCAAATATAACTTTGTCTTTCATACAAACACTATGAAAAACAAAGTTATTTTTGCTGTCAAAAATATTTTGATATTTTCGCTAGGTGGAAGTAAGTGGACCCCGTATTCCTTTAAGGGTGACACGGAACCCTCAGTGCGCGGGTCCGACTCGCACTTAGCCGATTTTTTATACGTAGATGAGCCTCTTGGCGCCATCATCTTGGCGTTTAATGTTTGAAGGGACAATCATTAAATTTTTTTGTTCAAGCATTTTTTCTACGTTTTTCTTCGTAGGTAGCGGTAAGGCCTTTGTACTCCTCATACTTGTGATTTACAGGTTAATGCTACCACGTATATTACTTCAAAAAGAAATAATTATTGTATTTTTGGAGGTGAATTCTGAAAGTCACGCGTTATCTTCGTAACAATCATGAAAGAGGATCAAGGGCACAGCCCCGTCATGGTGCTTCAGCTTGAAGGTTAAAATGGAAGGAAAGAGCCTTTGACCTGACGATTGTTTTATGAGTGCGTACGAATCGGTGTCAATCTTTTTAAATTTACATTTTTGTTTTTATACTGTTTTGTCACTATACAGACTTAATGATACAAATTAAACTTGCAAAAATCTACTGTGGCAGACGAGGAATAGAACCCCGTGTCTCACGCTATCCGGGCGCATGCCTATACCACTCGGCCACCGTCCCACTGGCAAGCCTGTTTAATTATGCAAGTGCTTTCTTTAATCCATTTATTTATTTATTAAAGGAACACAAACAGTATTACATTCGATGCATGACTACTTAAATTATAAAGTCAAATAAGAATCTGAATAAGAGGTAACGGAGGTAGGTGCATATCAAGTATTATAGTCCATGTGTTACAAAGGTCTATAATATTTCAATAGATATGCTGTACCATATGTTGCGCACTGCTGTGCACAACATCACAGATCAACAAAAATAAAATACTATGGATATCTAGCTGGTCAATGAGATTGAATCCTAGATTCAGTCGTATTGTCAAAAGTTTCTTAAAAATAAATACCTAAGGATTCATGATTTTATATTTCAAGATTACAAAAAAAACAATCTACACATCGGTTCAATAAGAGAGTTTCCTTTAGTCATTATGGTACATCCGTCCCTAGTTTTCTTAATCGAGGCCCTCTTGAATAGTTTCTGAAAAATCGATAGAGTTTTTCTTCAAGTATTCATAACGGAAATATCAGGCAAATTGATTTTATAACTGTCCTGTGTATGGAAACAGCGAAATCGCTCTATCAGCGGTTGTGTCGCGTGATGTCGTGGAGTAAACAGGTCGTTTATATATTTTAAATGTACATTCAGAAGCGTTGGTAAGGTTTTTTCGTCAGGCAAATTTATACTAATACTTATATTCCGTTAAGCAGTCAGAAGTTTTTGTGACTCCACGCCTCAGGACAGAACCCCCAAAAACGTACCTATATTTAAGGACTTAAACTACTTGGAAGCATCTTGGTATTGTCATACATACCTATCATATGACGGTTTCATATGGCCAAATACTATTCAAAGTTATCTGCTATTAATCCTTTACACAATATGCAGCATAGATTTATAAACACGTTTTCTTTTACGATATTAAGATTTAAAGAAACCTAGAAATTAAAGTGTAAAGAAGCGCACAAATGAAGGACGCTGACTCGTAAAGATTTAAAGAATGAACCTACTGCAGCCACTGCCGCCACTACCTACAATATGGAATAGTGCAAGTATGTTACTAAATAAATAATGTATATTGCATTGATCCGATTGTCCCTAGTAGACACAAAGCACCAAGGTGGGCGCCACTCTATGGTTGTTCAAACTAACACGCCATTGACAGAATTACTTCACCATTGGAAGGGAAATGCCACGTCACGTATCGCTTTGCTTATGAGAAGAACGACATTTAGACCAATGGAATTTAATAACAGAGTCTATTCTGTATATAATGATATACAATAGTTATATAAGCCTTAAAAGCGTTGATTGCTAACGAGACTATACCATTGTAGTCATTGTAGTATTGCTTTTTAGTCAAACCACGTTGAGAGTCAAATAAGTGTTAATGAACTGCCTAGGAATCCAATGACTGGTCAATTTAACCAGATGGCTACGTTTGAATATACAACATGCTGGGGCCACTTTTAAAAATAGAATCAAGCATGTGCGCAAAATCCACATTTTCATTCTGTGAACTGATACCGACGACTTATAAACTGTTACAATATGAGAAGGCCGGGTGCAGTCGCTGTAAGCGGGCTGTCGTCACATCTGACGTTACATGTTACTCAGCCCCTGACTGCTTTGTGCTCTCTTTCTCAATAAATGGATTCGAGAGGGACAGAATTGGCCATCTGACCACCAAAAAGTTCGCATGTGGAAGCGGTGACAGGCCTCATTGGACATCTGCCAGGGGTAAGCCACTGAAAACTCAAAGAATACGAAATTGATCAGTGATCAGAAACGAAAGATCTCAAATCGATAATGTGAAAGGTGTTTTTTTGTTTGCCAGTTGTAATGGATTGAAACAATGTTCAGAATTTGGATATTTTTGGCACGGGATGTTGTTTGCGCAAAGGAGTTCCAGAGTCCGTTACGGTCCATGGATAATTTATGGTAAATTGAAAGGAACAAGGCAAGTCTGCTAGAATATATGTCATTATATTGAAAACGAATTTTAACATCCTCCTATATTTGGATAACTCTTGAGCACATTATTACGAGATTTTAATTTGATATTACCCACTTGTAAGTTATTTTTATGTTAAATGTACCTGTTTTATCCGATTACGGAGAGTAATGCTCTTACGACAGAATTCTCTTATATTTATCCTCATATGGAAAACTACCTTGAACTGAAATTATCTGAACTCAACATGTTACATCGTTTATGTATCAAAGTCGTAGATAGAATTATATCATTGAGGGCGGACTCAAGGATTGGGATCAAAAGTTTCAGGATATTAATTTTGCTACTTGTATTATATTTTCGATAAGTAGATTTATCACGAGCTGTACTCTCGAATGAAATTTCTCAAAGGATTTAGGGACTTCGTCTTTGTTTCTGATTTATTCAAAATTGTTTAATGGAATTTGTAAACTTCGAGATACTATTGTAACTTTATCGGTATGTAAGGAAGGATAAACTTGTTATTTTAGGGACACTATGAATGGCATATTAATATTAGTTACGTTGTTACAAAATTGCCAAGACCAGGTACAGTTTCCCTAAAAAATATTTAAAATAATTATATTTGGACGGATTGATACGAGTATCATTGAAACTATTAAATCTCAGTGTGATTAATTATTCATAGGTATTATCAATACGAAAATAATATAAATTTTAAAATATCATGCACAAGTTGTTAGCATTTTCCCGATACAAAAAAACCATGTCCTTTTGATAAATTAGTCTTAGCCTTTAACAGTAGACATGTCTGATTCTTTTTAATGCACTAAAATGTAACTCACAATTTATAACTCACAGCTATCTTACAGGACAATTTGGCAAAGTCAAAGTCAAAGTCAAATGTTTTATTTGCAAGAATACAGTAATCAAATACATCAGTTGATAATGATAGTTTAAGTCCCATGCATTCAGCCTTATAATAGCGTGCAAATATATAAGTAGTAGTGAACAAGAAATAATAATAATTATACAGAACAGTCATGGACATAATATTACAATTTGATTTATTATATTTTTTCTTTATATTCAATAAATTCTTGAATACTGTAAAAACTGTGGTGTAATAACCATTTTGTCAGCTTTGTTTTAAATGCATTAAAGTCATTAATTAATCTAAAGTCGTCTGGTAAATTATTAAATAGCACAATACACATATTATAAACATTTATCTTGTATATTTGTTTATGGCAAGTAGGTTGATACAATCTGTTCATAATTCTCGCCCTAGTTTGCCTGATATTTACTTCAGCTCGTTTTTTCCAAAATCCTTGATTGGAGAACACAAACAAACAGACGTCCTTAATGTACATCGACGGTAGAGGCAAAATATCAAGTTTTTTAAACAATGGTTTACAGCTGTCGTCAAATTTTGAATTGCAAATGGCTCTCATGCACTTTTTTTGTAGTTTAAATGCCCGGTCAGCGTTCACTGAGTTCCCCCATAATATCAATCCATAACTTAGAACGGATGAAACATAGCCGTGATAAGCCGTTAGAGCTGCCTCTACAGAGACTGTTTGTCTTAGCTTTCGCAAAGCAAAAACAAATCGGTTAAGCTTATTACACACTTGCTCTACATGATCTTTCCAATTTAAATGCTTGTCTATATTAATACCAAGGAATTTGTGAACATTAACTGAGTCTACTATGTCATTTTCATATGAAATTTGAACCGGTAGAGGTCGAGAGTTATAAGATAGAAATTGTATTTGCTTACACTTTTTAACATTAATTTTCAAGTTATTGCTTTCCATCCATTTTATTACATTTTTGAAAGTATCATTTACCTCTTGTTCAAAATTGTTATACTCATCACATTTGATTATTAAAGTGGTATCATCCGCAAAGAGAATGGACTCGTGCCTGCTAGCTTCGGGGAGATCATTAATATATAGCAAAAAGAGGAGAGGACCGAGTACGCTTCCCTGCGGAACACCGGTTCTGTTAAGTTTTAAGTCAGATCGAAAGTTGTGTTTTGTAAGAGTATTTTTTATCTTAACAGTTTTAGATATCTCTATGTATTGCTGTCTATTTTCTAAATAGCTCGCCACCCAATCCAGAGCCCTACCTCTAATGCCATAAATATTTAATTTGCTTAAAAGTAGAGAATGATTTACAAAGTCAAAAGCTTTACTCATGTCCAGAAATATGGACACAAGAGGTACACTGCTATTTAAGCTGTCAGTAACAATTTTCAAAAAGTCGAAACATGCAAGTGTCGTTGAGCTACCTTTTCGAAAACCGTATTGTTGTGGATGCAAAATATGAAATTTGGACAGAAAGTCATTTACACGGTTTAGATACGCCTTTTCGAAGATTTTAGATAGAACAGGCACTAGTGTTATTGGCCTATAATTATCAGGCTCAAGTTTGTTTCCTTTCTTATAAAGTGGTTTGACCAGCGATATTTTTAATCTCTCTGGGAAAACACCATCTACAAAAGAGAGGTTAATTAGATAGGTTAACACATAACTTAAATGAGAGGCAACGATCTTTAAATTTTTTGTCGTTATGTTGTCATAGCCGCATGATTTGCAATTTTTTAGTGCCATTATAATATTATATATTTCACTTTCACTAACTGGTCTTAAGAATATCGTATGTGCATTTGTATTGTCGAGTAAGGATGTCTTATTATTATTAGGTTTAAAATTAGTAGTCGTTATGTCAATGAAATAATTATTGAAAATATTGCATATGTCAATAGGGTCGGAGTAAATTCTATCCCTAAATTTTATTTGAGAAATGTCATTATTAAATGTTTTGTCTGAAATTGAGGATGATATGACTTTCCACGTAGCCATACATTTATTTTCACATTTTTTTATAAAGTTATTGCTATTTAATTTTTGAGAGTCGTGTATGCATCTTTTTAATATTTTTTTGTACCGTTTAAAATAAGTTTTATTTATACGCTTATTTGTTTTGTTTAATTTGTATTTAAGGTATAGCTCCCGTTTAGTTTTACATGACTTCTTCAAGCCTTTTGTTAACCATTTAATTTTTATTGGACGATTATTTATTTTAACGCTGATGATCGGAAAGCATAAATTGTAGAAAAGGCAAATTAGGTCATGGAAACTGTTAAACGCCTGATTCAAATTTGAAGCTGAAAACACCTCTGTGAAGGAAAGCGCTGAAATACAGTCATGAAATTTCCTGACATTATCTGCACTATAATCACGTTTGTACTCGTACCAAGTAGAGCAAGTCGATGGCTTTTTAATTTTTAAAGTTATAGATTGAGCAGTTTCGTGGTCAGATAGGCAAAGACGATGGATCATGGGTAATACCGATTTTACGTTACTGGCAATTTGGTCTATGCACGAGTCTAGTCTTGTAGGTTGAGTAATATGAGGTACAAAATTATAATTATCTAAAATACCCAATAGTCTTTTAGGAGCTGGCTTTTTCTTAAGAATGTCAATATTCCAGTCACCACATATAACTATTTTCTTGTCTTTAAATTTCTCTGCAAGATAATTCATTAATTTTGCTAATTTGTGTAAGAAGACTCCAGTATGGGACTTGGTTTGCTTTGGGATTCTATAAATATTTATAACTATCAATCCAAGACCTAAAACTTCAATACCGCAACTCTCAAAGTAAAATGGAGTGGCCAACTCTGTGACAAATGGTAATGTTTTAAAATCGAAGCTATTCCTAACCAAAATACAAGTACCACCTCTGCTTTTATGCCTACAATAAGAAGCTGCTAGTTTATAGTTTTTTAGACGTATGTTTGCCTCTGATCCACTCTTGACAAAAGTTTCACTAAGGCAAACTATATCAACCTCCATGCCAGCATCTTGAAAATTTTGTAGCGTTATATCTAGTATGTCCAATTTGCTACAGAGACCTTCAATATTTTGATGGAGAATAGTCAAATCATTATCAGTAGAGTTATACATAGGTTTTGTAGTACAATTAATTTTTGAGTCATCTTTGAAGGTACAGTTATTTTTTAGTACGAAAAAACAGAGTATTGTCAACTTGTTCAATTTGTTTATCTAACTGTAGCACATTTTGTAAATAATCACATTCATATTTAATAAAGTCAGTTTCAATATTTAATTTATATGCGATTGAGTCCAGTCGTTTCTTAAAACTATAATGAAGCGATTCAATGTCAATAAATTTACAGTTTGGATAATTATTTGCGAGCATTTGCAAGTCTGCATTTAAAGTTTGTACATCTAAATGTGAATTAAAAGGAATACTTACTAAGAAAATTTGTTTACAGTTTTTTTGGGTATGCAGCACATTACACAGATTAGAATATAAAGTATAAGGATTTTTATCATAACAACCAGTTGAAATAACTAGAATATCATCATCACGTAACGAATTAAAGGTATTTAGATTATGTAATACATGACATGATGACGCATTAGGCTTAATCAAACCTGAAGCTTTATATGTGTCATTCCATTTTCCAGATCTTGATTTATTTAATTTTTCAGCCAGTCCTCGAACTTGCTGGTCACCATGAATGAAAATTCTTGGTTGTCTTTCTTTACAACATGATAAGAGTTTTTCTTTAGTTTTAGTCGGGTTTTTTAATCTTTGACTATCGATTATATTGGTCGGTGGAGTCGAACCCGTAAAACCTTTTTGATGTGATTTATGTTTAGGTGTACTTGTCAACTCATGGAGTAAACCATCCTTTTTATTTGGAGTTTTTTTTGGGATAGATCTGCAGATACGTGATAAGTTCTCAATTTTTTGCTCATTATCTCCTAGTTGTTTCTTTAGCAGCGAATTTTCCTGCAACAGGTTGCTGATTTCATTTTCCGCCACTTCGAGTTTGAGTTGTAGATCAGATAGTTCTTTTTTCATTTCTGCCATGGCTTCTGCCTGATTTCGCCCTAATACTGGACAACTTCTATTTAGCATACTCGAATCGTCACCACTTTCCTCTTCATCGTCTGTGCTTAAGGACTGGAAGGAATTTTCGGTAGGTACGTTAACAACTATCTTCTTTCGATTAGTAACATTCTCAAGAGGCGAGTTTTTTGGTGAGTCTATTATTCGGGATGTGGATGATGAAAGAGTACTATTTCTTTTATGGCAGAAATCACAAATCCATTTACTCTTTTGCGCTTTATTGAGCGCATAAAATGAATTATATCTTTGCTGAGAGACTGATGTACATACTATGTGGAATGTGCTTTTACATTTTGAACAGCTTAAGTTCTGTTTTGCTGTAATCGCCTTCTTGCATTTTCCGCACGGCGCCATCTCTTTCACAAATATTGCAAAAGTATCCAGTCAGTTTACTGTATAATGTTAGTTTACTGATGCAATTGACTTGCGCTAGAAGCTCTGTATTTTGCCGATAGATGTCACTTAAAAGTTCCGAGACGTAAAACTAGAATTTTTGATCATAGTCAGAAGTTTTGCATTAGAGACACACACAAGACAACAAAATATTTTTATGTAGCAAAAACAACACATAAAAACGAGTGGTGATAGCGAGATCCGAACCCAGTTGCCTCCGAGTCTCGTGTAGTTAGTTAGTGTCACTATCAACTACGCCATCCTGGCGACACTTCGAGTGGTGAAAAACTTGAACAATTGCCGGTACGCAAAGTCAGAGGCATGATTTTATGCCCATATATGGTCATGAATCAGAAGCACAGCACACATCATGAGTCACCTACACTGCTTTTGAAAATGACTGTTAATATTTGTATTTGATCCACATTTCTCACTGTTTTTGCACTTTATTCACTTAGATCACTGTTTTTAACCAGAAGAGTTAGTCGGAGTCATCACGATCTTCATAAGGATATAACTTTTATTTCAAAATGTTTACTTTTTACCACTATAAACTATAATTATGTACGGAGTTAACGTATAGAGCGTGCGCTAGCGCCCGTCGCCCGCGAAAGTCTTCGAACGCAAATATATCCATGGGCTATAAACGTGAATTTTATGGCGTAATGGAGCCACAAAGTATTTTACTGCACACTGATTAGGTCACGGAGTGGTGGCCCTGATTTTGGTGTTTAGATCTCGCGCCATTCCTGTCGACGTCGTGTCTGTCTCGACTCCTTTTCGTCGGAGATGACGACACATCAACTATTACGTTCGCAAGCATCATTAATTTAGTTTTCCTCGGTAATGGCTTCCCTCCAAGTTCTTGGGAACGGGTTAGCTTTTGAAATTTTATTAATGACGCCGTTTTAATGATTTCTCGTCCATTTGTTGCAAGAAATTATATTTATTTGTGCTCTAGTTGAGATGAAAATATTTAGCTACGCACCACAAAATGTTGCTTCATAACAGAGAGAAAATGGAGAGAATTCTAAATAATGTTAATTGTTCGCATTAATTAATGTCGTCTGAGTATAGCCGTAGCAACAGAATCAGTTCTATAGCCTACACAGTTTGACTAAACTCTAGAGATAATCAAAATCTGACCGTGGCGTTAACAAGATAGGAATTCATTTAGGACGAAGTCACTTGAAAAAAACAATAAGCGCCCTCATTAAAAGTTTAGAACATCATTGTGGAGAGTACCCAATCGATGGCTGTCACTTTTCAAGCGACTCTGGTCTCTTTGTGAAGTTGTTAAGGGTTGTTTTGGTGTCCATATGGCGACTTGTGTGCACAATTTTGGTCACAAGGTAGGCCGCTATTACAGGTCACGGTCACGGGCCAGGCTCGGTCAGAATTTGTAAAACACGCAGCAATATAACGTTTCCGTTACTACTGAAAGTAATTTTCAACGATTCCGGAGAAACCCGCTGAAATGAACGCTACAAATCTGCATAAAGTGTACTGTGTGACCATGTCATGTTATTTGAAAAATTCAACAGAATTTTGAATTTGCAAGAAATTCACAAAGCAACTACAACATATAAAAACCCTTTAATTTTAAAGCACCCGTATAAATAATGATATTTTTAATATTTGGTTTTATGAAACTGTTCTTGAATCTCAAACTGTTTGATCATTTGAAAGTTCATTCCCAATTCAACACATTTTATTATTTTCGTACGCAACAAGAAAACATTTGGCGGCACCGGAATACTTGTCTCAATTCCAGCATATTTGCAGAGAGGCCCATAAGCATGGCCGTAAAATTATTTATTGTGTGCGATCAGGCAAGTGGAGATTGTATATGTGTACGTTTGATCTCCAGCCAGAGCTCGTCTGCTAATTTGGCCAAGGTAATAAACTGACTTTCCTTGACATTATCCTCGATGTTTGTCCCCAATATTACCTACTTTTATTTCGGCTAAAGAATTCAGAAAATAAATGCGGACAATGTAGCAAATTAGAAATTCACGAAACATGAAAGGAAAAGATGAAGGCATGAAATATTGGAATAAAATTATTAGACTCAAAAAAATAAAATTCTGCCTGCAGGGAAAAGGAAATTAAAGAAACACGTAGCCTTTTTACGTTCGTAAGTCGACCAATAAACAACAGGCAATGTTACGGCAAATAATTAAGCTGGCTGATTCCTAGCTAAAGAGACAAGCATTCAACGTTGCAATGCCACCAGCATCATCATCTCTCATAGCCCAAGAAAATGGTTTCGTTTTTTAATAGGAAGGTTTTAGGACTTTTTACGAGGTTTGATTTTTGTTTTTTTACAGAAGAATACTTACATTTTAGTACATTTCGTGGTCAAAAAAACATACATAGAGAGATAATTATTAATGGTTGGCAATAAACTAAAGAAACACTCTTATCTTTACTAAAGAAGCGAAGCCTTCAGCTGCTAGCTTTGTTTCTGGGCTATTATGGCATGTAATTCATCTCAGTAATCAGCATCGCAAAACAGAAAAGAACGGCAGAGACCGACCATAAATTATGGGGGAAATCTCCCGATGAAAAAACGGTGATGCATCGATCATAAATTCTGACGCACGTTAATTTTCTTACTAGCTCAAAGTAAGTATGTATTGTTATGTTATTTGGAAATAAGGGATAACTTGAACGGAATGCAATGGATTTACAACCAACGATCTAAAGATTTATTTATTTAAACTTTATTGCACTGTGAATTGTACAATTGGCGGGCTTAATGCCTTAGGGCATTCTCTACCAGTCAACCAAAAGATCACTTACAGATTGTAAATGAGATTCAAGAATAAAGGAAAAATTTGATGATACTTTGGCTGTAAAAGTTAAATACCACGTGTCTCTTACCTACTTGTATATAACAAATGGATAGAGTACATATTCTATCTAATTAAGTAAGTTCTTTATAACCCCTCTTCCCCTTCTTATCTTCAAGATATGTTTCCATTTCTATGTCAAACCCATGATCGTTCTCTCCGTTCATCTGACAACCTCCGGTTAGGCACGCTGGCTCACCGCTCCTCGTACGTCTCTAGTTAAATTAGATCGTAAGCTAAAATAGGCCTCACTTAAGAAAGTTTCGACTTAGTGTTAGTCTTTCACAGTGACGGCAACACGGCTGTGGAACTCACTTCCCGTGGATATTAAAAGAACTGATTCAAAGTTGTCTTTCAAGAATAAAGTTCGTACATTTCTGAAAGAGTGAATACTTGCATAATATTATTATTATATATATGTATATATATATATATGTATTTTTGCTTTAAGTGTGTTTATGTACGTATACTTATATAATTTTATAGTTTATTTATTTAAGTGTATATGTATTACTACTTTCATTAGTTGTTTTTTCACTGCACCCATTGCCGTCTTTCTGCATGACCTAAAGGTATGACTGGCAGAGAATGCTTTTAGCATTAAGTCCACCTTTGTACACTAAATTTGTGCAATAAAGTTTTTAAATAAAAATAAATAAATAAGTACATCACATCATACATTCATGTATATGCATATATAAGCATAGAGGTAATTTCTTCTCACACACATTTCGTTTAAAGTTCCTACTTATTTACAGCCGCAAATAAAGAAGCTCGTACATAAGCCCCGAAACTTTTTGAAATCCAATAACGAAGTTTTATCAATGAAACTTCCTAACAGAGATTAAATACTCCAACTTTAGGAGTGGGAAATGATAAAACACAACAATTCGTTATTTAAGTTGTAAGAGATGAATTCATAGCGAGCGCTTATGTAAATCTCTTTGTTTTCTAAAAGAGACCTTGGGATATTCGCAAGCTAGCTTTGTTTTTTTTGGCGTAATGTCCGGCAATGATCATCCGAATAATTTGTTAGCTGGGTACGATGACACTGACCTAAATGTTAACGTCGGAAGCTCTACAAATTAAGGAATTTAAGGTAATGCAGGTAAAAACTATAATTACCTACTCGTGGAGGATTATGCGTGTTTTAGCGGATCTTTAGTTTCTTTTTGTAATATTTTTTAACTCGTTGCACGACACATATAAAGAAATAATTCTGTCATCCTTTAAAATACATTTATGAATTGATTAGAGTAGATAAAGAGTCACGATAATGGTACTCATATCAATCAATTGTTTTATTTCTATCTATTGTGGTTGGTTGTTATAAAATTCCACAAAACTCTTTAGAAACTGGGTCAATTGAAAAGAACTCTTGATCTGAATACACAGGTTGACAATAGGTCGCTGTGTCAATAAAACTTGGAATAACTAGTCTATTATTGCAGTTTTTTCAAACATAACGGTGAAAAGCGGAGTGCTCTCAAAAATGTCATTACTGAAAGTTTTTATTGTTGTTTCTTTATATCATTGGGGTAAAATACACGTTATTGTAAGGTCTTCAAACAAACAATATGCGGAATAATAAAAAAAACGTATTTTTTTTTATAGGATTTAGATCTTAGTTTCGTATAATCATAGAAGATATAATACAATTGAAACATAACACCAAAACAAGCTTGAGTGAGCTAGCATTAGTTTAGTTTGTTGTTTCCATGGTTAACACAAATTAATATCAGTTCCCCGTAGAAAAGTTTTCGTTTGGAAGTTCTCATGTAAATTGTGAGATGGAATTACGACCTTACTCACCCAGAAGTAAGTAAATAAACTTTCAACTTCAATGAAATTGTGTTGCTTAGATAGCAAGGTAAAAATACGATTTTGATAAAGGATTTTATATTGTGCGTGCCGTAACGTAAAGAAAGCTTATCAGGGTAAATGTGAAAGAACTTGGTTCAATTGTGTTTCCCTTATCTTTGACCTTTAAACTGTTTAGTTATCTTTACCAACCGGAACATTACTGTAAACAAATTGATTGCCGTAGTTTTCAGGGACACGATACATGTACAACATGTAAATAGCCCTCACAAAAAAAGTTAAGTTTTTTAAGCAGTTTAACTTTCGGCAGACAAAAACTCTTGGTAAACGGTGGAGCATACCGTATGAGGTATTTTGGGTAAATATGTATAGTTTCTACCTTTTTTAAACAGAAACACTAGGTATATTAGGTAAATTTTTTATCATCAAGTTCCTACCTGGCTACCATCGTTTTATTATTATTTATTATTTATTCATGGAAAACAAAACAGATCACAATCATTGAATTACATTAGAAACGTAATTAATGGTGTTATACTATGTTTTCACGGCAGTTACATAGTGGTTTGTCTTATAGTAGATAATACCCAACAGTTCGTATATTCAAAAACGACATGGTGATTATTTGTTTTGAACATAGCACACTGAGCAGGAAACAACGAAACAAAACATCGAGCACAGAAGTTTAGACAAATTCACAATAAAGCTATAAAACTATTCATTGATTTCTCTAGGGGGCTATCCTTAAGACGTTCCGGGACACTATTCCAGATACAATAGATGTTTTATTGTTTTCACGCCTATAGGCGTTCACTGTCCCGGAACGTGTTAAGGATATCCTTAATGAGTATCCGAAACCGAGCTAAATTATTATTATTAGCTATTTTCGATGGAGACTGAGTAATGAGTATCATAAGTACAGCTGAATTCTGGATTTCATATTTTTATACAATTTTAGATGTGCAGTCACGTCACACATGTATGTGACGTTTGTGCTGGCTGGCTGTGAGGACATCTGTCATGGAAGTTTAGCAGTAGCAATTGCGCTGCCGGCATGCTGTTAATAGACGAATTTCAAATGAAATGTGTAAGCCTTTAGCGACGATTATATAAACCACGCACGAAAATCAGAGATTTTTATTTATAAAGGTAACTATAAAAATTGAATATTTTTCCATATAGTGAAACCACATCATATGTCATTTTAATTGCTTTAAATATTTCATTGTTAGAGTGGTTCTCTCAAAACAATATAATAGATTGTAAAAATATAAAATTTTAGGATAACCTATTCAATGTGTTTAAAGTAATCAAGGCTAAACTATTAATCAATGGCTGACCTCGTACTTGGTGGGGACAGTCGCATAGCAAATCGATGTCTAATTGCTATCATCATAAATGTATCCGTTTACGTATCGACACTAGGCCAAAAGTTATTTATATAGATAGGTTATATTATATTTTCTATATTCATAGTAACGACTGTGTTTGGGTTGGAAAGGGCTATTTTTATTCTAAGTTAGGGATTGCTAGGTTACACGCACTAATCACTCTATGATAAGTACAGACCAACGTTACGGGGTATAACGTAACATTCGCATCGAGCATGTTACGCTGTGTTCTAAAATTGGCGTAACATGCTCGTTGAAACTCTGTACAAAACCGCGTAACAGAAAAAACGATTCTCCAGAAAACCGACAACCAGGAACTCTATTTTTAAATCACTCGCTTCAAGATGGCGAGTGATTTTCGTTCGAAGATGAATTAAAAGTCAACGAAAATAACTCGCTTTCGAACGAAAATCACTCGTAATATTGACGCGAGTGATTCAAGAATAGAGCCCCAGGTCCGTAACACGACGTACTGACTGCACGAATCACTGTGCAATATGTTACATTACACATCGTTACATTGGTCAGCACCCACCTTTAGAGACTATATAGCTCCGACCGATTTCCATGATGTTTAATTTGTCTGTTATGAAGGTACTTAAAATAAACTTTTCGAATACTAAATGCGTGCCTTCTCAGAATAAGAATCCCACCCGGGCATAATTATTCTTAAAATATTTAAAAATATACTCTCCTAATAGACCAAGAAAGAAGAATAACATTTCCAAGTCATTTGTAATTCGCGCAGTTTTAAATAAATAATTTATTAAAAAATGTCTATGCTGTCCCGTTTATTTTTGCCGTGGCTTTAAAAATGAATTTGTAAAGTATTCTGAACTCGGTTGAGGGGTCATCTGAACTTGGGTGTTTTTAACAGATGCGTAATAAAAATCATATGAAATCCTGTTGAACACAAAATATATTCATTTACCTAAGTAAGATAAGTTTTGCAATGCTGAAAAAATCCTTAGCATCCTTAGATATCATATTGAAAGTCATGGTTATCTTACCATGATATTTCAATATCATTGAAGTAATACAGTATTTAATTTCGAATCGATAACTAAAAAGTTGCTGATGATCTTCAAACTGCTGAACAGATTTTCATAAAACTGGCTAAGAACACTCAGGATAAAATTATCAATGTCACAGCAAAAACTAAACAAAAATCAGTGCATCCTTTTGGGAGCTACGATACCACAGACAGACACGTTAACACGTTACGGGACACTATTCCAGACATAATAGATGTTTATTGTTTTTACGCCTGTAGGCGTATACTTTCCTGGAACGTGTTAAACTTATAACACGCCTCCTGAGTCAAATAAAGATACTTTACGAGGATATGATGTGCTATTCAACTTGACATAATACGACATGAATGTGACGTCCACTCCACACCAACCCTCCAAATGAATAAGAGTTTCAGTATTTTGATAAATATGGAATGTTAAACAGAACAAATTCATTAATCGTCATATAAATATATTATCTACACGTATGTAAATGAACAAAATGACACGGGAAGAACCTGAATAGTACCTTTGTTTTAATGTGAGACCTAAACTTGACTTATTAATAAGGCGTTAAATTACAAATAAATCTGTAAAATGTTTTATTCCATGAGTAGTATTAAAGATTCGCGTATTCTAAATAACTACCTACCTATATCTTGTGGACTACAAATATATTTCAAAGAAGTCTTGCGTTACTTATTTATGCTGAATTTTCCATAAAAAAATATCACCTACCTAATATATGCTTTAGGTATTTTATGCTTCGAACGAGTCTCGTCGGCTCAATTGATACTAATTAGAGCGGCTAATTAGATTTCGTTAAGTCTGCGGGATTATTATTATGTATGAGACTGTTAGATTTCGTAATGATTTTTTATTAATCTTGTATACTTAAATAAAAATGAATTGCTATTTGTGTTAGTCTGGCTAAAACTCAAGAACGGCTGAACCGATTTGGCTCTGATTTTAGTCTTGAAATATTTATGGAAGTCCAGGGAAGGTAAATAAAAAATAAGATAGTAAAATAACTATGCAACGGGGACGGCGCCGCCAAAGGCCCCGAGGAGAGAGGTGACATTAAAATATTTCTGAAATTATGTTTTGAAAGTAATCGAGATAGCTACGAAATATTTAAATTATTATAGAAACATACTGATGGAGCTGATAATATTTTGCTGCATTTAGCTTTATGTTACGCACATTAGAATCCCTGTTTTTTCTGATAATAAGCCATCGTCACACGTACAAGAGGTAAGCCGAAATAAAGTAAATCAAAGGAAATTTATTACGCCCGAAAATACACGCGTTACGTGCTTACAATAATAAAAATGCGGTGACGTTGTTTCGACGAATACGTATAGTAATATACATATATCATTGTCCACAATAGTTGAGTTTCGCGGACTGAAAATACTTCGCTAATGCTTGCTTTTACACAAACCGCGTCCGGCACCGTCAATCATAATGACGTCTTTGACATTTAAATAAACACACGATGCTGTTTTGTTTATGTTTATTTTGAAAATCGAATACTGCAATGAGTTAAAGAAAATCAACGAGTAGGTAATTGAGGTTCAGAAAAGTCTAAATACCATTACTTCTATGACCTTTTGAACGCTCTTTTGAACTATGTGCTACGGTTTTGATTTTAAGTTCATTCAGAAAGTTGAAGGGCCAGGGTAGTTGTAATTTATTATTATTATTGATAGTCATGGTAATGTCAGTGACCGCTACTAACTAAACGCTACTGAAGGTTAGTTTATGAAAAAGTAAATAAAATAATACGTAATTAGTAGAATACTAATGTCGCCGCGCGGTAAACGCACTTTTGGAAAACTAATCGTCAAAGACACGCAAGATTAAAATGAAGGTATGAGTTTTACTCATGACATGGATACTTATCATACGTTTCATGAATTTATAAACTGAAAAAGTAATGGAAAACTACAATCTTTTTGTCAATTACAAGTAAACCCACTACCGAAGTTTGATGTTTACTTGCTTTTAAGAAAAGGAACACTATCTTATGCGTATGAATATCAATCAAAATAGTGAATATTAGTTTGGCAAACAAATATAATAAAAAACTGAATTTTAAATACCTACAAATAGGAAAATTAAAATTGATTTTGTTTCTACCTTGTAGGATGCGTAGACATGAATAATTTGCAACATGGACAAAACTACGATAGTTTTAAACAATTGCGCCGGCCTTTTGACTCAGGTAGACCCATTAATGTGTCTGCTCTCCATAAATATATGGACGTGCGTGTGTTAGTGTCAGTTTGAGTTCATATTTAAGTAAGTAATAGCATTTGAATGAAGATACAAGTTTGAAACTAGGCAGGGCAGGGCTTGCTGTTTAAGTATGAACTTCATATTGATATTTTATTATTATTGTAAAATGTAATCTTACCATATATCCCTCATACCATCACCTCGCATTACCAAAGCTTACCACAGTCGGACAACACTATAACTAACTATGCACTATGTTCACATTTACTATACATTAGATACTTTATTAATTATCCCTAAACTAGCAAAACTACGTGTAATGTTTATTTTAACTGTCATGTCATTTTTACAACGAATGTGTGCACGCGCGTCCGTAGCGCTTCACGTTTCGCGCCGAAACTCAAAATTAGAACGCTAAAACTGTCACTGTCAAGTGTCTTTGTTTTCTATCCGGCCAGTGTTTTGTGCATTTTCGTGGAGTTTCGTCGTGATCACGCGAGGAGGCGCGATGGTGTTCCCCGAACGCGACCGCCGACTCGACTGGCGTCTCGCCGGCGATTTCTCGTGGGCACTACCACACTATCGATGATTTTCAATCTTGATAATAAACCGTAGCAAAACGGGTCAGGGCTTAACTTGAATCTCGATCGAGGTGCCCTTAAGTGAGCGTGGCGAAATTTATTTAACTTATTACACGTACATTCTAGTGGCGCGCGGTAACAGTTCTTGTTGACAGGTGGTAACACCCACGCGATATCAGAACTACAAGAATTGGAGAATTATTTGCAAAGTTCCTAATTGGTTCATATCTATATATATAAAAATGCATCCCTATTTCCCTTGGTCATGGCATCGCGCCTGAACGGCTGGACCGATTTCGCAATTTTTTTTTGTTGTATTTGTTATTGTCACGAGAAGGTTCTTATATAAGAAAATATATATATATATAAGAACGGGGCTAGGATGGGACGGGGCCGGGGGCAAAACGAAGTTGGCTGGGTCCGCTAGTAAAGAATATTTTATTTATCCATTATTAAGAAGTATCTGCTATACAGCGACTTTAAAAACGCCTATACGAAAACCTTGGGACCGATTCTTGTGGAAAAATACATCTAATAAGCCAACCATTACTAGGTTTTCTATAATCACGAATAAATTAATCTACTGATTATTAGATTGTAAACCTTATGTATGAATAAAAGGTAAACTTTTCAAGTCCAAAACCATTAAAATGGTTTGCTTAGAATCATTCCAACACTACACCTATGAGTAACTTGTTTTATTCCTTTGTGCAGAAAATAATTAAAATAATCGTTAGTACGCGTAAAAACTTTTGACAACATGTAATTTACAGCGCTCAAGGCTCTATTCTACCTGAAACTTACTATTCAGCGCACTGTAGTCGTATTGTAGTTTATTAAATAAATACATTAACTATTATTAAATAAAAACACGTCTACGGTGCGCTTTCTCAAAAGACAACACAGAAAAAACAACTAAGTTTTAGCAACGAATGTAAAAATGAAAACTTCCAATAAATCTACTTCTTTCCCATTTACTTGGAGTCGGCCTTCCTCGTCCGCATTCTCCATTTAGCACGGTTTTGTGCTGCGTCCTCATCTAAATGAGCCTCCTTCAGATAATCCTTCCAGTAAATCTTCTTCTTAAAAATATTGTCATATCTTCGCTAGGACCCCGAATTCAGTTTAAGGGTGCCACGAGAAACCCTCAGTGCGCGGGTAGACTCGCACTTGGCCGGTTTTTATTGATAACTAACGTTTCCTCGTGGCTACATGCATGACCATCGAACCTCACAAAAAAACATTATAAATAGCCTATAATTGTTATCTTAGAAGTAAGAGCAAAATGTTTAGTTTAGCTTTAAGTGTTAACCAAAAGCAAAATTATGTAAAAATAATTTTGTATTTGATGTTGGTGCTGAATAAACGTGTTTTCTTTCTTTTTATTTCTTTCCTATGTGTTATTGCAATGTATGTATATTATTGTAAAGTTTCATTAAAATCCATTCAGTACTTTTTGCGTGAAGGAAGAACAAACAAACAAACATACATACTCACTTTCGTATTTATAATGTTAGTAGGATGTTTAAATGAAAAGTATTTTTGGATAACCAATGTATAATTAAATATGTATTACGTATGATTTAGTAAGCAGATGCGACAGTGATATGATTGTATCTTATTCTCACATAAACATAAAATAGGGACCTAGAAAGGTCAATATCTGGGACCTTAACAAACGCATGGCTTAATTAAGCTCAAGTTTTATTAAGCTCATGAATACTTTGGATTACTTTTCGTTTGTCTTACCAAAGTGAGAATCAAAGCGAAATAATCCTTAATCCTCAAATCTGGGTCTCATTAAGGCAAGACGTATTTTTCTAGGAGAATACCAAACCCCAGGTCCCCAATATCGGAAGCGTCACGTAGGTAGGTGTCCACCAACCGGCAGGTGACCGCAATTTTACGAGCTTCCAATAAAGTATCAGTGTTAAGCCAATAAAGCAAATCTAAGTCTTGAAATGACATGTAGCAGTCATTTTTTCTCGAAGGTACCTAATTGGCGAATTGATTGCACACAGTCATGACAGAATACAATCGTTTTCTACTTTCTTTTCCGTTAGAAGTTATGTGGTATTTAACAAGAAGCAAGTCACTAATGGGCTGGAATTTTGTCGAATTAGATATAATGTAGGCCTCCCCAAGAACCCGTCTACTCCAACGTTCAACGTCCAGCAGTGGACTGCAACAGGCTGATTGATTGATTGATAGATATAATGTAGATATAGATAACCTCAAAATCTCCGGTACATCCCACTATCCCCATTGTCTTGATCCATGGTGATAGTGGGAATATTTTTTCAATCGATTATGGTCTTATCCCCATTAGTCATTTTGTAGAATTACCACTTGTAAATCAAACGAAACAGAACATGCAAATTTTTATTATGAAACATGACAAAAGCATTCCCCGGTGCACTTTTCACAATAACAATTTATTTACTAAATCGACTGTTTCTTTTAAGCATAGTCACAAGATTTGCTATTTTGTTACATTCATACATTATTTATTTATTTATTTACTAGATGACCCGGTGAACTTCGTACCACTTACTTAGATTTATGTAAAATGTAGTTAAAACTTAAGCCGAACAAAACGAATTAATATGACAAAACTACACAAAATTCAAGTAAAGCACAAATTGATATAAAAACGGAAATTCGTCACTTCCAAAGGACACGGTCGACCCGCCATACATTGCTTGCCCCAAAAGTAAAAATCCATGCGTCACGACCAAAACTAATTTTATGGGTTCGTTTCTTCGCCTTTTAAAATAATATAATTACGGCTTATAGCGGGGTTTTCACATGAAACGAAATAAAATGTGTGGGGTCAATCTCTTGCACACTATTTAGAACAGGTCTTTCTAGATCATAGCGCCATCTGTGTCGAAAAACCGCCATCTAGGCCACCAAAACTAAAACATAGAAAACTGCCCCGCTAGGGTGCGTAACGCGTGAAAATGACGATGACGCAAACAATAGCCAACGAAAAGAAGTTCCTTGTCACAGTTTTTTTTTCAAGTTTTAGGAAGAGGTTAGTAGGTTTAAAGGTTAGTACCTATGGGAGGCAAACGTCATTTTCCTTCTTAAAATAGCGATTGCGAGCGCTTACTTATTTAACTAACTGCCAGTTCTATGACACAGTATGACACAATAAGCCATTTCGTTAAGCGGTCGTCAGTTTGCTAATAAGTGCTCGAAACCGCTATTTTCTGCCAAACACAATAATTGTTGGGGACAGGAAATTGTATTCAATCGTTGTCCTATTTTTTTTTTGTAGATTTATATCCCGCTAGATAAAAGCAAAGTAAATTAACAATATTGTATTAAAAATTCAACATATTTTTTGAAAAATGATATAGTCAAGTCTCTTAATGCTTTTCTTTAATCAAACATAAAACAACTCTGGGGCACGATACGACCGTGTCCTTTAAGAAGTAAGTTTTTTAAATGATCGAACCTGAGCTGGTTCCTAACAGCACACCAGGTTCGCCTCCTCCGTCCGATTTCCATGATCCAAATGTCTATCTCTAAAATATCTATTTAATATAGATGACCCGGTGAACTTCGTATCACTTCGTGTTGGGGCGGCCTAATAGTAGTTTAGTAATCTGGCAATACTGTCAGTGTCACTGTCACCTAACTTTTGAAGAAAAGATTGTTCAAATGTAAAAACAGAACTTATAGTGAACTTATAGTTTAACTCCTTAAAATGCATTGTCCCTTTTGTAATAAGTGGATGGAACGGCAGAACAAAAATAATAACTGTCCAGGTTGTAATAAAATACTACTAAGATGTGACGAATGCTACATCATAATCGGTAACATTCTGTTGCCAGTACTAAAATATACTAAAAAAAAAAAATTATACCAAAAATCTACTAAATTAAATGATTAATTTTATTGCATTTGATAATTATAACAAAAAAAAATAACAAATATTCAAATTCCACCATTAGCGACGACGACAAATAAAAAACAACATATTTAGAGCAAAAATATATGACTGAGTCGTGCCATATTTTATCCTAGGCTCTCAAAAAACAATAAAGTGTAAAGATATTGAAAAGAAAGTCCCCGTGGAACACATTTATTAATTTGAATTTATTATCTTTGGGCAATATTAGATATACTCTTACTAATCTGTGGGCAATATCGAGTCAATCTGTCATTGTGTCAAGTTGATCATTTTGAGCCAAATCTGACATTAAATTGAGTGAATGGTTAGAAATGGACATATCTCGTTATCGTTGTCATAGAGAAAGAAAAAATCTTCGCTTTAAAAAGAGCGTGCGACTTAGTGAAATTCTATAGGATTTGACAGCGAAAGACCTTATGACAGCGAGACCGTTTTCTAAGAAATAATGGATTTAGTGGATACGTCAAGTTTCCGTCGTTGGAATTTTTGAAAAATTATGAATGGATATAATTATAATTTAAGTTTTGTATAACAATTTCAGATGAAATGACTTGTGCTTTCAGCAACTGTGAAGTGCGCCGAGGATACAATCCCGAAAATCATACTTTCCACCAGTAAATATGAATCATTGATAAAAATTTTAATTCCAAATTTTACAAAATTTGTGAGTGAAATCGACTCCGATGCCAAATTGTACAGTAAATTTAGGACTTCCTTTGTGATTTGCAGCCATATATCAAAGTTTCCAATAGATTAATTCAGGTATTTTCAGTAAAATAAGAAACCGTTTCTTTACACTAGGGCTTGACTAAATGATGACGTCATCAGTATCGATAAATTTTTTGACTGATTTTTTTAGGTAACCGTAATTCTTGCACAGCTTCTTCTCAGCACTGGCCCACACAACTGGCCCGAAGCTGTGCTGTGGTAAGGTCTATGTTTGAACGTGTATAAGTGCTCCTAGCAAGTCTTCATACATAAATAAATAAATATGTAATTTAACAAAAATGAGGTTGTCTTGTTTATCAAATAAAAAGTATTATGTAATTAAAAGTGCATTAATTTAATTATTTTTGTTTCAATTTACATGATTTATCGTAACCTCGTCGATAAAACTTGGACCACCATAAGATACACATCACTATTGAACGCACACATGTAAAGTAACTTTTTGGTTACGCTGAAAATCTGCGTTTGTCATTCTATACTATACTACTTTCTATGGTTTAGCTAAACCATAGAGAAAGAAAAAAATCTTCGCTTTAAAAAGAGCGTGCGACTTAGTGAAATTCTATAGGATTTGACAGCGAAAGACCTTATGACAGCGAGACCGTTTTCTAAGAAATAATGGATTTAGTGGATACGTCAAGTTTCCGTCGTTTGAATTTTTGAAAAATTATGAATGGATATAATTATAATTTAAGTTTTGTATAACAATTTCAGATGAAATGACTTGTGCTTTCAGCAACTGTGAAGTGCGCCGAGGATACAATCCCGAAAATCATACTTTCCACCAGTAAATATGAATCATTGATAAAAAATTGAAATCCAAATTTTATAAAATTTGTGAGTGAAATCGACTCTGATGCCAAATTGTACAGTAAATTAAGGACTTCCTTTGTGATTTGCAGCCATATATCAAAGTATCCAATAGAATAATTCAGATATTTTCAGTAAAATATGAAACCGTTTCTTTACACTAGGGCTTGACTAAATGATGACGTCATCAGTATCGATAAATTTTTTGACTGATTTTTAGGTAACCGTAATTCTTGCACAGCTTCTTCTCAGCACTGGCCCACACAACTGTCCCGAAGCTGTGCTGTGGTAAGGTCTATGTTGGAACGTGTATAAGTGCTTCTAGCAAGTCTTCATACATAAATAAATAAATATGTATTTAAAAAAAAATGAAGTTGTCTTGTTTATCAAATAAAAAGTATTATGTTATTAAAAGTGCATTAATTTAATTATTTTTGTTTCAATTTACATGATTTATCGTAACCTCGTCGATAAAACTTGGACCACCATAAGATACACATCACTATTGAACGCACACATGTAAAGTAACTTTTTGGTTTCGCTGAAAATCCGCGTTTGTCATTCTATACTATACTACATTCTATGGATAAAATAGCATTGATCGATTAATTTTGTCATGTCGATCGAAAGTAATAGTGTGTCATGCATGTTAGGCCTACTGGAGTCTTATTACAATCAATGTTGGCAGTATTTGCAGAACGTATACCTGCCTGTCATTAATTTGGTAAGATTGGCACCCGTCAAACATGTCAAACAACGTCAAACATAACCCATTCATTATTTTTATATTTTGAAATTTAAATACATGATGTTATGAGCAAAGTTGATATTATGTTGTCGATTCAAAAGTCTTGTTTTAATGCGTTCTTCAATTCGAGTGGAACCGAGACTACAAATACCGTCAAATGTTTGACGGAAAGTAAGTGGTCAACTTTTATAAGGGAAAATGGAATTGTCGTTTTACTCTATCTTTCTCGCAATTTTTCCTTATTTGCTCACCGTTTAGACCTACCCTGGCCTACGACAAACATTTTAAAACCAAAATCAGCTCAATCGGCCCAGCCGTTCTGGAGTTTTAATCAGACTAACGAACATCAATCCATTTTTATTTATATAGATAGATAGATTTGTTCGACACATTTACCTGGTAAAAGAATTTCTTCATTTTGTAAATATATTTATATATCGTATATGCTTTTAATGACAGTGTGATGTACCGAGTCTATTTCGTATAATTTACATGTGGTAATTCTGCAAAATGACTAATCGGGAAAGTGGGAGATAATTTTCCACAATCTTCTTCAATGGAGATTTCCGATGGAGATAGTGAGATAAATAATAAAAATAAAATAAAAAATAAAAATAAAAAACGTTTATTTCTTTTTCCAAAAAAAAAACCTACTAATAATCCTCTTTCGGAACTAAAAAGAAGTATCCCAAACATCTTATTAGAATTTTAATTTTATTGATTTGTTATTGTCAAAAAGATGTATTAAAGTAACATACTAAACAAGACATCAAAAGAAATAACAACGAGAATACGTCAAATAAAATGGCCGCCAGGGGGCTTACCAAGTCAAAAAAACATTGTAGTTATACCTACTCTATAGCTTTATCTTCCTAGTTTTAGGAATTCGCGCCGAGTTTTTCATCAGAAGGAAGGAATGTCGGTTGGGCCGGCACGCGGCCTGACACGAGGGTTCGACTCCCTGTCATTCGGCTGAGGTATTCATGATAATAGGTTCTATTTTTGGATACGAAAGTAGACGTAGTTTTGCTGGAAATTTATTCCTTAGTTCTTTTTTTTCAGGAACACAAACAGTATTACAATCGATGCATGATTAAATGATTACGTTTAAACAAAAGGCTGGACTGTAACCTATAAACAGTGTTATTAAAATAATAGCATGTTTTGAAGACGTGTCTGGTTACTTGCTCATTTTAACTGATTACGTTAATCATATAAACTATGCTTAATTTTGATTGATGATTGAAGCGTTGAATGCAATACTAAGAATATAGATAACGTGGAGTTTACTTATTGAAAACACAAACAAACTGTTACGAACAGTTTTTACCCATCTAGTAAGATTAATGGAGAGAGGATATTTTATGCGTTTAGTTTTATCGCTCAATAAAGGACGTAATGATGGACAGAACAATAAAAGCTGAAAGCTTACCTATTGTTTAACGCCTGACTTGGTGTGAAAGAAACTTTCGTTTTGTTTACACTCTTATGGTCACTAAAATCACAATATCACAATTTACTCGGGATTTCTACCACAATTTTACACTTTGATTGAGTTCGCACTGTTACGTGTGCCGCGATCACGGATAAGTAAAGATCTTGCCGGGAAGTTATTATAGGCAGACATTTCGGTCTACCCTCATTTTATTTTTAAATATTTTTTTTTTTGTGTAAAAGTATTGCAATCCACTACCTAAGCTTTTTCGATTATCTATAGAGTTAAAATTGGAAATAATTTTATGCGAAACTAGCTCGTTCAGTTGACTAAAATTAGTGTTACGCTTTGGTATACTTAAATGATAGTTATAAAGTTCATGAAAGGATTTACATACATAAATATTATTGCTATTTCTAGTTTGCAAACCCTACTGCAGGTAATCATTTCCTCATTGGAATAAGCCAAGCCAAGAATTTATACAATTTGACAGGATGTTTTGTCTTGTCCTATATTCTCTCTTTATGGCCAGGATTATCCAGCACATAAAACTGTGTTATTCGGCACAGGATTATCATACTTTATGAGGCTCGGATTTACGCATCCAATAACATTTGGAAGTTATTTGTGACCCATACTTGTCACCTACAATATTAATAACATATTTTTAGTGGTTGGTTCATATGATGTTCTTTTGTTTATTCTTGTCATGTACCCTGAGGTCCCAAAGGTTGACCAGAGTAATCATATTAAGTGGTGGTCTCACTGAGCTGACCCGCTGACAGTTGTATCAAGTAACTGATAGCGACCGCATAGCGATTGCAATTTATATTTATGGGAATGGGTATTAATTAAGCGTGTACAATGGTGGACACAGTTAATTAAAGCAGATTATTCGAGTTCACTTATTAGAATTAATAGATATTATTTATTGCAGAAGTAACAAGAAAACAAAGAATACAATAGAGGCTTTTCTACCAGACAACCAATGGTAATATTAAAAATTACTTGTACGTTTCTTAACGTTTAAAATAATTTATATTATTAACAAGTTCGATACGAAAACTATCAAGCTACGTAGTATTCGTGGCTAGTACAAAATCTCTGGTCGTCATTGTATGACTGTCAGAACTGTTGTCGTACGAGAGAAAAAGGAAGACGGTGCCTACAGAATACAGGATTACTCGTAACTTACTACGTGTACGTGTACCTGGTACTTCATACAATATGTCTCAAGTAGGAAATATTATGGTTAAACAATCAGTTATCCTGAAATTGTTGGCAATGAAAATTAGAAAAGTTACGCTAATCTGCGACTAATGAGTCTACTTATATTTTCTACCTGAGATAGCCATGAATTTTCAATATACCTTCAATGAAAATCCCTATAGGATAGAGCGATAACACGTTGCTAGACAAAGCCATGCATTAGGTATCAAACATCTTGAAATCGAAACTGAAAATATTAACGTTTTGATGTTGAAAGAAAGATACTGCAACATATATTATTATATAGTCTTCTAATAATATCTTGCAATCCTGAAAACAGTGTTTTGTGCATAAACTGATTAACACAATTCTATTTAGGATCGTCTTAGCTAACCTCTATGTGCCTGAAAGCTACGTACCGGTGCTGCCACCTGTTGGCAAAGTTTGCAAACATGTCTGAAACTGAAATACGGTCCGGAAAGCGCCGGTGCGGTTTGCTTTCGTGAACATTTTAGAGCACAGTTTTGTGACGAAAATGAACCAAGTTACCAGCGTTGCTTTTCAAATAAAGCACATGCTTTCACATTGTCCGTTTTTCTATTTAGTTCATACTTTCGCCGGTGTTTTCATTTGCTCGGTCGGCGCCACTGACAAAGAAAACTTTCAATAAGATCTCGATGACGATGATAGAAATAAATTCGTTATTTCCTTTCAAGTACGTTGATAGTACAATTTGTATTTATGTAGGTATTCTTGTAAACATCATTTCAAGGTTTTTTTTTTCAAATTCAAAGTTCAAGAGGCAAAACTCATTAAAATTTCGACACATTTGAAAGTACACATCAGATTAAACGTGTTAAATCTAATCAATAGAACGGGATTTCTTTTCTATAAAGTACCTACTCAGATTTATTGTCTTTTCATTTTATTACTTACTAAGAAGCCGGAAACTTAACACCGATGCTTTGTTTTGTATTAGGAATAGAAGAGTATTACAGAACATAACAAGTACATGTACATCAGTTTGAATTCACGTGGTGGAATAATTTCGGAGCAGAGGACAAATTTATTCAATAAGTAATGTACTGTGATGATTAGTCTATCTGATGCTGGTAATGTCAAATAAGTATGTATTTTGAATATGACAAGAAACTATTTTCAGTTTTAACCATATTCTAATTTAAATACACTATGTTTTCTTGCAAAAACCCGTCGGCGTAGACAAACAGAGCTGGAATATAATTTATGGCAATTTAAAAGCCGTCGCGTGTGCCAAAAGTAAGTCACGAGAACGCTTCGTTTAAGCAAATCGCAAATTGAATTTTAAAGTAGCCACTAACATTAATTTATTATATGCAAAACTCAAAACAACGTTTAATGCTTTCGGCCGTGAAGAGAAATTATTACTTTAAAAAAAATAAGATTTGTTTTCTTTCTTGACCCTAAAGCAATAGCCGGCGCGACGGCTTAATAAAATTGATTATTTTGTATATTGAACACATAAATAATAAATTCATTGTGCTTTCGCAAAAATAAACAAATAACGAACTTTTCTAGTAGTTATTAAATAATATGTGTAATAAATTTTGATTCAGTTCACAATTATCAAGTTCATGCTAGACATTTGGACACGATCTAATGATAGTCAGTGATGTCGTGGCCTGATGGACCGTGTATTGTGATCATAATTTTGAAACCGATACTGCTGTCTTATGGCTCATACTCTTTCCAATCATTAAATTTAACTTTTGACAGATCACGCACATGAAGTTTTGTAAAAAAAATTGATACAATATCTTTGATGAGAGATTACGACATGTAGGGAATACTGTACTTCATGGACGGTCTCCGCCCACTTAGAGCTGTTTCATTCGTTATTAATGACCACAGACTACAAAACAGTTTTAAATAATCGATTATATTATGTAATAAAACAAACAATAAAACATATTTTATGTCAATCAATTTCATATATTTTTATCGAAGTTATCGATATAATAATGAGTGTGTTAAATCGATTGAAACTTCTTCCTAAATAAAATCGATCGATAAAGAAATCGAATCGGTAACGGATCAGGGTATCACTATTTGATTAACTATAAGTGCTGTGAAAAGTTAAAGAAACTATTGGAAAGGGTATAATTGCTCTATTGTTGAAAACATTCGCCAAATAAATAAAAAGAGTCTGGTTTGCTTATACGACCTCTTACCGCAATAATAGATACAAATAATATCAGTGTTATCAGTTTGTTTATTACGTAAGCTATCTTTCTACCGCACAAGTTATGCGGTAGATACCCACCTACTCCTAATAGGCACATGATAACAGCTGACTGATAATTTCAGAAAAGGAAAAAAGTTTTTTTTTTAAAGAAAGTTATTGATTTCTGAATTAAATAAATTACGAAAGCCTTTACAAATAATAATGATGGATGTCCTAACTTTAGTTTATATTTTTACTTTGACATTGGGTATTACGTAGTTAGTAGTAAGATATATTATAATATATATTTTTTATAAAAACACAAAAGAAAAGTAATTACCTACGCTATTCCTACCTGAACAGTTAAAATAAACGCAAAAAGAATATGTCAGAAGTGGGATTCGAACCCACGCCCACAGAAGTGGACTGCGACCTGAACGCAGCGCCTTAGACCGCTCGGCCATCCTGACATGTTAAATGTGGGCGAAATTTGTTATCAGACCCTATTTAAGATTAGTACTTCGAATAACCAAGTGTTAGAGCAAAGTTAATTGGGCCTGCCTAAAATGGAATTTATTAAACAACTTGATTTATAACCCCCGACGCAAAAAGCGTCTACGCTTCTGTCTGGGGGTGTTAAAGTTTTTAACGTGTCTGTCTGTGTTATCGTAGCTTAACGGATGAACCGATTTTCGTTTAGTTTTTTTTTCTGAGTTATTGTTATCCCGAGCGATCTTAGCTATGTTTCATGAAAATCTGCTCAGCCTTTTTTTAATTGCAACAGGTTTAAAAAAAAGCATAATGAGCTGACATTTTCGATCTTATTTGCATTGCATGTTCAATTGAAGGAAACAAATGCCAAATTAAAGATTGTAAAAATTATTTTCCTTTGATATTTCACTTAAATATAACAGTGTATGTACCTACTTAAGTATTATTTTTTATTTTTACCAAAAAAAATACTTAATGTTTTCTTTGATGACAACCCTAGAACCAATTTGTAGTTTCACACGGTTCTCTGCGGTTTCAGTCGCATATAAATAAGATCGGTTAACAAAATGTACAATTAATAAATAGGGAGACCTGTCAGTCTGTGCATCTGTCACCATGTCTGTGGACTACGAGAAAGACCCCGCCATCTCCAATCTACGAAACTACCTGCGAATTCGCAGTGTGCACCCGAATATCAACTATGGTAAGAGAACTTTATATATTGTTTTTATTCAACAAAAAACATCTAATTTAATAATAATTTAGTTAATTATTATGATTAAGGCTACATTTAATTTTACATTACCAATTTTAGCATACGCGTATTGTAATTAAATGTCAATTCAAACTAAAAACATGAATTTACGTTTATAATGTATGTTGCAACAGGATGCAACCAAGACATAATATATGCTTATGTCAATTTTTTTATTAAATCACATCAGTACAATTAATATCTGATACCATTAATATATTGTATGGTATGGCAAAGGAAAAGAGAACTAATGAAAACCATTGAAAGTAGATAAAGGCGAATGTTTGGACACTTGATACGACACAACAGCTTTATCGGAACTATAATAGAGGGAAAAATAGAAGGAACAAGAAAAGAAGAAAACCAAGAATAAGCTCTATCATCATTCTCTTGCCCTGTTCCTAGTTTATCTGGGGTCGGCGCAGTATGTGTTACGCTTCCACACTATTCTATCACACGTCACTGAATCATCCATTCCTTTCACACTCATATCGTTTTTCACACAGTCCATCCATCTCTTTTTCGGTTGGCCTCTTCCCTTTCAGCCATCCAAATCCATACTCATCACTCTTTTAGTTACATGACTTTCTTCCCTCCTCGTTACATGACCGTACCAAGACAGACGATGACCCACCATCTTCTGAGTTACCGGTGCCACTCTCCGACTTCCTCGTATATACTCATTCCTTATCTTGTCCATTCTTGTAACACCACACATCCATCTTAACATTCTCATCTCACAACAAGAATAAGCTATATGCTGCATATAAGTTATATGCATCAAATAAAGTAAAAGTTAAATGTTGCGTTGTAGCAAGAGCACAGAATATATAATAGTACTACATATGGCAAGAGGTCAAGAGAATAGGAAGAGCGTTAAGAATGGAAAAGACTCATGATAACCATTAAAATGAAACAATGGCGTTAATTTATAAGCTTCATTACGACAGTAGTTATTTAACCAAAGTTGGGGTTTTAATAGAGTAATTATTCCATTCAGTTTACTCAAACGTGGCTGTATTGGCGAATTGCCAAATTGCCTCAAAGATGGGTCTAACTATTGTTTCAGTGAAGCCTTGAATAATGGACAAGCTTGCACAAATACGAATCTTGAAAAGACACTGGCGAATCAATTTTTTTGCATTGTTCATTGCAAAAGTGCAAGCATGTACTAGTCAGCGCTCAAGTATCAGAATCCGTAGCAAAATTAAAGAAAGAAAGAAAATACATTTATTTGACTCAATTAAAATCAACACTCAATTACATTTAATACATAAAAAAGCATATTTCCTTGAAATAACGCATAATTGGAAATATATAAATAACATTGAAACATTAGTTCAGTTAACATCAATCACGGGCCTTTGCACAAAATTTCCGACAATTTCCAAAAAAAGTTTTACTTTCATGAAAATATTGGTTCACAAGGACATCTCGCTAACTCCACTCTCTGGTATAGAGGTAGGTTCATCGATTTATTTTACCATGATTAGCATAAATATTTGTTTCAAAGACGAATGCATCACCTACCTCCGCGAGCAGGCCGCCCAGCTGGGACTTCCGGTGCAGTTGTTCGAGCCTGTTCCCCGGAAGCCTATCCTGGTGATGACCTGGGCCGGCACAGAACCCTCACTACCTAGCATCCTGCTTAATTCGCACATGGACGTCGTGCCTGTGTTTGAGGTAAGTTCGTGAGCACAAAAGTGGATGAATGATGCCTAAGAAGCTGTCTTCCACTGGAAGAGACGACGATATTAATGTTAGCCGTTAGCAATACCAGTTTGTCGGAATACGTATCATGGTATTACATTTAAATGTTGATAAACAAAGATACGTACTTATTTCTAAGTTACAAGTAGCAGGAATTTGGAATGCTGAGTAAACAAACTTCAATGAATCAGCAGGTCCATCTATTGTATAGTAATACATAATTACAAATACATAGGTGCTGTATATGTTTAAGGATTTGAACACCAAAAGCTAATCTCCACCCAAAACATTGCTGTTCCCATTCATAACTACGGTGCATGTCCCCGTACACTTGAATATCTTTGCATTGAATATCTTACGACGTTCACACAAAATTCACATGAAATGTCGTGTTACCGTTGACACGAGATTTTGTGTAACTTTAGAGATAATACCAAAAAAAGATCTGGTACCAACAATTTAACCCCTCACGGATGTGTTTATCGTATTTTTTTTCTTTACGGACCCGCCGGCGTCCTATCGATCCGTGCCGCTAAGCAGCTTATCTATTCGGATTCTAATGTGAAACCTAATAATGAGACGACATAAAGAAGAAAGGATGTAGACCTTCGATGCCATCACATATTGAAGTGGGTATTTACATTAAAATATTTTTTTGATGTAGTGGTCAGCGCTTTTAACTACTATGCCGGCAGTCGCGGGTTCTAATTCCGCAAATGTTTATGTGATAAGCACGAACATTTGAACCTAAGTCATGGATGTTTTTACGTATGGCAGGCGCCCCCGTCATTATCGTTGTCTGGTATTCATAACACAAGGAAGGAAATTCCTTAGTTCGAAAGAAGACAATTGGTGTGTTGTCTGGCGCATATTTATTTATTGATTTACTCTCTTATTTCCAGAAAAGCTGGACCTACCCTCCGTTCGAGGCTCGCATCGTGGACGGCGTGATATACGCGCGCGGAGTCCAGGACATGAAGTCCGTGGCCGTGCAGTACTTGGAAGCTGTGAGGAGACTCAAGGAGAAGGGCATACGGCTTAAAAGGACCGTTCATTTGTCTTTTGTGCCTGGTGAGTTAAAGTCAAATAAGTTATTTGATGAAATCATACAACCAAAAAAAACACATCTTATTTGATTTCCATACGGTGATAATCGCGAAATTTATGTTTGAATTAAAGTCTTTAATCCTCTTCACCGCGGTCGGAGGCCATAAAAAATACCTAAATACCCCCAGAGCGAGTTGAATACCAAGTAATTAATAAATGAATAAATAATTACATACATTCATTCATAGGTACACGATGTCTCGTCAACAAAACGTTTATTCCATACGCTACACAAGGCAGCGGATAAGACAGGTTAACATTATTCAAAGCATTTTAGTCACGGTCGGTAATGTTATCTATACATAACCGTGATTTAGTGCTTTGCGACACGGGTGGAACTGTACGAAGATTGTGTTGGTAGCCGATGGCACTTCGGTGTTGTGTCGACTGCTCTCCGTCGGTATATTGATGGCTTTTCGATGAGATATAGAGGACAGCAGAAGAGGAATCATTTTTCAAAAATTCGGCGCCGACGTGATGCCAAAAATTCGTCATAATAACAGAAAATCAACAACGAGTTGGAGGCATGTCATCGCGGTGCGTAGATAGCACGTAGGCGGCGTGTCAACGGCACTCCGACTGAGCATTGTCTTTTTTTGCTGACATGTCATCGACAAACGTAGACACACAACTGTTTGAAGGCATGTCGACAGCAATTATGACAACAGCATGGCTTATAATGACGACGCCATATCTGCGGCTTCCTTTACTTCTGTCTCGTCAGCAATCTGCCGGCCGTAGGTAAGGTTATTAGGTTAACCTCAGGTAGAGCTCCCCGGCTTATGTCTGACGCGGGTGGCCCGCAAAAACGCGCTGCGGCTTATATTATTTTACATACAAACATTGCTTACGTATTTCTGGCTTTTCTTTAAACGACCCTTGTCATTCAGGAAAAAAAGGTAAGGTTATTATAGCACATCTATCCACCTTTTACGGGAACAACACCGTATTAACTCGAGGTGCTCAGCGTTCTTTGTACGAAACTCCATACTTCAACGCACATCTATCAACTTCGTAACGTCACTATGCGTTGCCGATCCCATGCCAAGGTGTTGCTGTTCTCTTTACGTAACCTGCTTCCGTACGGTGGACGCCTAGTTGACGCCTGGTTGGTGCTGTTCCCGTTAAGGGTTGATAAATGTGCTTTAGCTTTAAGCACAATTTTTATTATTTATTTTCACATTTGTATAGATGAGGAGATCGGCGGCGAGCCCGGCATGGCTGAGTTCGTGAAGACCGAAGGCTTCAAGAACCTGAATGTAGGCTTCTCACTCGATGAGGGCTACGCCAGCGCTACCGAAGACTACCTCGTCTTTAGCGGGGAGAGGAGCATTTGGCGTAAGTTTCATTTTATTTCACATCTCTGACAAACCTCTAGGTTGGACCTCTGACGATCAGTGAGAGACCATGTTTGGGCGCCATACGTGGGATGGGGAGAATGCACATATCCATAATCCAGGGCTTTAGGCACTTGAGAGAATTGATGTAAGCAATATACGCGCAAATAGAACTTCGTCAGAAAGTCTAACTAGCAATGTCAACGCAAATTGTTTAAAAAATGATTTCTATTTTTTCATTTATTTATTTGGACAACAAACAAATTCACAGTATATTTTAATGATGTTTCAATTACTAACCAATATGAGCTGTAATTGCTTGAAATAAAGAAATTTTAATTATTTAATATGTTTACATGGATGGAATTAATAATCACACACATCTACGTTGACCACATCACGAGAGCTTGGGCTGTGTTTTTGTGACTTTTTTTTACATTGGCATCTATTTTTTTAATTTATATTAGGTAAGAAGTTCTTAATTTTACAACTTTTTTATTAGAACGTAAATCATCTAAGGCAAAGATATCCAATCCATTAAACAGTTTGTTGTATGAGAGTTCCATTCTACTTATTGGACATCTCTTACCAGCATTAGTTCGACACGTTGCTGTTAGAAAAGTTTCTTGTTGACCGCCTATGGCACTCTATAATTAATTTAATTTCTTAGTTCAATTGATAATTAATGGTTGATGGTTGATAATTACTTATATGTTCGTTGTTGTCAATGTCAAAATGCTATATCAGATAGCTTCGTTTGGTATCTATTCAAAAAGTGCACTAACTGTCAGCTTCCAAGGCAAGGGAATTATGAACTGAAACGTGGCCTATTGCACATGCATATTAAGACACACGGCATTGTGACCCATTTGGGAGCCCGATTAAGCTAATGTTGAATTCACCAAAGCTTTGCATTGTTTAGTTTGCATTCAGTCTCATGAATATTTTTGACGAATGTCGTGGGTAATGGGTCATGGTAAAAATTCTAAGGCGCTATGCAATAAAGCTCTATAATACACATCATCTTTGTAGTTAGGTAATCTGTGCACCTTTCGTAAGCTAGAGCTTTGATTGTTATAGTCTATTGACTGCAAAATACAAGTTTTTATTACTGTAATAGCAAGGCAAGGATAATATAACTTATGACAAGGGAGCCTAGTACGAGTAAGTGTAATTTCTTTAATTACCTATGTTACAGATATAAAGATCACTTGCCCGGGCAGGTCAGGACATGGCTCGCTACTGCTTCCAGACAACAATGGAGAAAAAGTGAGTTCGAATAGTCATTAATTACATTCTCACCTATGTTTTTTGTAAAAGAACCCAACGATCTACCTTCACTAATATAAACCGTAGCGATACAGTTCCGTTAAAGCTAGTAGTATTATAATATCTGTGGTCAAGGGGTTTTAGGATATGCACCTTGGTACGAAATTCGACTTTAAAGAACCTAATCCAAAAGGAACCATGCAGCGTGAACAAACTTTTATAAATATATAAATATTAGACAACAATCATATACATTGCTCTAATCCCAAAGTAAGTATCTAATGCACTTGTTTTATGGAAAACAGAAACAACAATGGTACCACAACACCCAGATCCAAGACAATAAATAATTTTCTATTATGATTAATTCTACATTGGCTTGACCGCGAATCGAACCACTCAAATTTAGTTCTTACTATTGATACCTAATAGATGCATAAATAAGGTTCGTTAGCAATGATTCACTGGTTGACATAATTTTAATCGCTGCAGCTTAATTTTGATGGTCGCTATAACTCAATTACAAATTAATATTCGATAACTGTTATGAACAGAGCTAAGATAATCATTGTGCCGATAACCTTAATGCCAGGGGCGTAGCTACCGCCGTATCTGCCGTATCAATTATACGGGCCCCCCGCGCCACGGGGGCCTCCAACGTGCGTAAGCAAAAATTATTAAAAGCTTTTCACCCAAATATTTTTTTTTTCAGAAATGACAAAAGTCACAAAAAGCTATTTAATTTTTTTCCCGCGTAAAGCGTGCGTTCAAAAGTTGGCAACGCCCTACATCAGTTATCGCGGGCTGCGGGATTTCCCCGTTTAAGTCATTTACTTCAACGGGGGCCCCAAAACAAATTTTTATACAGGGCCCCGCCAAAGCACGCTACGCTTCTGAAAGCTCATTAATTGTGGTAGAACATTAAAAACATGCCGAACATTCAGAAGCCGAATAGATTAAGCTCCACCTCAGAATAAGTAGGTTTAGGTAAGCATAGATCCAAAGACGGGTAATTAAAGGGAATTATTCATCATCCAATCATCAGTTTTTTTATCAACTGGTGAACCACCTCCTTGCCATGAAGTTGCGACTAAGAAACTTTTTAGTTATTTGTTATCAAATTGGTACTTAGTCGCAATTTCACATTGAATTTTCGCGTCAACAACACGTAAGTATTCCTGGTGCAGTTATTACGTGCACGTTACGGATCGTAAATGTAAGGAGACGATCGGTTTCCCGGTTGGCTTTACGCCAGAGTCCTTACTCCATAAGACTGTTTAGATTTTCCCTCCCTCTTACTCACAATGGCATGCTTGCATGGGTAACAGAGAAGGTTAGAATCGAATAAGTACGCTGGTTTACACAGTAAAACACGGAGCTAGTGTCCGAAATGCTATCATCTCGCGCTAGGTCCTGTGAAGGCCATTGATTTACCGGTGTCTTCTCTTTTAGTAAAAAATATTTATTTCGAAGGAGTGAAAAATGGCTATCACACATAAAATTTAATCAGTAATTTATATTAGTAATTATTTATATTAGTAATTATTTATATTCGAATTATTTCATAAGTAACCTACGAAAACGGTTTAACGAAAAAAACACAAATTGTTATTATTAAAGAACTACACCAAAAAATACACCAGGAGATTACTTCGAAATTATTTACGCGACAAAAACTAGCTAAAGATTACTTGAAGTACTTGACTTGCCTACTTTAAAGGATTTGAATCTTAATTATTCAAAGTGCGATCAAAGACGACTTAACGATCTGGAAACACTGAAAGCTGGATACTACTGTCGAGAACCAACCGTTGAGTTTGTGCTAATCACGCAAATTTGTAGGAGCCTCTTGTTATGAGCCGTTGAATTAGTAATTGGAGTCCGTGCCCGTGGCTTTACATTTAATGAAATAAATTACTGTAAGTCTCTCGTCAGTAACTAGGACTCAAAAGTTGCGCTTAACTGAACTCGCTGGTACAAATATCTGATTACCCGTAGAAACCGTCATCCTCCATTTCAAAATTCGCAAATACATAAAATATTAAGATTTTCAAAACACTCACCAATAAATTATCAATCGGTTTTAAATATGTACAATTTGCAGTATAGCACTATATGGATGTGAAACGTGGATTTTAACTAGGAGGGACAACTAGAGGCTTTTGAGATGTGGTGCTGAAAGCGGACAGAGCGAATAAGTTTGTCGAAGAAAAAATCTAAAGGTGTAGTTTTCTCTTCTCTTTTACCATTTCCAAGGTAAAGGAGAAGATAAAATTGATAGAAACGATAGAAGAGAATGTTGGGGAACGTAAACACGATCGTTTCATCAAAACTGTAATTGAGGGAAGAATAGAAGAAAGATGGAGGTGAGGAAGACTAAGAATATACTATATGGAGTAGGTAAAGCAAATGTTAAACGTCGTGGCGTATCAGGAAGTCAAGAGAATGGCAAAAAAACCGAAAAAAATGGAAAAACCTCCACCGACAAGGGCAAACTCTCAAATTTGATGATGATGACTAAATATAGGGAAACAAACACTTCACTTGCAAATAGATAAACCATCGTTGAAGACATATAAGTACTTTGGGATCTTCGCCGGCACGCCGAACCGCCGCTGTAGGGCTGCCGAAGCCTGGCAGGTGGCGAGTCCGGAGGCGGCCGACCAGCAGTATCCCTGTGCTGGAAATTTGTTATCTTCGCCGGCACGCCGGACCGCCGCCGTAGAGCTGCCGAGGCCTGGCAGGTGGCGAGTTCGGAGGAGGCCGACCAGCAATATCCCTGTGCTGGATTCGGGCTCAAAATTCCGTTGCAAGTCAGGCAATATGGAAAGGGAAGGCAGGGTATCGTCTTTCGCTCGATTCACACAAAACGCTTGTTGGTTTTCAAAGATTTCTTGTAATCATAGACAATTGACATTCATAGAGCAGTAATGATTGATAAATTTTGACATTTGTTTTTGTTTCCGTCTTCGGGTGGCGCCACACCACAGTTGGGAAACGCCACACCACCCCCCCACGGAGACACATAATGAAATTAAATTGAATTATGTAAAGTAGAAATAATCATTGTTTGGTTTAAATTGAATGTGACGGCCAGTACGAGTGGTATAAGGCGACTTGTTTGTTATCGTCGGAGCAGCAGGATCAGGGGCAGGCTGTGAAGGTGGAATGTTTTCAGGAGGTAACTGCTGGACAGGCTCCGGTTCCTGAGAAGGTGGAGACTGATCCGGTTGAAGATCCAGGAAAGCAGGTTTGACACGGTCGACGCTCACTACAACCTCCCGGCCCTTGATATCTAATGTCAGGGTTTTGCCATCCTCGGAGCGATTAATAATGAGATAGGGACCGGTGTAGGGTGGTTGCAGTGGGCGACGGACTGAATCATCCCGTACAAAAGCGTGTGACGAAGAAGAAAGACTTTTAAAGATGAACGAGGAAGGTTTGCAGTGTCTAGAGGCAGCGGTAGGTCGCACAGCCGACATTCTTTGTCGGAGTTGCACGACGAAATCGGCTGGGTTTGCAGACAGGTCTGCCACTGGTGCAGAAGAGAGCAGTTCACCCGGTAGGCGTAAGCTTTCGCCGTACACCATTTCCGCTGACGTCGCTTTCATGTCTTCCTTAAAGGCTGTTCGCATGCCAAGCAATACAAACGGGAGCGACCTCACCCAGGAGTCGCTGTGGCACATGAGGGCTGCTTTTAGTTGTCTGTGCACGCGCTCGATCATGCCATTAGCACAAGGGTGGTAAGCAGTGGTCCTTATCCGCTTGGTGGCGAATTGTTGAAGAAGCCGTCGAAAAAGGTCGGACTCGAACTGCGTGCCCTGATCCGTAGTTATGACGGTTGGAACACCAAATCGTGAAATCCACTCCTTGGTGAAAGTATCCACGACTTCCTCTGCAGTAATGGTCCGCATGGGCCAAACCTCGGGCCATCTGGTTGCACGATCTATAGCCGTCAAACAGTAACGGTAATCGTTGCAGATCGGCAGCGGTCCAATGATATCGATATGGACGTGCATGAATCGACCAGATGTGGGCCGGAATGTTCCGAGAGGAGCGGAATTGTGCCGAGACACCTTACTGCGCTGACATGATATGCATGTTTGAGCCCAGATACGACAGTCTTTCCTGATGGAAGGCCAGACATATCGTTCGGTAATGAGTCGGATGGTTGCTCGTACGCCAGGGTGGGACAAGTTATGTAATTTGTCAAACACCGCACGACGAAATGGAGGGGTTAAGTAAGGTCGGGGCTTGCCAGATGAGGCGTCACAAAGCACAGATGTATTTGTGCCTGGAATTATGACCGGAGTAAGTTGGAGACTAGAGTTACTGTTACGTAGATCGTCTAGTTCGGAGTCGGTCTCCTGTGACTTGGCAAGAGCCTCGTAGTCTTGTTCGAGTGAGATAGCCTCAATGCGAGACATCGCATCGGCCACGACGTTCTCTTCACCACGAATGTAGCGGATGTCGGTCGTAAATTGGCCGATGAAAGACAACTGGTTAAGTTGTGGTGGTGGTAGCTTTTCGCGGCGTTGTACGAAGGCGTACAGCAGCGGCTTGTGGTCAGTGAAAATGGTAACGTGCTGAACCTCAAGGATGTACCGGAAATGCTGCACGCTCTCGTATACCGCCAGCAACTCCCTGTAGTAGGCAGGCCACTGGCACTGCTTGGGAGTCAGCTTTTTACTGAAAAAGGCTAGAGGGCACCACTGGCCGTTAACCTGCTGTTGTAAGCAAGCGCCGATGTGCACGCTGGACGCGTCTGTAAACAGTCCAAGGGGTGCTTCGTTGATCGGGTGTTGCAGTAATGTGGCGTTGGACAGACTGGTTTTGCAGTCCTCAAAATGCTTAAGCAGTTCAGGTGTCCATGTGAACGGTTTGGAGCCCTTTCCGTTTATAGCTGTCAATGCGTCTATCAGGGGAGCCTGAAACTGCGCAGCCTGAGGCAAAAAACGACGATAAAAATTGACCATGCCGAGAAAACGGCGGACGCCTTGGACGGTTTTAGGTGGAGGGAAGTCCAGCAGGGGTTGGATGCGTTCCTGAGGAGGACGGGTTCCTTCTCCGCTGATCTGGTAGCCCAAAAACACAACCTCTTTGACACCAAGTATGCATTTGGCAGGGTTGACAACCACTCCGTATTCCTGTAGGCGCCTGAAGAGTATCCGCAGGTGTTCCTTGTGAAGAGAATGGTCCTTAGAGTAGACTAAAATGTCATCCACGTATGGAAAAACGAAATCAAGACCCCGTGTGACCTCATCGATAAACCGCTGAAAGGTTTGACCAGCATTTCGCAAACCAAAGGTCATGAAGGGAAATTCAAAGAGGCCAAACGGGGTAATGATGGCGTTCTTCTCAATATCCTCTTCACGCACAGCGATCTGGTTGTAAGCCTTGACAAGGTCTATGGTGCTGAAGACCTGGGCACCAGAAAGGTTATGGGCAAAATCGTTAATGTGGCGGACAGGGTACCGGTCAGGAATGGTCCTCGCATTCAGGGCGCGATAATCGCCGCATGGACGCCAGGATTGATCCTTCTTTGCCGCCAGGTGGAGAGGCGACGACCAGGGACTTTGAGATGGCCTTGCTGTACCAATTTTTACCATGTCCTCGAACTCTTTCTTGGCAGCGAGGAGCTTTTGAGGGGCCAAACGTCGTGGGCGACTGGAAACCGGCGGTCCAGGTGTAGTCTGGATGTGGTGGACTGTGCTGTGTTTGAGCACCCGAGGTAGGCCAGGTGGTCGAGTAATCGAAGGGAACTCGGCGAGCACTTGTGCGAACTCCGAGTTGCCAACGACTACAACTCTGACACTATGCTGTTCGCTCGGGGCAATTTCAGCAGTAGTGGAAAGTCCGGTCGTGGCATCAATGAGACGCTTGTGGCGACAGTCAGGGAGCAGGTTATAGTAACTTAAAAAATCTGACCCTATTATCGGTGTACTCACGTCAGCCACGACAAAATTCCAATGGAAATCTCGGCGCAGGCCTAGATTGAGGTGCAAGGTGATCGTGCCGTAGGTAAGAATGGTGCTTCCATTTGCAGCGCTCAAAGAGTAGTTGGCCGTGGTGCGGTGATCCTTTGCCAGACGCCGAGGGAAACAGCAGAGGTCGGAGCCAGTATCAATCAGGTACTGGTACTTCGACCTCTGGTCAGTCACAAAGAGTCGGCGACCAGAGTGTGGACAATCAGCTGCCGCCACTACTGACTGTCCTTGTTGTTTTCCTGTTTCCAGCTGCAAGGTTTGGTGCATTTGGTAGCTTTGGTGTTGAACTTTTTATGGTACCAGCATATTTTCGCAGGTGTGCCCTCGCGAGACTGCCGATTTCCAGCGCGGCTGCGAGAGCGCGCTCGACCGCGATGCTCTGTAGAAGACAGCGAAGAGACCTGAAGTTGTAGTTCCTCCACCTGAGAGACTTATTTTTCTAGCACCGACTGAGGTGCAGCAGGAGCGACGCAAGCGTAAGTCTGAAGATGAGGTGAGGTGATCTCGCTGACCTTGTCCGCCAGGTCCGCTATTTTGTCAAGTGATAATTCAGCCTGGGAGGCCAAAATAGCTTGCACAGGTGTAGGGAGGCGGCGCATCCAGAGCTGGCGTAGGATGTTGTCATCCGATAAAGCAGCACCAGCTAATGAGCGCAGGTGTCGGAGGAACTGGGACGGTCGTCTGTCTCCTAGCTCCTCTTCACTTATCAGCTGTCGGACACGCTGCTCTTCTGACATGGAGAGACGTCGGATCAGCTCGGTTTTTAATTTAAGATATTTATTTTCTTTGGGTGGGCTAATGATAACATCCTCGATTTCCACAGCTAACCGCTGGTCAAGGTGGGCAATAATATAATTATATTTTGTGTCATCGGCAGTGATGCCACCAATGTCAAATTGCGCCTCTGCCTGTGAAAACCAGATGGCAGGCCGGTCTGACCAGAAAGGCGGAAGCTTTACCGCTACCCTAGACACTGAAGGTTTGGGTTCGGGGTTATGTGGGGCTGGGTTGGGAACCGAAGCTGCCAGTCGTGCCTGTAAAGCAGCATTTTCCTGCTCCAACCATAGCAAACGTGCATTTAATTCTTCATCGGCCATTATAAAGTTAATAAACAAATAATTTAGTATCAAAAATTAAAATTCTTACCAGAAACTCCGTGGGAAGGGGCGTTATGCATACACGAATTTTATGAATACAAAGCACTTAAAGTTTTAGGATGCAAAACACTGAAATTTTGATATGCACTAAATTCAAAATAGAAAACATTAAGGTTCCACAGTAAAACAGTTTATAGGTTAACCGATGATGATACAGATGCGTCGAGGTGGTGATGATGATTGCAGAGTGCGTAGTCTGATGAGTTCGAAGCTGCGAAGGTGCCTCCAGCCAGTCCTTGTGTCCAATCAGACGTTTCGGGTCACCAATTTGGGATCTTCGCCGGCACGCCGAACCGCCGCTGTAGGGCTGCCGAAGCCTGGCAGGTGGCGAGTCCGGAGGCGGCCGACCAGCAGTATCCCTGTGCTGGAAATTTGTTATCTTCGCCGGCACGCCGGACCGCCGCCGTAGAGCTGCCGAGGCCTGGCAGGTGGCGAGTTCGGAGGAGGCCGACCAGCAATATCCCTGTGCTGGATTCGGGCTCAAAATTCCGTTGCAAGTCAGGCAATATGGAAAGGGAAGGCAGGGTATCGTCTTTCGCTCGATTCACACAAAACGCTTGTTGGTTTTCAAAGATTTCTTGTAATCATAGACAATTGACATTCATAGAGCAGTAATGATTGATAAATTTTGACATTTGTTTTTGTTTCCGTCTTCGGGTGGCGCCACACCACAGTTGGGAAACGCCACAGTACTTATAAAGTTTAACAAAAATACATAGGTACCTACATAATAGAAACACCATGACCCCGTACTAAGTTTCACTTTTGTGGTATTTCCTGACCATAACTCAGTGGTGTCCATTCCAACGCTACAAACAGAGTATCGCATGGATAATTTCCTGCAGTGAGACTGTGTCCCGCTACAATTAAAGCTACAAATTCCCAACACAACTTGGCCTTTTATCACATACACGGTTTACTTACTTAGAGGTCTGTGTATACTGGGAATGTCTATCTTGATATGCAGTTTGCACAACGTGGTCCTGGCTAAAAGCCAGCCGGGTGCATCCGAATTACACAATGTCCAGGAAACTGATTAAATATCCTGCGATTTATGCAAACGGATTGTGGCTTTTGGAAACAATAGCTTACTGGGTAATTATTGTTAAGCACTGAACATTTTCTCATACTTGCTGAAACAAATGAGTGTTAATATCTCCGGCTGTCGCTGCTCAAAAAATCAGTTTAAAATTTACTAATTGGAGGTTTCGGTGTTTGAATGTGTTGCAATAAGTCGTTATTAATGAAACATTCATAAGCTACTAACATACTTATAGTACTTAATATTTTCGTCCAACGTCCAATTAATGTGTTCAATTTCTGTAAAACAGAAAGTCACGTCTGACGACTCTTTAATTGCAGTTCCAGCCAGTTGCAACCAAAATGGCAGTTCTCGTAAAAAAAAAAGTAATTATCAGGAAGCCTATAAAACTGTTCTGTTGCCAGCTGCAAAAGAGCACTAAAGTACTACCGGCCCGTTGTTGGCATTCTAAGCTGCAGCATCAAGGGAATTGCATTACAATAGATGTGCAGAGTGGACACGTGCTCCTCATTGGCGACGAGCCAACAGAAATTGTTAATCGGCCGCATTCGAATTAGGAAGATCCGCGTGGTGAAATTATTCAGATGTACAGTCATTAGGTTTGCCCTAGAGATGTCATAGAGATCAGAAAAAGAAATTGTCATTTTTTTGCATTATTTACGCTTGAATCCTACTAAAATTATAAAAGTCAAAGTTTAAAGGGAGGATGTATGGATGTTTGTTACTCCCTCATTCTTGATGAAACTTTACAATAATACAATCTGTACACTGGAATATTACATAGGCTATAATTAATAATGGTATTTGAGATAAGTAAAATATTTATGCGGGTAAAGCTATCACGTCTAACCACCTCAAATCGTCTTTTGTTGAAGAGGCGCGAGAGACTTCCATCGTACTTACTACAAATAAAGCAAGTCTGCCAAACTCTGTACAAAATACAAGTTTGACGATTGAATGCAGTTCTTGCAGTCATGCTTTGCCGTTGCATTTAAACACTCGAGCTCATAACCTGGCAGGCTTCAGCATAATTTTGGAGTATACCAAAGAGGTGAGACACGGATGTTACTTGTTAGTGTCCAAATTATCTTCACTGCTAGTGCCCAGTAATTAGCTAATTGAGCCACGGTGGCCGAATACATACCCTACTCTGTCACTATTGAACTGTCAAACTCTAGTGGTCTCTGCAACTCACTGTAGCATGACAATATGTATAAGCAAGATGGCTAGAGTCAAATATATCGGTAATGTCTGGAGTAGGATCCCTCATTGGCGGTTCGCCAGGCACGAATTACTTTATCTTGTTCGTCTGTATTGCTATTAGGTCTTAAAGAGTGAAATTGTGTATTTAAACCTTTTATTTACTAGAGTAGAAAAGGGCTACAGTTTATTTCTAGGAGTAAAACTTAACAAAATTACTTAGGTACGATTATGTCAAGTTAAGAGTAAAGAGAATTTTCTATTAATTAACTGAAGGAGAATTTTCTATCCATTACATGTGTGTTAGATAGGTTATCCTTTCATCTTCTCTCATTCTTCATCATGTTTGGGTAGAGAACTAATAAGTATCTACCCTCGTTAAGGCGCTGGCTCCACGAGCGAGAGAATCGCGACGAGTCCGCCCTCATATCGTCGGATAATCTCCACGAACGAGCGATAATTCCGCCGCGTATCGTCGCGAGTCGTAACGGAATCGCAGCGTTTACGCGGCGACTCGTAACGGTATCGCCGCGTTTCCTTGACGACAAGTTGCAAAAGAAACAATTAACGAGAGGCAACGCTGAAATGACGCTGCGTTTGGCAGCGCGCTCGCTGCGCGCTCGTAGCGAGCGCGCGGCGGGCCCGCTGCTAGTCGCGGCGGGCTAGCGACGATGTAATGACGTTTCGCGCGCTCATTGCCACTCGTCGCATCGCGGCGATAATATCGCCGTGTGGAGACGGTTTCATAGAGAGTGTATAGAAATACGTGGCACGACGATAATATCGCCGCGATTCTCTCGCTCGTGGAGTCAGCGCCTAAGGCAGAATGTCCCAGAACAGCGCACTCATACGGAATTTTCATCGCAAATCTCATAATAAATAAAATAAAATAAAATAAACGACATCATTACATTTTAGATAACTTTTTACCATAAGTGTAACAAATTTACACAATGGCTATTGTTAGGCACTTAGAACTTGCAGAAGCACAGCATCCAATGAACGCAAAACTAGTACACTTCGGTGTACCTATCGACTAGTTGCAGATGTGTTGCAGTTTGCATACATTAAGTACGCGATGGATCGCTGAATTGCACGCTATCTCCTCTATTAACAGCTTATTCTAATAAATGTGATTACTATTAGCACGAGTTTAGTGGAAATCAATGCCGTTTGATTTAATTAAACGAGCATTGCATTAAATGACTATCATTAGTGTCCGCGATACGCGAAGCTAAATAACATGATAACAACGCAATGAAATTAAAAAATAAAATTAAAAGTGTTCGTACCTGTAGGCTTCTTTCTTCTTCGTCGAAGAGCGGCCCTTCTGAATTGTTGCACACACCACAATATTTTAAGTTTTAAAAGTCAGCTTCGAGTTCGCTTGAAGGGTTAAAAATATGTTAAAATCACTTTCCCCATTCCAAATACCTTAAATAACACTGAAACATACACGATATTGCTACGATTTGCAATAAAAACGGAGGAGACAAAATCCGGAGCTCCTTGACAATTCATACAGAGCCTTTTAAACTACCCCATTAAAAGAAAACAATCTTACCCACTAACTATCCAATATTTCTAACAACGTTATAAAACCAAAAAAAATAAGATCTACAAGGGTTACCATACGTCTAAGATCGATTCTTTGTAATTAATCACCAATATTAGAATAGGTACGGGATTGCTACCATGTACCTTATTATTTATAAGCTACGGAGTAACGCCGTGATCAAGGCGCTTGCAACAGTGCCGAAATATCGGAAGCTCATAAATAATAAGGTACATGGTAGCAATCCCGTATCTAACTATTCTAATGTTAGTGACCATGAAAGTTTAAAACAATATAATCACCAATTTCTGAAAATACAATAATTTGTGGCCCAATTAAAATTAAATTTTATTTTTTGTTGTATGATAAAGAATCATAGTAGCGTGTGTCTCTGCGGAAATTAGATTCAGATCCTTGCTTACAGCGAATTAATATTGCATTCCTACTGGGTTAATGTTCAATAAATGCCATTATAAAGTTACGTTGTGTACATACTTTGATATAAATGTATAAAATTCTTAATTAACGGTTTTTCATGAGTCGTAAAAGCTCTGAATTGCAGGCGCCCGCCGTGAAACCAAATTGGCAACTTTACAGTGGCGTGTGGACTCCCAAACCTGAGTTAATTAATGATATTTTTTTACATAATAGAGACGTAATTTATCAACTAAAAATATACTGAAATCGCTTATTTTAGGAAATTAGGCAACACTTCACGGTGCAAATAACATAGATAATCGCAGCTATTGCAAAACAGTAAACATAGTCCGAGTTGAAACCCAAAATTATTTAGTTCATAAACTAAAATAATTATTTATTTATTATGAACAAAAGTTTAAGTATCGCTGCTGCTTAAAATATTAGCTATAAACCATGTCTAATTCGTACACTTTTCGCTTGAAATCAAAATCACTTTTGTCTCACCTATTTTTTTTCTATTTATTAATTTTAGGGTGCTTTTACACAGTATGTCAGTCCCATCGTAACGTAATCTTAATTATCTTAACAACCAAACCAACCAACAAAATAAAAACTACTACTAACAACAACAAAAAGAACAAGTGACTGTCACTTATGTATGAATCACCGAAAGTCTCACCTAAAAATTATGGCAATCTATTCTATCGTAGTAGTGAGCACACAAAATGATTGTTAAGTATCTTAATTCTGCATGTAATTAACAATATATATTCTTTATTGCACTTATAAGATGTACAGAAAATACAAAAAGTCACAATGTGAACAAAGGTGGGCTTATCCCTAAAAGAGATCTCTTCCAGCCAACCCATAGGTGTTGGAAATGAAATAGTTGCGGATATTGGCAGTGCTAGATTAATAATACGGAAAATATTATAATTTATTTATATTTTTTAGATAATAATAGTAAACTAAATACTATAAATAATCTAACATAACGTATATAGTATAAAAACATATAACCAAACAATAATAAAATATATAAATAATAATAATATATATCAATATTATGTATAAATCTATACTATCCATGTATAAATGTATACTCTACGATGAAGAGGGTATTTGAGAGAGTAGATGTTCTTTAACTCTTTTTTTGAATATTTGTATATTGGAGCTTTCTTGCAGTTCTAGAGGCAGTTTGTTCCAGAGTCTCGCACTTAAGGTTAAAAAGTTAAAAGTGTCTATAAAGTATTTAAAGAAAACCATTGTCTGCGTTAACATTCTTTTCTCAGTTTATTAATAACAAACAAGAAAAAAATAAAACTAAGACATGCAACATAAAAAAAAATAAGACTACCCTATTCAAAAACGAAACCATTTCCTTGTGGCAAGGAGGCTATAATGCTGGCTGCGTTGCCGCGTTGGATAGCTATGCTAATCCTTTGAGCTAGGAACCAGCCAGCTTTACTATTGACCGTAACAGAATTTAGTTTTGGCGAAATTTTTCTGAACAGCAATTTAGCTGAAGGCCCCCACGGCCCAAACGTTTCAACGCCAAACGGCGCAAATACATAATCACTTGCAAGTGAGCCGTACTTGCGACGAAAAAAAAAAGTACATTCTTTTGTTTATAAATAAATAGCCGAACGCTGTACGCAATTTCACCCAGCCCTGACATGTCAGGATGGCCGAGCGGTCTAAGGCGCTGCGTTCAGGTCGCAGTCCACTTCTGTGGGCGTGGGTTCGAATCCCACTTCTGACAACTTTTTTTGTTTTACTCATATTTTTTATAAATCTTTCTTTGATTGACCACTTCAATAAAAATATCTAATATTAATTTATTTTTTCAGATCCGATACATCATAGACAAATTCATGGATTTGCGCGGGGAATCGAAGAAAAAGTTGGAAGATGACCCGAACTTGACCATCGGCGACGTCACTTCTATAAATTTGACCATGCTTGAAGTTAGTTCTAATACCAAGATTTCACTAAGGCTTAGCACTTTTAATATAGTTATTATTATGTTACAATAACAAACAAGTATAAAACAATTCTGTTAACGCGATACCTTATATGGGAAGAAAAACAATTTTACCTAATTCTTGGTCCAAAATAATTCTGCAATTAACGCGAATATATCACAAAACACAATTTACGGATATTTTACGAACACTGCAAAGTGTTTGTCGGAGTATAAAAATTTAATAAAACTTCGAGAAAATATCCGTAAATTGTGTTTTAATCTACTAGTACTTATTATGTTATTGCGAACTCGCAAAGTTAATGTTAATCAGCTGGTCGTTAAAAAAAAATTACATGTACCTACCCTATTAATATCAATTTGTTGTACCTACGCTCATCTGTGTTAATCCTATGTTTTTGCTCACAGGGAGGCATCCAAGAAAACGTGGTGCCAGAAACCCTTTCCGTCAGCTTCGACATTCGACTAGCGCTCTCCGTGGACCACCAACAGTTTGAGGACACGGTACGTGACAAAATCCCTCCGCTATATCAAGTTTCCACTAAGAAAAAATCACAATGTTGGTAGTTTCTAGTGATAAATTATGGTTGGAGATATCATAAAGCGAATTAATTTATGAATTTAAATTAAGATTATTATAATTGTCTGTAATATTTTTAAATAATTTAATTTGTCCTTAACGCACATTTGGTCATGTGATCGCAAACGCCTATCAGAGGATGTCGTCACGACGTTTTCGATTTTGACATAAAGTGTATACGAAAATTGACAGTCAGGGACCTAACAATTATTTTAATTCATTTTGTGTCAGAATTGATAACACCGTAAATGCATTAACAGAGGCCTTACTCTGGACACAAAATCCGATCCAATGGTTATAGCCATCCCTGTCACTCATACCAGGCCGTGTATGCGTGTGACAGGGATGGGTATATTCATTGGATCGGGTTTTGTGTCCAGAGTAAGGGGGCAGAGCGGGTAAGTTATAGCGAAAATCACTGACAATGGCACACAAGTTTATTGACACCTGTCTTTTACGAGAATATAGAAAATAAACAACTTCAAATAGCATTTTCTGGGCAGCTAAACTATAGGTCCTACTCCTAAGTAACACCGCATTTCAGCCTATATGTTTATACAGTGTGTCTCAAAAAGAGCATGACAGATTGGAGAAAGCTTGACGAGTAGCGAAAAAGCGCATCGTATTTGTCCTATTTGATAAAATATGTTGAGCTTTGTTGTGTTAGTTTTGTAGCTCGTAAGGTTTATGCGGTTCTCATGCATCACTCTGTGACGTATAGGTCAGCACACATTTATTTAACGTTTTAAATAACACGTCACAACGAAATACGTATGCTAATTTTGACACGATTTACAACGGAATGGCAAACTGAAATATTTTTTGTTAGACGTTTTAGATTTTTCTAGGTTTTTTGGTGATTCATATCCAAGTTAATTGATTGTCTTAAATAGTTTTTTGGGTATTGGTAAATGGTGATGAAAATAGTTCTGCTTTATATCTCGCACGTCGACCGTATTCTCTTTTACATAATAAAATTAGTTCACCTAATAACTCAAATTGTCGAGGGAAAAATATAGACTATCCTGATAAATACCTATACAAGATCCCACCCCACCAGTATCCTACCAAAACATAACGATAATATCACAAATAACGCTGAACCACAAGAAGTCAGCATCAAGTTAACTTAGTAATTCAACAGAATAAATGGCTATCAAATTTTTATTTTTATTTCAAACTAAGCTGATAGGTATTTGACCTCGATCGCACCTGATGTCAGGCGTGGATGAGGTCTAGGGTGGTGCATATCTCCTTATTAGCAACCTATTCACTCTGGCCTTAAAGAGGCTTAGGTCATATTCCTGAGGGAAAAGTTAATTTGAGTAAGATCTTCTCTAAAACCTTTACCTCTAAACATTGTTTATCAGATCAAGCGCTGGTGCAGCGAGGCGGGTGCTGGAGTCAAGTATGAGTTCTCCCAGAAGAACTCCCACGTACCGCCCACGCCTCTGGACAGTACCAACCCTTACTGGCTAGCGTTTAAGGCAGCTGCTGACACTCTGTGAGTATGAAAAGATATACTTATAGTATAGTATCTATTTATTAATCTATGGTATATGCTAGCATTCCACCCCCGGGTTTGCCAGCTTATTTTTTTTAATTTAGTATGGGTTTGCTCTTGACTCCAGACCAAGCCAAGAGCGACGAAGACGGAGTCGAAGATAGAACGAGCTCGCCCAGAAGAAGCCTGTTTACTCTAACTTTGAATAGATTCGGATTATAGTCACTAGGGAAACACCGACGCGGGCAGCGAGTTCCATTCTTTTGCCGTGCGCATTATAAATGTTGATGAGAAGCGCTTAGTTCTAAACAGCGGGATATCGACAAGATAAGGATGGTTGCGCGCGCGCCAACGAAGTAAACAAAACAATTAAACTTCTTGGCGCATTAATTTTGTGAAATTCGTTCTGAGCTGACATGTCCTGTCCATAGGCTTCTTCCTTGTGTTGTGTCTGCATTTTTTTGCTTTTACCTATTAAATGATGATTCTTCATTTATCGTTACTATCCACTAGCTCTATTATCCGAGTACAGATAAAGTGGTCATTTTAGCAATTATTGTCTATGAAGGATGATTAGCCTTAGCTGGGACTAGGACCATTACTACATAATTTTCTTAGATTTAGAACGGCTCATTAGTAAAAAAAAAATTCTTACATACTTTTTGACTCTGAAATTGTAAATAACAAACAGCCAATTGGTTGTAAGCTTTTGGTTTGGCTCCGAGCAGACAGATCTGCGGCCATCTTTATTCAACCACTTTTAATACCTACCTCGCAAAATCAATCAAGCAGTGTTTGGAATAGGTAGCTTTAATTCTGAAACGGACTCATGGGTTTGGTAAAATTTGACACCACAACAATTGAAGTGTTTGCCATTTGGAGCGTGAACCGTTATTATTCAAACAACAAACGAATAGGGGTGTTTTCCCCTGTACGGAAGGGAGAATTATGTTTTGCTCGCTGACATGTTTCCATCGTTTGTGTGTTCATGCACATTTTAACATTAATAAAATTGTAACGATGGCATGTTTGCGCATCATGCGAAAGTCGAATTGAATTACGCTGTCGAATTTTATTGGACCCAATCGAAATAAGCATGCTATTGGCCGTCTGAAAATTGATGTGCGTTATCAGAAGATACAAATAATTCGGCGGGTATCCCTAATTTATGATCAAGTTTAAACATTCGTGTCTAAGTGATGCCTATTCAGAGATCAATGGCAGCTTCGATCTGCATTTATAGCCTAAATCTATGCTATAAACTAAATAGAAAGGCTATTTATAAGCAATATCTTTTGTTAGATTCAGGTTACATGTTTTTTTTTAATCGACGAGCTGCTTTTAAAAGCAACTGTCGGACTTTTGTACAATGTCATCCACAAACTTTTTGACGTTCATTTGTAAGATCTCTTATCGATTATCAGATGGCCCTCTCATGGTTCTGACGTTCTTTTCTTTACTTTTCATAACCCCATAAATTATTTCCAGGAAAATCAAGCTTAAGCCTGTGACGTTCCCTGGCGGCACAGACAGCCGCTTCATCCGTGAGGCCGGGGTTCGGGCCCTGGGCTTCTCTCCCATGGCGAACACCACCCCTATGCTCCACGCGCACGACGAAAACTTGCCTGCTGAAACCTTCCTGAACGGCATCAGGCTGTATGAGACCCTCGTGCCTGCGCTTGCTAATGTTGACAGCTTCTGATTCATCTGAATAAAAGCCCAACGAATAAATAGTATTTTATTCCCATATTATAGAGTAAATTCTTAACAATCTATCCTTGATTAAAGATAAGTGTGGGCTCATAGTCGATTACATAGAATCCTCTAAAAACTCAGACTGCTAATATAACAGCATTCTGGCCAATCTCTTAACTTTATAGTAATTTAACCATATCATTTTAGCCATAAATACAACCGTCACCCTTTTTCAGAGAACTTAAGACTTGATCCATCTTAATTTAAAATATAAGCTCTGCGTGTAAAATTGAAATTATTGTCAGTTAAAAACAACAAATGACACTTATATCATCATTTGTAACAAGCTTATGCAATTTTAGACAACCCATTGTTATAAAAGGAATACCTCCTTTTCCCTGGTCACCTATAATTTTGTCTAAACTCCTGCTATAAAATCATATCTTCGAGACTGACACCTGTTCCGGGCATATCTCTTATGGCCTTAAAATAAGGTCCTTAATGCGCTGACGCAATACAGGTCCGAAGTCAGGTCATTAGGAAGCCGATGCTGCAGTAAAGTAGTGATGTGCTTAATATATTGTTTCCGCAAGTTATAAAAGAAAAAATGACTTGGATGAAATACTGGCTTGAATTTGCAAGGGTAATGTGGTTTTTGAATGTTTATTATTTACTAGCGTTTGCCCGCGACTTCGTTCGCGTGGACTTCAGGTTCGTCCCGTCTAGTAGCGCAAAAAATGTGTTTTTTACGACCTCGCATTAGAAACCTCAAAAATTGTAGCCTATATGTTATTCTGATGTATAAGCTATATTGTGGTAAAGTTTCATTCAAATCCATTCAGTAGTTTTTACGTGAAAGAGTAACAAACATCCATACATCCATACAAACTTTCGCCTTTATAATAGTAGTAGGATATAGTAGGATAAGGTTTTCAATTTATTTCACCCAAGAATGTTCCAAGTCATCAGTTGTTTTCTTTACCTGTAATCAGAGAAGTCATGCTTTTTTTGTAGTTTTATAATAATGGCCTACTAAAATTGTTTTTTATGAATTTATGACGTTGCTGTGTACTATAATATAAATCTAAGTAAGTAGTGTGTAGTATAGGTACGTAGGTGTTATAATAATAATGATTCTGTGCTATACATTGTCAAAAATTATTAGTTGCAGCTCCTATCAATTTTACGATGGACATGAAAACGAGCCCCTTGTTGGCAATCGAGTGATTGAGTGCATGCATGCAGCCTGCCCACCTCACCTGCTGCTAAGCTAACCCACATAATTCGCGATACCTGTTGCTACTAAAATTTCCCCCATACTATCTTGATAGCTGGTCGGAAATTACTCGTAAAGGTAACCACACCTATTAGGTATATTGGAAGATTTATACGTACAAAATGCCATTCATTATTCGTTTAGAAAATACTGAATTATTTCAGGCTACATGTTAATTTGTGTAAGGCTAAGTAGCACCACTTTACTACATCTACAGATACAACTAAAAACGTCAACAAACGATGTGGAAAACATTGGTTATTGTGTAAAAATACATACATACATACCGTGACCCATATGCGAAGCTCTAAGAAAATAATTATTTTGATGACTTTTGTTTATATTTTAGTCGTCGCTTTAAGTTTCTCAACAATTAACCCTTTCAAATAAGTTAAGTAAGACACATCTCCACAGCTTGACGTCTGTTAATTTAGACCTTGGTGCTCGTAACTAGGCTAAGAGATAAAATTCATAATGGCTCACTCATCTCGAGAGGTGCTAGAATGTTTCAGCCATTTTATGTAAGATATATTTAGTGTTACCTAATGACAAAACTTTGGACACAAACCACGTTTAAACTAAAGACCTAATTCACGTTACAAATGTAAGCTAAGCTAGCCTACCTACATAAGGTAAATGACATGAATACAGTACCACCTAGTTTGTGCTTTCAAAAGAATGAAATCTACCCCGAAAGGTGCCAGACACGGAACTACGTAACTTTTCAATAGATGTTTTGCATGGTCGTAGTGACAGTTTTGATTGTCATATAAAGCAACGCATAAGTAAATAAAGTCTGAGTATACGTCGCGTTAAAACTCAAACCCAGTTTTTACGGTGTTTTATCTGACATACTCTTAGTTTAAGCATTCGAAACAGCCTGATCAGTCTCAGAGACCTTTTTGTTGGCTTACGATACAGTAGGTATACTAGTACATAATAGTGCGACAAGAATTACTTATTCTGGTCTTAACCAACCATAAAGAGAAAAACTGGATTAGATCGGTCGCTTTTAAATAACTATATCTATAACTGAACCGGAGAAGGAAAATAATGTTACTTACTTCGTATTCTAACAAGGTACCATCTACGATTATAACTGTTTGCTGTTCGATTCTCTTCGTACTGTCTACGAAGCTGGTTGGTTTTACCTTCCGATGTCAGGAATCAATTACAGAGGGTATTGAATAAACATGGCAGGTCCATAAATATACACGCCACGATATACTTCGGCTTTGTTCGCCTCCGAAGGGCACGGTTTCATTTCCGATTTTATTTGACGAATACACAAAAAGACGACGCATTAGACGACCTCCGTGGTGTAGTGGCTAAGCACGCTGGGTTTCAAGGCGTCGCCGCTCCGAGGTCCCGGGTTCGATTCCCGGTCGGGTCAATGTAGAAATCTAAATTTTCTATATTGTCCCGGGTCTGGGTGTTGTGGTACCACCGTTGTGTCTGATTTCCATAACACAAGTGCATTAGTTACTTACTTTGGGATCAGAGCAATGTATGTGATTGGTGTCCAATATTTTATTTATTTTATTTTTATTATTAGAACTTGTAGACTACAAAAAAATTGAACATAATTATTATTAGAATACCCATTAAGGACTAGTGGTTTCAAATGGTATCACTTTTTTCCGTCTTTTTTAATTCGGTACGTACGACATGCATCAGGCTGGTTGGTGCAAATCGTAACCAATAGAAAACTCAGTCCAAACGGGTTATAGGAGGGTAGATATTTTTTCTTGGGAAAACAATATTGAACGGTCATCGTGTCACTTGTTTGCATTAGTTTAGTATCTCTGCGGAACAGTGAGCCCACGGTGGCAAACTTGTGTTCGTTCGCCACAAAAATATAAAATATATCTTTACAAAATTGCTGCAGCTTTCGGTATTTTGCGGATTTTATGGTATGAACTAAGATAATAAAACACATATGTACTGTGTGTGTAACATACTCGTATTTGTTTGTTATAAAGGTGGATTTATGTGTCGAAGGTAATATAGTGTGGTAAAACAAGTAATGGACGCCTGGCATTCCCGAAGAAGCTTCCAAAATAATCCCAGGTAAAACAGTCATGGCCTTATTTCGTAGATATGGGACATTTTAGTCCAAGATCCCAGAGCGATAAGACATAACTTATTTTCTAAAAGATGAAACTTTAAGTTCTCAGTAGTGTCTCATGTACTTTGTGTACCTGCGTGTTTTTGAAGTTTGCCCAGTGACACCTGGGCAGGTACCAGGTAAGAAAGGTGACTAAAAATAAGAGTTACTTTACTTAAATTTAGATGGCTGATTTTTAGATATATTTTATAGAATATCATTCTCAAATGGTATCGCAAGTATCAGACACTTTTCATGGACCAAAACTTTTGTCAGACGCTTTAAAGCTCTACCAAAAATAAATGAACTTTACTTATTTTTTAATGTCTGATTTTTTAATATGTTATCAAGATAACTATTACAAAATTATATTTAGTCAGTCAGACAAATTGGAATGACCAAAAATCCACTAAACACAAAAATTATTCGGCCGTGAGTACGAACGCGAGAGCATTATGCATGCGTTTCAGAGCGAGTGAGACGTCCATAGTAACTCGGTTCTCCTTCTTTAACTCACATTCTGTTTCAGTCTACTGTGTATGTGCGCGCAATGTATAGTATACATCAAAGAGGATAGAACCACTACGTTATAAGAGTTGGCACCTCCCTTTTACCCGTTGTTACGATTATGAACGTACTTTCGACTGAAATGAAAAACAACCAACCATCTTTACCCCTGAAAATAATGGCTGGACGTTAGAAGAAAACCAGTATCACTTTCATTGGTTTGATGGTGACCAATTACCAGGAGACGTCAGTGAAGCACTTCAAGATCCAGGTACTGTACTTTAACTTTAGTTTTACAATTCATTTTTTGTTTTATATTTGTAGTTTTATGTTTTGTAATTCTTTTATTTGTTTTTTTACAGAAGAAGCTGACAGCAACGACAAAAATATAAATGATGACGATGAGAATGATGACTCGAATGGACAATATGATTGGCTCAATGATGAAAATTCTAATGATTATTTTGATGATGATAACGATGATTAAGGACAATAAAATACTTTCACTTACTAACTATATTTATTTTATTTTTTACTAAAATTATTTTTTAAAAAAATGTAAAAACTGTTATCTTTGGTAAAAAAAATAAATTTTTTTTTTTATAAAATACAATTACTCCGAAAAAAAATTAATTTACCGAATATATGCAATAAATTATTTTAATTTTAAAAATTATTAATTATTACCTTAATGTTGAAATTCATTTTATTTGAAAAGAGATGCAGAAATATTTTATCGAAAGCAGTAAGTACTTTTTGGAATATTTAAATTCTTCGCTCTGACACGCATGCGCATAGTGCTCTCGCGTTCGTACTCACGGTCGAATATTTTTTGTGTTTAGTGGATTTTTGGTCATTCCAATTTGTCTGACTGACTAAATATAATTTTGTAATAGTTATCTTGATAACATATTAAAAAATCAGACATTAAAAAATAAGTAAAGTTCATTTATTTTTGGTAGAGCTTTAAAGCGTCTGACAAAAGTTTTGGTCCATGAAAAGTGTCTGATACTTGCGATACCATTTGAGAATGATATTCTATAAAATATATCTAAAAATCAGCCATCTAAATTTAAGTAAAGTAACTCTTATTTTTAGTCACCTTTCTTACCTGGTACCTGCCCAGGTGTCACTGGGCAAACTTCACAAACACGCAGGTACACAAAGTACATGAGACACTACTGAGAACTTAAAGTTTCATCTTTTAGAAAATAAGTTATGTCTTATCGCTCTGGGATCTTACTCTATTTGGGCGACATGTAAATATAAGTACATGAACGAGTATGCGTACTTAAAGGAGTATGGAATGGTTAAGAATAATTTCTCCGTGGGCCTTGCTAAATCTGAGAGCTCCCTTTGAAAGAAAAAAATGAATGCGACTATACCTAACGCTGCTTCTCCTACGGGCACAAAGCACGCGTGAAATAGCATCAAGCACCTCAAAATCAATCTAAACTTCAAAGTGAAACTATAAAGGCAACCTTAATAGGGTAGGTAAGTTTCCGACATAATGATTAACATCATTGAACATCGCACAACAACAAAGCATTTACCTTAATCGACTTAATTATTACATGCGGAGCATATCTGGTAATTAAACTAATTCGATACGGGGACTGACAAAAGTTATTTTGATTAATTTGGGGATATTTATTTAAATAATTGACTTATGTATTTAATTATATTCATACATTTTGATAAATGAGAAAGTATGGATGTTTCATTTTCACGCTGGAATTTTAACGTAGATAGATGTAGGTATATTGATGAGAGACACATGAGTTTTTTGTCCAAAATAGGATAAAGGGCGAAGCTAAGTGCATTAAAATTAATCAGTTAGTTTAACAGACGATTTTTATAGTTCTCAATTTTAAGATACCTCTGTTTTTCAATATACGGTTTGTTACAACCGAAGTTATTCTGTGCATTGGGAATAGGGGAGAGTTAATGACCACATAAATACGGCTCGTGTGTCTCTACAGGTATTTTATTTTACTGCCCTGACCAACTTTACAGCTTCACTAGAATGTATTGCAGATTGAAAATTTAATTTTCTACATTTTTCATCACGGACGGTGACTTGTCTTGTTTGTTATAAGCCTGTCATCTCAGGCAATGCAATAAATATGGCTATACGAGTATGTATTGATATATTGACAGTCATCTTGGGATTCTGTACCTAGACCAAACGTCCAAACCACGAACTATTTTAATGAAGTTTACCATACTAACATAATAAATACATTAAAGTTTAGATGCTCAGAGAATGGTATATTAAAGCTTTCAATTTTTGATATAAAATGTAGGTATAAGATAATTTTCAAAGTCTGGAAGTTTGATTTTATTTAATTTTCATTTTGTATCAAAATATACAAAGTCAATAGCATTTTCAGGGCGGCTAAATTTTAGTTATCTATAGTCTCTTCATCTCATGTGACTACTGCATGTAGGCACAATGAAGATGTGATTGTATCAAAATGACTAAAACGTACTAGAAAATTATCCACTCTTCTATTATTTGAGAGTTCCTTTACGTATCTAGACTCTATTTCTGTAACAATAAAGTGCAGTTACCATCGCGTCAATAGCACTAGCGCAAAGATATCAATCATCTCGAATTTTCAGTATAACTGTACGATTTTTCGAGGGATTGGATCTAAATATTTTCACTTCGTCTAAAATAGATGGACGCATCAATATTATCCTCTCAGCATATTTATGTTCTAATAATATTATGATCCGCTGTTTTATAGCCACGAGGAAAGTCACGGCGATTTAGGAATTTGAAATTATATGAAAAGTATCATATTATATAGGATCGATTGATTGTTCCTAAAATTGGACGTTACGGTATGTTACGGAGCTAATCAACTATTTTGGGTAATTAATCATGTGTGCAAAGTCCCCGAAATCTCCTATTGAAATACCTTTTAGCTAGCCCATTTTTAATGCTGGTTGATTGTTTCGTGCACCTGCTTCAAACGGCCCTGAGTCACGGTGCATTCCAATCTGTCTTTAAAAGAAGCTTTTAATATTCAACGACATGATAAAGTCTTTCAAGGCCAGAAATAAATTGTCTATTTGATAATTCAGAGCTGGTTGGAGTTGTCTTTGCGTTTTGCGGTGCCTGCGGCACGATGCACCATAACGTACTCACTTTATGTTTCCAAGTGTTTTATTTCGCGAATTAACTTTTAGCCGAAAGAGAATAGCGGTGAAACAGTATTTGTGTTGCCAGATTAACTTTATTTATACTGATGTGCAAATGGTGAACAGCACTTTGTTTAAAAAACAACGTGTTATGTTAAATTTACTCTATAATAAGACACCCTATAATGGTTTTCATTTCAATTGACCTAATTCTGAGGGAAAAAGTAATAAAAAATGACTACTTAAACTACTTTTTAGGGTTTCGTAGCCGAATGGCAAAAAACGGAACCCTTATAGTTTCGTCAATTCTGTCTGTCTGTCTGTTCGTCCGTATGTCACAGCCATTTTATTCTAAAACTATTAGCATCACACAGCTGAAGCTTCGTAGGTAGGTGTATCTTATTTACCGCTTTCCGATTCAGTAACAAAAAGTTTAAAAAAACATTTAAGTGGGGGCTCTCATACATGGACAGTGTTATGCAAAAGGGTGTCAAGTGACATATTGGTCATTTCGAGATAAACGCGTTTAAAGATTTTCAAGGTCGTCACTTTTAAAAATTGCTGTAACTTCGTATTTACACCATTTACATGCCTGGAAATTGGCATAACTACAGAATGAGATGTATATTTTACGTATTTGATGTTCATTTGTGTAAATTAAAATTATACAAGTAGATAAATGCAATTAAAACACTTAAAACCTTTTTGCTTTAATAGGATATCGTTGCAAATAATTTGCTAAAAGGTTTTAAAGTACTTTAAATCCCTTTTGCAAAACTCTTTTAAGAATCCTATTAGTATTAGTTTTATAGTCAAACAGTTTCAACGACACAGTTCTCTATATTTTTATGATTTCTTCATTAAAATTTCATTTGTTTTATTTTGTAGAAGTTTATAAAAAGCGTTACTTTCAATAATTCTAACGTTCTAGTAAATCCACACACTTTTTCTGGATTTTTGCTATTCGTAATTTAATCTGCGTATTTCTATGCATTTTTTAATACTTGATTATCAATGAACAGTCTGCCCATGGCGAAATCAGTATAAAATACAACTTCAGGTGATAGCTTGATCAATCAAGACCTATATTCAAAAATGTACTCTGTTTTTAATTTGTATGTACTATGTACTTCCAAAACCGCAGTAAATTGCTTCTTTTTGCCAGATTTGATTATTAAAAATACAGATATTAATCTTAAGACTCTTACATCCATAGGTCACTATTATTTTATTCAAAAATAATAAGATGCCTTCGTAAAATCATTAGAAAAATCTGTATTTTTTAAAAAGTTAATTCAAAAAGAAATTCTCTTCTATTATAAGGATTTTGGAATACATAGATGATTTTGTTTAAAGTAAGTCAAACTGGATAGATTTTTAGGAGTTAGTAGGTTGAATAATCTTTTTAAAGGAACTATGACAAGGATGACTTGTCGTCCTATTCATTGGTCAAAAATCTTAAACTAAGGTCTATTTAGTCATTATTTAAAGATCTGTGCAAGAAAAAACGACAGCTGTTTAAACCTGACAGATCAACAATTCAAAAAACACAATAATTTTAGTATTTCCATTAATAAACATGGACTTGAAACCTTTTTGTTAAAATAAATTCAGCAATAATAAATCGCTAAACGGTATTAAGAACACATGAAACCTTTTTGCATATATCAGTATACTCAATGGGTTGTTTCGCAATACGTTATTTTGTGAAATAACTTTTAATATGAATTTTTCCGAAGTTCGACCTTTGGGCGACCAGTTAGAGGACATTTTTGCGAATCCAATGGTACCAATAACTCCATACCTGATTTTAGGTCACTTGACACCCTTTTGCATAACAGTGTCCACATGAAACTAGAACCTAAAAAACCTATGCGTGTGGGGTGAAATGGGGAACGCCATTTTTTTAATGTTTTCCCTTCTTTGTTTTTTACATGTTTTTTTTATTTTCCTTAGATTTTTGCCTCATTTTAGGCCTACCTTCACCTCCTATCCGTATCGCGCACTATGCACACTGTATAAAGTCCACTTTTTACCCTCATGTAGTTATGCAAGCTCACTATATCAGTTGTGCAGTTCCTGCGAAAGAAAAAGAAGCAAATGTGAAGTTATAAAAGTTCTTCAGGTGCGACGCATTAGATTAGGACGGGAGCAAAAACTTTCTATTAGATCCAGGTCCTAAGCAAACTTTGATCTAGGTCAGCTTATACCAAGGATGAGTTGCTGTAAGAAATAATTTATAGGCCAGATTCCGGGTCGGTACCTTTTATCTCTAGCCTATTTATTACCAGGGTTCGGTTTTAATAAAAAGCTGTAACTTGGGAGCTAGTTACGTCGCTGCTATTTACCTAGGGTTTCTAGCATGTTTGAGGCACCTGAAATGTAACCTCTAACCCATTTCCTCTAAGAAAAAGACTAAAAAGGGATATTTATTGAAATAATACTTATTAATCAATAGTTTGGTAAACGTTTAACATCGTAATAATTAAGTAACGAGATTTTTCTTTTAAAGACAAACCATACAGAAATGAAAATGGTGTATTAAAAACTTAGATACACTTCATTTCCACAATTACTTATCGTGTATTAAATAAATACAAAAGTTTTATTTTCTTTAACACAGACATTACCAGTGTAAAACGCGAAAGAATTTAGAGTTAGTTAAAAAATTGGTCGCTTATATCGATGGAAAGATAAAATCAGGTCTGCAAGCGATGACCGTCGGAGATTACCAGTGTTGAAATATCCGGTTTTATCCGGTTTTATCCGGTCCTATCCAGATTATCCGGCAACCCTCAACACTATAGGATTCACGAGAACCAATCGGGGGACTCTACTTTGTAAGAAGTCTGTTTTCGGCTCTAGCTATCTCGCTTACTTTCAGTATCATACTCGTATCAGCGAAAGAGATGGCAGTAGTAAAAACTTTGGCCGTAATTTAAAGAGTAAGTGGAGTAGGAATTGAGTTAAAAACTAGCATTCTAGCTAAAAGCAAATGGTTTCAACTTTTATAATACGGCAGAGAAACACGTGCAGTTAATTGAGTACAAGTAGAGAAAAGTAAACTGACGAACAAAATGCTATAATGAAAGAAACAAGCTATGTGCTTTTATGAAAGAAAATATTTTACATAGAGCAGTTTTGTTAGATTTATTCGCCTTCAGTGAGTTGTTATTACTGCGTTTAAAGAATCTATGGCAAGCAAATACGACAAGATTGTATCGTATTCCTTGAAATTTGATTTTCGAATATTAAACGGTTGTATGAGTTGATGACAAGTTGCGTCAATTCATGTGGCACGAGATTTGTCGTGGTGTCAGTTCCAATCCAACCTTTTCAAATTGTACTGTTGTTTATTATTTCAGCAGAACTTAATTTTCCGTAAGCAAACTATTCAAATCATATTCATATTGACCCAATTTTGTACATGCTCACGATATGAGACAATGGATAGCTGGCTGTAGTGATATTTAGTACATGAAACCACAATTATCGCAAAACTAATTACATTTTAGTGGTACGACCCAAATGAGTTACTGTTACAGATAGGAATAGGAGCCCTAACATAATTACTTAATATATTATTATAAAGCAATGTCCTTCACTGCGTGAGTCTATCTATTTATTCGGGAGTAACTCGTAAATTACTACGCATTTTAGCAATAGATACGTAACGTGCTCGGCCTGAGCTCTAGGCTACTAGCGGTGTACTAGGTGGCCGATGGTGAACGGTTAACTGCGAATATATTGAATAAGCAGTCCCCGACCAAACAGCAGCAGGATTACCAGAATGTAGTAGTGTAGTTGAATGGGCTAATCACTGACGAACCAGTACCATGGCGCGTAAACGCTGCCATTAAATAAGTGTTCCCCTGGGGTTGGGTAACAGCTACATCAGTTCTGACAGAGGGCTGAAGATATAGAATATCAGGAAAGGCTTTTGATTGGACATTAAGAGGCGGGGAGCCGGCTCTTAAACTGCGGTGAGGACGCCAAGATGGAAACCACCACACTATCTTCCCTTATTTGGAGTTTCGGAAAAATCTCCACTGACAAGAGCTAGGCTCTTAAATTTAATGATGAAAGTGATTTGTAATTTGCCTAGTAATACACCGAGAAAATCTAAAAGCGAAAATACACAAATAAGTAAACCAAAATAATCCATAATATTTTCAACAACGTGGCAAGCACGAAGTATATTTGGTTTGACTCAAATTGTGATTAACACGTTCCGGGACACTACTCCAGACACAATAGATGTTTTATTGTTTTCATCTCTCCTGTTCGGAAAATATAACTTTCCTGTGTAGATAGCCGGGTGGAAAATAGCTTATCCATCCCTAGGGTGGAAAGTAATTTAGTTTTAATTGACATGGCATAGAGTCAAGGCCTGCAGTCAAAGCTTGGACCAAAGATGATTGAGTCACATCATGTTATTAAAATAACAAACATTTTTGCTTAGCTATAAATTGAAAATCATATTGTGTAGGTATTATGTATAATCGTTGATAAAAAATATACAATTTCTAATTTTAATTCAATTAACAATTAAAATATTTGGCTGCCCGCCATAATGCCAAGATGTTTTTTTTTTATTTTATATTGTCAGTGTCATTTCAGGAAGGATTCGTCCAAAGCCGTTAAAACTTTTATAAAAAAAAAAGAAATTAATTATTTTTGGATTCTTAATTTCTGTTATTATCTGTGGAAAAAAATCGATCGATATTCTTTACAAAGATTTTAATTATTTGATATTTTCTGCTTTTTTTGTACTCTGTTTTCATGTAGGTATTCGTGCCGTTATTCTTTCTAATCGTGTTAGGTGTTGTTAGTACTGTAAATCAACTGTCATATTTTGTTCAAAGCTTGAGTTTTTTCTTTCTCGCTGAACTACATAATTCCTCACCAAGACATCTACAACCACTTTTGTAAATTTAATGTTTTCCTTACAGTCGAAATGAAAAATAGTATGTATAACTCGGGTGAAAGCACCCATTTCACTCTCGAATTATTGGCGCTCTCACTTCGTTCGAGCGCCAGAAACATCTCGAGTGAAATGGGTCGCTTTCTCCCCTTGTATAACAATCTACTATTTCACGCCTGTAGGCGGGCACTGTCCCGGAACGTGTTAACTGCCTTTGTAGAATATTTAACTTAACCTGATTACAAAGTTGCTAAATTCTAAAATGTTTATTAAAAAGAAGCAATGCTGATTGATATATTCAAAGAGGCAAGGCTTTCAGTAGATAAAATATACGCCTAACTTAGGAAATAGCTTTAGGAAATCCGACCCAGACATAAACGGGATAACGAAATATGAAATAGACCTATCCGGTACCCTTCTAGGAAATACACACATAGCACGTACCTCATATCAAAGCTGATGAACAGAGATAACTCTGTACTATCTATGCAACTTATTGTTAACACAATTTATACAGCAGCCATTGTCATCATCATCATCATCATTATCAGCCATAGGAAGTTTACTGCTGAACAAAGGCTCCCCCCATAGTTTTCCACAGCGACTATTTGCAAGCGGTCTGAATCCAGTGTGATCCTGCGATCATTAAAAGGTCTCTTTTCATCTTGTCGGTGGACGTCCTACGCTGCGAACTGCGAATACTGCGATATACAGCAGTAGTCTGAATGAAACATGGTTAAATATACAATAGCACCAAACATGCGATTAAAACTAAAAGTTGAGTCGTGTAATCTTACGAGTACCTTCTTCTCGAGGTCGAGAATATCCTAGTTGATAAAAGAAAAGTCGTCGAGAAGTATTAAATTCAAAGAAAACAGACCTAATTAAAATTCGATTAGCGAATGAATTGGCTGAGTAAAGATGGCTTCCTAATAAGAGAATTCGTAAACGAGTTTCGGATTCGAGGAGAAATATTTGAATTGAAAATATTTTTTTCTTTAGATGGTGATTTGGAACATTATTTTTAGATAACTGAGATCGTACGTACATCTGTTTTTTCACATCATTAAATTAAATATGAAGTCGTAACTTAAGACAAATGGTATTACTTACCAAAGATTTGTTTACCGTTTCGCTATTTTGTAGCAAATAAACTAAAAACTTCGATATGAATGATATTAAATTAAAACAACAAACACCTGACCAGACCTTTGCCTTTTCATGTCTCAACAAAAAATATAGAAAGCAAACATCTGAACCACCAAGGAGTTAATTCCGACTAATGTTTTTCGAAATTATTTTCAGCCCAATTTAAAAAATGAAAATTGAAAATGTACGACGGTAAACGGGCATTACCGTGAATTATTTATAGCACAGGCAGTGAAAGAGTAGGTATAATAAGTATACTTTTCTAATAAAACACAGTCTAAATTGAACTCATACCTCTTGTGCCGGAAAGCAGTTCGCTACAGGAAGCTTTTAGATTGAAAATTTGAGAAATTGCAACATTTTTACACTGTTTTTGGATAAATAAATAAATACCTACCATGTTTAAAGTTTTACGTATATCAAAGGGGTTATGTGATTTTGAACTTGTATTAAAGCACTAAGCAAGCACTAATACCAGGTCAAGGTAATTACACATACTCTGTAAAATCATCTATTATTCTCCTATTATAGGCTACATCCTGTATATAGACCGGGAGGTTCTATATAAGTTACATACACAAATATTTGGTTCAAAACCGAGTTTGCAGACACAATAGGTAATCAATTGTTATCAGGCATATATCGGGCAGCTGGTCCTTGAAACTTTAAAATGAGAAATATCCGTTTGTTTTGCTGCTTATCGCCAGTTTGTCTGATAATGTATTTTCCAGCAAACTTTCAATGGAGGCTTTGATGTTATGATCAGCATGTTATGATTACCATAAATCATCATCAAATTTAAGAGTCAAGCTGTTGTCGGTGGAGTTTTTTCAAAAACTCTAAATTAGGGAAAATAGTGTGGTGGTTTCCCTTTTGCCTTCTTCACTGCAGTTTAAGAACCGAGTTTCCCGCCTCTAAATGCCCGATCAAAAACCTTTACTGATATACTTTCTCCATAATTTACTATAATAGGGTAGTCAATTTTTACTTGTTTCTTTTCCTGACATTTATTTTGAGCTTTTTGCACATATTTCTATCTACTTGATACCACTATAATATCTTCTGTGCTATTATGGACTTACTCGTCAAAGACGTAAGAGTTGGTAATTCATTATGCTTTGTCAGGGTATCGGCATTCTGAGGCTATCCTTTCAAATCTGGCCATTAAGCGGAGTTCTCACCAAACCGGTCCTCTCAGGTCAGGTTTGCTCCAATGCGTCGTGAATAAACTATTACGAGATCGATACCCCTTCCCGTTTCCCAACTCATGTTCAGATTCCTTTATGCAGGCTTGTTTTGATGCAACTATGTCGAATAAAAATTAAATAAATATGCGCCAGACAACACACCAATTATCTGGTTTCGAAGTAAGGAATTTTCTGCCTTGTGTTACGAAGTACCAGACAACGATTATGACGGAGGCGTCTCTCATATACTTAAATACGAGTACATATTGATATATATCATCCCTAACTTGAGTACAAATTTTCGTGCTTATCACATGAACCACCAACTTTCTGAATCTGAGCTGCTTCAGAAACAGCCTTCAATTTGTTTCTGGGTTTCGCCCCAACCCGAGATTGGAACCCCGAACCTCTTCGGTAGTCAGCAGCCACATACACACAGTAAAATACTAGGCAGATTTATAACTTATTTTTATATGTATATTTCCCTAGAAACAATGGGCACAAGACCGCCAGCCATGGCAAAAAATGGAGGAGGCCTACGTCCAAGACTGGACATAATTGGGCTGATGATGATGATGATGATGATGATTTCCCTAGAAAATACTGAAAAATAATTTACTCATGCTAAAACCGTTACAAAGTTGCTAGTACGATAGAGAGAATACCGATATAAAGTAAGTACGTGCGAAAAGTTTCCTCTTTGCCTCTTATTCGTAGAGGAACTTTATTCCCTGAAGACTTTTTCACATTCAACTTGTATGCTTATTGCGTTAGCTTTGGTTACATACTTATAACTTACTATATCTAATAAAAGGAATGTATTGTGGTGAATAAAGTAAAGCACAACGTTTTCCATCACATTGCTTTTCTCTCGTCCAAGTTTTTTTCTTCCTATGCAACCCTTTTGTACTTATGCTTAATCTCATGAAAATCATCAACATGTCATTAAAATACTCTTACATAGTCGTAAACAACAAAGGTAAAATAAGTAGCAAATACAGATTAAATATTGTTTAATATAATAATAGGGAAATGATCCTCGCTCTGGTTCCTGGTTGGTTCAGCAGGTCTCCATTGCCATTCAACGCGGCAATGCAGCCAGCATAATGGGGACCTTTGGATCGACTAGGTTGCGGGGTGGGTCCTAATGTACCTATTTTTTTTTTGTTTATATGTTTTTTGATAATGCTTATTGCTGAATTCAATTTTTTTGGCTCTGTTTAACATATTTTTAATGTAATTTTATTGTAATAATAATTGAATTAATATGTAAGTTTATTGATGTATGTATAATTTCATTTTAGATGTGCTAAATAAATAATCTTTCTTGTATATAAATAACAACTTTTATATAAGAACTCTAAACTAAATAACTAGTTTATTTGCGGAACGGAACCCTACCTATTCAGTTTATTGCATTGCACTTTGTATCGAACAAAATGCATATGTTTTTATTTTCAATTCCACTATGCATAACGGGGCTCTTGTGGACGTTATTCCACCTCACTAACGGCTAAAAAACATACAAAACCCTATGATAAACGAGCGTTGAAATGTGAGTTCTATTGAAAATACACTGACCAAATAAAAGACTATAAATAAAACTATGTGTGGGGTGATAAATCATGAGGTGTCACATATCTATAACAAACAAACGTAATTATATCTCCGAGCTATAGATCAAATCATGAAATTGATAAAAATTCTTTGACGACTTATTACAAGCGATGGAACTATTTTTATTCCAGCATATCTCTTCTATTCATATTTTAACTACGGAAATGTGTATGTTTTGTAAAGATAGCTAGACATTGTACCATGTAGGATGTACAGCATGTACGTAGGAGGGTTTTTATCCCTAAAATCATCCTCTAAGATAAAAAGAGAAAGAAAATAGCTCAAACAATATCTCAGATTCAGAATAAAATGTAGGAAAGAACAAGCAACTAAAATGAGACCTAAATGAATGCTACATAATTAATATTTTAGATCGACGCCATTTTCTTCGTGACTTCTATTCGCATTATCACTGCTTCTTCCGAGATTAGGAACAAATGGGCACATTTCAACATGAGCTTAAAAAAGTTGTTAAGGAGATAACTGTTGAAGAAATATAAAATATTAAGTAGAAGAACTCGAGGCAAGCTCATGGGACCTATAAATCAGGCAGTCTGTGACAGACAGACGCACTGCTTGGTGCTATATCTATGCAAATTGTTTTTGTCCTAGGCTGAAATTACACCTAGTAGCCTACTACAATATTTATAGAAGTAGCGAATACCATGTCTTTGTATAGAAAACCTAATTTAGCATTTTTATGGCTATTTTACTAAGTTTTCACATTAAAATGTTATGTATAAACCAACTGATATAATTACGATTGTTAAATACGATATTGCTACGGACTACGATTAATTCACAGTCGCGCTACGAGCCTACGATACACTGGACACATGCTACGGAATGCTACGAATACCGAATACTGCTAATGCTATAACTATAACCTGTAGCCTGTAACCAAAAGTAACTGTACACTTTCCTAGGTATTTTTAAGTATTAGCGTATACTTAATAATACCTAGTTATACATGATACTTGAAATACATGCTACGGAATGCTACGAATTCTGCTTTTGCTAAGATATGAAACCAAAAGATTCATTCGGAAACGATAAGTTTACGAAAGTGACTTCATACTTTTGTAGGTATTTTACAGATTTTTCAGAGCATTTGATAACAATAATTTTCCCCGGTCTGGGCTAACGAAGTGTCTTATGTGCTGTTGGCACCGTGTTTCAAGAGCTCGCTATAATAGTGGTTAGGCCTCTTTGAGTTTGCTGAGGCTGTGCTTCCGGTGTTTTGCACTTGAGATGTTTTTATACTCCATTTTTTGTCTTTATAAGTCATTAAAGGACGGCTTTCAGGTTTTATATTCGTTAGCCATCCGTCAGTAACAAAATGATACTTCTTAAGAGGTTGTAATTAGACTGACTAAAACTTCCACCGACATTCATCTTTCACTTAAGTAATATAAAATATTTACTGTAAAGATCAAAATTACGTTCTTAGTACTTATTTATTTATGTATTTATTTATACTTTATTGCACAACCACAGTTTGTACAAAAGGTGGACTTAACGCCATATGGCATTCTCTACCAGTCATACCTTTGGGCTAAGCAGAAACGTACTTAGTAATGTACGTGGGTCCTTGGAGTGGATATTAATGGTCATCGATTGCTTTCTATTTACGACCGGCTGTGTTATGTGCGTTACCTAATTGCGTAGGTACCTAATTCAAATTATCCAATAATAATTGGAAATCTTTACGTATTCCTGTGGCAAGAAGATCGATAAATTTGGTCGCCATTGCCTTGTTGCCAATAAAGCGCTGGACGTCTCGCCCGTCATGCTACCCTTAAGTTTCTTCCAAGTTGGAACCACGTGGTTTGGTTTGTGATGACGGTAAGAGAGCCGATGGCCTCACGCTCATTCCCTGGGAGCGGCATCGGGCCTTAGTTTGGGACGTAACGTGTGTCGATACTTTGGTCCCTCAATGAATTAGCCCTTAAAGCAGGAGCAGTGGAGGAGTTGGCTGAAAATGCCAAACACCACCAGTACGCCTCACTTGCAAGTGATTATGAGTTTGCACCGTTTGGCTTTGAAACGTCTGGACTGTGGGGACCTTCAACATCTAGGCAGAAGCTTCTTGGGTCAACAAATAATTTGCTCAATACCAAAGAAAAAGTCGAGAAATTAGAGACGGACAAATCATTTACGAGACGTTAGATTGAGTTTGAAAGATTGTGAACCTACCAAATCTGATTGTAAAAATCTGATTGTAATTAATTGATTCACTGATTTAGTGTGGTCGTTGCATTGCTTTTTTTTGTCTTGTAAAACTATATTTTATTGTTATATGATTATTGTGATTCCAAATTAATTTAAGTTATATTATGTTTGCATGCTAATCAAATTAGCGAAACATGTTTGCACATTTTCTTATATTTATTTTTAACATCTATGTATCTACCATGTTTCTGGCAAATAAAGAAATTTGAATTTAAATTTGAATTTGTGTGTCTTTCTAAGAAAATGGTAGATAAGTACTTAGGTTACCTAAGATATTCTCTCTACCTATCTCACCACGCGATATCTTTGAGATGTATGTAATACATAACATTCAAATATATTCACAGGGACACCTCACTCGACTGCAGTTCGCCAAGCAAATGCCGCGATGTGGTTGGCATTTATATGTCACTTGCATAATTTAAACAACAAAAAATAACTATTGAAGTTTTGGATTTATACGAGACTTGATGAATTGGGATGCTTATGAGTTATTTATGATCAAAATGCAAGACGACGTCGCGTCAAAATATTTTTCTTCAAATACCTAGGTATTTATGTCACTTTTTCGAATAACTGCGAAACGATACGATATCTAAACATCAATAAAATTCATAAACAGTTTTTTTTTATAAATGTTTTCAATATTTAAATACCTACGAGTTCACCAAGCAAGAAGAAAATGCTTGTGTTCTGTATAAGCTATGAAGTTTACCTTGCGTTTATACCGCTCTACTTTCAAACTCGGAACAATGTCCTAAGTTTTATGGGTTCATAGTTCCGAGTGAGATCCAAGAGTGGTTGTATTCTTATTTTTATGACGTCATTATACGCTATGCAAAAGAAGACTGACACAAAGGTATTTCAAAAGTTTTTTATTTTATTTAGTGGCCAATCTAAGTGCGTTTTCGCACTGTACCGAATTTGATTCAAGTTTTTTTACTATAAACAGAGCTGCAGAAGCTAACTACTTATACAGAGCTGGTAATTGTAAGCCGGTCAAACATCAGGCAGTAAGACAGACACAACATATATCAGGGAAACATATGACACACGGGTGTTTGGGCCTCTGGCGCTGGCGGTTTCATCAGCAGGACTTTTTTATTTGAGCCGTGTTTGCGAATAACGGTGGTACATTCAGACTGGAAAATATCGGACACATTCATAAAACGTTATGAGTACAGATGAAATACTTTGGCGTGTAAAATTTTCAAAACGTACTCTTTCGGATCTCCCACTTAAGTTCTTGTTATTTACTTTCTACCAACCATTGCAGGTTACTGGCAATTTGGGAAAGTCATTCATGATTTCAGAATTACATACTTGCTCTTGAATATAAATGGTAGGTAAATAGTACACAACACGAATTTGTAAAAGGTCTATCAGACAAAAGCCATTGGACTCTTTTGTTTGAGTATATATGAAAATTGAATAAACAATAAATATTAACTACAAAGTTTGTGAGCGTGGGTGGAGGCGGCGAAAAGGCAATATTGAACGAAACCCAATTGAACGCAAACTGCGGTTGAGATACAAATTCAATACCAAACAGAGTTTCTATGATATGTAAATACGAGATTCTTCGTATTAATTTTATTGAAAAGCCTAATTTTAATATATTCTATGGGAATAAATTTTCTAGGACTCTGGGATTTAGAGAGCTGACTTTAACAGATATCTTCAACCATTTGGGTGATAATGATGATGATGATGTTGTATATTGTCTTTTTCAGTAAATTTTAAACATGCGCGAAATCGTTCACTAAAGTGAAATGAGTGATATAGTTCAGTGGAAGCCAAAGATATGTATCACTCATCTAGTTCAGTAGTTCTACTATCACAATATCACTCGCTACTTCACATTCATTGAGCTCAGTTGTAAATGTATCGTGTACGGATCTATTATTATGACCAAAAAAAAAACACTTTTATGAGATTTCGGCAGTTTAGAATAACGGTTATAAAAAAACTGTCTGTGAATAAAACAAAAATAAACAAAAAATACTCTAAAAATCACCTAAAACATGTATCATACAATACTATATTGCAAACACGTTAAAATAACATTTCTGCTTCATCAGCCAAATGACGGCCGATGCTGAACATAGGCCTCCTCCATGGAATTCCACAGAGGCCGGTTGTGAGCGGTCTGCATCCAGTGTGATCCTGCGATCTTTACAAGGTTTACGTCATTTCTTCTTGCGCTATCTAAAACATTAATTTGGCGCGAAACTCACACGAGCCGAGCCATGCAATTGTCTCGCTCTTGCAGTAACTAACCAATATATCCGGACGCTGTACTCTCTATCACTAAGCTACTGAAGGACTGGACTACTGGAGCCCTATTATTGAATCATTCGCTTGAAGATGGCGAGTGATTTTCGTTCGAAAACGATTTTTTTTCTATGACTTTTGACACTACGTCGAACGAAAATCACTCGCCATCTTGAAGCGAGTGATTCAAAAATAGGGCTCCTGAGCCGTATTGGACGATAGCGAACGAGAGGGTGAAGGAACTAGATTGCTAAAGTACTTCAATTGAAGCATTCATTCAGGAACTACCCAACTCTAGTCAGAATGATGATATGTCCAACGTTTTATTCTGGTTAGTATGAGCTAAATCTAAGCTTAGTGGTTAAATGAAATGATTAGTGGTTAAATCTAAGCTTAGTGAATAAATAAAATAAATGAAACAAACCAATGTCAATTATGAATATTGTCAATGAATTTTTATGAACACAATACATGATGATGATGATGTCATCACCAAAAGAGCAAATTGATAATGAGCTTGCATTTCTGTTGATATTTGATACATGATAATACAATTTTAATTAACTAGAATTCTTCCATAAAGGTTTATATTCAAGGTCTGCTTGCTAATACCGTTATGATAATTATGTCTGCTCGACGGAAAGGATACGAGGTTCCGCCAAGGTCACATTATCTTTTAAAACCTATTAATTTTAATATTACACTCAGTCAAACTAAACCCAGGGTTATTAAAAATTAATTTATCGATACTTGCAAATAAATAAATGTCCTAGTTTTAAAATGGTGCAATCAAACCTATATTTTAAGCAAGCGGAAAAGCATTCTGTTTTCATGTAAATTATAAAACTTATATATATATATGAATGCGACATAATATGTATCTTTTGGACTAATCGTTATTAGATTCCCACAACCAACAACACAATATTGGTGATTACGGAAAGTTCGGCCTGTAATTCCGATAAGTAACACATTAGGCTTGGGTCGCTTCTGGCAGTTAATTTCCCGGAGTTCCGGTATAGTGGGTGTCGAATTATTATAGTATGTTTATTCCTTCGAGCAAACGTAGGTTGTCAGGAATCGTCGGTGCCCTAACTTGCTTGACCTTCGACGAGTATAGCCTGCTTTTTGATGGTTAGATCATTGTGGTAAAATAACGTTCATTGTAGAGTTTTCGGTAAAAAACGAAGTTATGTTACTGACAATTTATCATATTTGACCACACTTTTTTCTGACTGCCGTGCCTCTATGAGAATGGCTCAGTAATTTTCACTATTGAGGGTCAATGTCTTGCTTTCTACTGCACCTGGCATCTGCAAGTTATAACTTTTTAAACCCTGTCAAAAAAAACATATCTGTAAGCCTAAAGCCTTAGAAAGAACCTTGTACAAAAAAGTTTCCGCACAACATTTGTGAGTGTGAATGTCAGGCGATCCCAACGGACGCCTCCAGGCGCAATGCGGATGATTGCCTGCCTCGCCATTCGAAATATTATTTTATATTCATAATCGGACATTTCTGATACTCACTGCGTCCAAAATAATCTACCCATTTCAAACGTGCTATCATAAAAAAACATAAACCCTGAATATCCCTAAGAAAAAGTATTTCATCGGCTTTCACTCGTGGTAGGTAAATTTATCATTCATCGCGTCAATGATTTTTCAGGATAATATTTCAATTATTGTTTGAACTGGTTTGTTTTTACATTCATAAATGAATTACTACTTGAGGACACATTGAGTTTTGTTTTCGGTAGCGGGGTTTTATCGTGTTTTTAATCTCAATTTTAATTTAAGGCCTTACTTATAATTACACATTCAATAACAGTAGTTACCAAATAACAAGAGTATGGAGTTCGCTCGTAGTCCCGGGAATAACAAAGAGCTCAGCGCATTGCGGATGCCTCCCAGTCCTGTACGCTCAGCTGATATACCTACCCTACTTACCGGCCTATGTATTAAACCTCTGGTTTATGTCTACGTTGATAGTAAACTTTACTTTTACTTTACTGGCCTTTACGATCAGACAATACTGTAATTAATTGAAAGACTGAATTAGAAAACTTTTTAGGTATTTGTGTTTTATTAATAAAAACTTTTACCGTGCCTATTGTTAGCTGCTAGATCGATAAATTATAATGAAAATGAAGTTATGCTTTTTAAAATAGTTTTACATTTAATTGTTTTTATTTTAAACACATATGCACGACTTTTATGGATGGAACTAACTGATGAATTCAATTAGCTGCAAAAGGAACCTTTAATTTGCTAACCCATAGCAGTGAATTTTTTATTGAATATTTATAAGCTCTCTAAATTAAACATCAAATATTGTTTACGTTATTATGAACCCCCACATTGAATGCACATTTTCATTACGCCATAAACCATGGAATATTATATGGGATGGCACGTGGGTATGTGGACCAACCAATCCCAATTCAGATTGACCGCCGTGGTCGGATACGAGGAGGACGGCGGTGAACGGCTGTATATTATTTATTTTATATACCGAAACATGATATAAAATGTGTCAGTTCGGAAGGGAATCACGTCGCGTCGTGGAAATAAAATCTTGACTACGTTACCGAATATATTTTGGAAATGTGCTACGTATGTTGTATTGACTACCGACCGGCATTTTATGCCTGCTAGTAGTATACGAATATCTTGTCAAAAATAATATTGATAAGTTATGACAGGGTTTGTATCTTTGTTTCATTTCAAAGTTTGTGTAGTAAATATATTTTAATGTGTTTTGTAGATGGAAGAAATATCGTAACACGTGATTACCTCACGTATACCTACGTTTAGTATTTTATTTTATTTTATTTTTAGTATTACCTATTACTTTGTTTTTATCCTATAAATGAAAACTGAATGTTTGTATCCATAGCCTAAACTGTTTATATGATTGATATTGCTGGATATTATTTGAGCCTGACAAGGATTAAATAGCAAATATGACCAATTATATACGTAAATTTGATATCGGTGCAAATCTATTTAAAGACATTTCATTCATTACTGGTCAATGATACTGCTTACGCCACTAAATCTAGTAGGCGGACAAACTAGATAAGTAATTAATGTTTGCAATAGCACAATAAATAGATCACGAGTGCGCGCCAAAACTTGCACTTGAAACTAATTTTATCCGCGTGCGTGCGACGATACACGCACCCATTCACCAACGGTGCATTTGCCCATTATCAACTACTCAGTAACTATATTTCAGATTTGAATCTAATCACTTTTTAATAAACTCATAAATATCTTGTTGATGACGTTCCAAGATCGCGACAACTTTTCATAACAACTTTATAATCCGTTCCAGCTGTTCCCGCATTTTCGGCCTGTTTATAAAAATACACCGTAACACCTATAAATAGCAATCACATGCGTGCACTCACCAGTATTCCAGTCACTGCTCAGTGCTCACTCACAATTAAAAAAAAATCGAACTGTCAAAATGGGAAGTTGTCAAAACTTTTCCCGCGTAAACACGAGTTGCACCAAAAAGTTTTTAACTCACCGGTGGGTGATTTTTGTGGTGTTGCAGGCTCATGGTGTCTGAGGAGTTGGAGGGCGAGTTCTGTGCCGACCTCCTCGGAGCGCGGGCAGGGGGTGTACGCGTACTGTTTCTTGGCCCCCGGCACGGGCGCGACGCGGTGCCTGGCGCGGTCGGCCATGCGGCGTCGGGCGACGACTGAGCGAGTCGCGCCAACCGCGTGCAGCGTGCCGGCCCGTGCTCTTATCGATAAAGCGTACTTGTGACCGTGTACCCGGTAACTGAAGGAGGCCTACTACGATAAACTCAATCTGTTATTACGATTGTCATTTTCTTTGAGGCGAAGCATTTCGTAGTAAGGATTGCATACTTAAAATGCTGGGAATCAGCTAAAGAATAATCTTTTTGAAGAACAGGCAGTTGACCTAGTTAATACATTAGTAAATATTTTTCTCAAAAACCTTTTTTTCTTTTTAACATTTAAGTACATTATTTATTTATGATTTGAAATATTCTATTTGAATGGATCTCAAAAACGCTCGAACTGTCATGGCGTCCAAAATGACGTCACTTCTTAAGTCTAAAGTCCTTATGACAGTAAAATACAATGAAGAGTTGTCTATGACAGCAGTAAAAGCCCGCCATCGTCCAAGGTGTGACGTAACGTCACGTCAGCGTATACGATCACACGACCAAATGTGTGTTTTGAACAATCTTATTTATTTAAAATATTAATCATTCTTATTTAAATCAATAAATGAATTAGTTTTTTGTTATATCTATATCATAATTAATAACTAGAAACAACCAATATGATATGACATTTGTTCTAAGTGGAAACTAGCCTATTTCGTAGTATGCCCTCAGGCCCGCAACAACCCCCGGTACGTATTCTACGCACCCCGTACGCTTGTCAACTTTAACCAGTAAAAATTTATCGACTCGTTCCCTTTGAGTTATGGCCGCGCAAAGCCGATTCGGAAAAAAAGGCTTAATTACGTGCGTACGTTTGTATTTTTTATGACTTTCAGTTATGTATGCTATTTATGAAAGCGTTCGTCGTTTCAAGGATCATTTTTCACATAGAGCAAATTCTAAATAAAATATCAATGAATGCCATAAATACTCCATAATTTCCAGATATTATTTCTGTCTGTGACATAATTGAAAGAAAATATAAATTTTGATCTAACGGGAATATTTGAAAATTCATCAAGAGAAATCCACTCACGTACAATTTGAATTGATTTCAGCATTAGCTGAAACGGGCACCCATTGCCAAAAGTTCTTTTACTTTTCACCTGTCTTTTTAAATTAAGTTAAGATTAGATTATAAAATGTAATGTTATTCACTGTGTAATCTTTTTTTTCTTGGCAATAAATGTTTTTCAATTTCAATTTCAATTTCAATTTGACGCACATTTTCAGTCGTTTCTGAAAGTAATTGTCTTTGCGCGTTCCGTTGAAATCTCACTGCACAATTAACTCAACGGTTTAGTGGAATAGGGGCTGTACTTGATGCCATTTTCTTCTATTTTTCGTTAAAAATAATGAAAAATCCGGGGAACACAAATACTCAATTCGAAACAAACGGAAGTCATTGGACAAAATCCTCATTGTAATCTGCTGTAATCTGTGATGGATGACAAATGACACTCCTGTCAATGTCAGTGTTAACTATCAAACATCAAGACAGAGTTGCTATCCTTTCCACGGCTTAACTGGACATTAAAGCAAAAAATCTTAAAAATGTTATTTAATAATATTTTTTTCGGATATTCCAATTGTTTTAATAAATAAAAGTAGATAATACGTGATCTTATTAATTAATCTTCTTTTTATTAAATTAATCAGCCCTTCGTTCCTTTACACGTATTGTTGATCTACACTAATAGTTATCTATGCCTTGACTTTAAAGGAGGAATGGCGTAGTAAAAAATAGTCAATACAGCGCATTTTTAGTTAAATTTTAAGAGTCCGGTTTCATTTAAACGTTATCTTTTGTCTAATTGTCTAAAAAAATAAGTTATAAATTTAGAGTGCAGTATACGCAACTGTTGCTACTGGGCCAAAAAAAGGTCTACATTAAACTACTATTACTAGCGTATTCTTCTTTCTTCTCTATACGTAGTAGTAACAACTCACTGCCTTTATAAAACAAAGTCTTACTGATTTTCCAGAAGCATCTAAAATGTATATCCGTGATGCAATAACATCGTAAGTTGCGCTGAATTGTGTGTTTACCCTACTCAAAGTTGGCGAGACGGGGCTGGAGTCGAGGTTGGTTGAGGTGACAAGTCAGAGTCAAGGCCGCTGTGACAATGCACCAACTTGATAGCACTAACTTACTTACTTTACTGCTTCTTCTTCTTCTTCGAGTCATAATGAAGAAGAAGAAGAAGAAGACTTTACTGCTAAGGTGGTGATAGCAAACTATTTATGTATCACTGAGGAACTTTGCAGACAGATCTTTTTGTCTGCAAAGGACGGCCTAGGAAAGCTATTTCGACCAAGTCAAAGGGAAAGTGATTGTCATGTCGTATCAAGAAGTCAAGATGAAAGCAATTAGGAGAAAATAATTTCTCTTCACCACCGAAAATAGCGCGGCTTTTTAATAAATTAGAGATAAACTTTTGATTCTTAGATTCTTCTTGTAAAATGATAAAAATGTTAAAGTGGTAGACTTAGGAAGGTTTGTTGCTCTTTCAGGTTTTTTTTTACTGTAATCAGTCAGGTATCAAACGAATGCCGAGAGTCGCATAACAATGGAATTTTTATTGTGTCTCGTTTACACATACTTGATGAGTTAATAACTAACGTAAAAGCCCATATCTGAATAACACACAGACTCATAATTCATGAGTTGGTGTAAGTATTTCTGATATCATTTTATTTAAAAAAATCTGAACAGTAAGTATTCTGTCTGATATGATTCCCACGATGACTTTAAAAACAAATCATTTATATTCATTAAGGTGTAGGAAAAAATTACGTGATGGTTACAGAATTAGTTACAATGAAAATCATGTCCAATATTTTATTAAAAAATAATAATAAGTAAGCAAATGCTTATAGAGCTTTTTTGAGATTTAATCCAGTATGTATAATATACCATGAGAGCTTTTGACTTCCTCTTCCCGTAACTCTTCTCTTAGCAGTTGTTCCACTATAGATATCAGTGTACAAAGTGGCAAAAGTTACTGTCTGGGCCAGTGATGGGCTGCGGAGTGCAAAGTCAAGGTTAGGCTTGCGCGCGCACGCCGCGGCACGGTCGATAGCGCGCTCAACGTGCATCCGGGCTGCACTGCTGCCACAGTCAACATTATTCAGTATCTTTCCTCTAAATTTCTAGTTAAATTCATCACTTTTTATAGCGCGTGCATCCCGCCTGCACTGCTGCTAAAGTCAAATTCATGCAGATCTCTTTGTAACGAAAAATTCAAATGAAAATTGGGTTATGTTGTGACAGCACTGCTAGCTAAGTTGCATATGGAGAAAAATATACAAATCAGTACAATATGTGCCCAAAATATTCTTAGTCAATTATGAATTCACACTGTTTGCTCGTCATATTCTAAAACTTATGAATTTGCTAATCAAAGTTTGTTCGCAGAGTTAAGAATATTATTTATTTGGACATTCATTGCATACCCAAGGCTGAAAGCGCGTTGGCAGTGCATCCGTGCTACACTACTTAACTTACGTTTGATATAACACTAAACTGATGGTTTAAAAAGAACACATTTATTTCAGTGCAATAACATTCTAACTACAACCTCGCTGGAATCTAGGCTGCACGGGTACTGATGTAATGCGGTAAGTGATCTTTTAGATTTTTCATTGGTAAGGTACTAAGGTAACGCGACTGAATTTAAGAAAAAATATCTAGGTACAATAGTAGATGTAGAACCACATCTCATGACGAAAAGCTAAAAATCAAATGTAAGTAAAATATTTGTAAGAGAAATGAAAAGCTATTTGAGTTTCTGTGTACAATCCAATGTTTACTGTGTAAGCGCACTACAAAGGTCTACAAAACTTTACACAAACTTTTTGCTATTTCCGTTGTTTTAGCGCCGCGCCTTTGTCAAGCCTATACTCGTTTGCAAGGAAGATTGGACTACACCACAAAGCCTACAGATGGTAAATAAATACCCCCTTTTTCTTGCCTGATAACAAATAAAAGGATAAATTTGACATACATACAACACAGAGTTCGCTTACAGCGATAACCGCCGAAATTGTACATTCCCTCTGATCGAATTTGTAATTAACCTGTGTAAAAAATAAGGCAACCCTATTTAAAAATTAGTTTTAATTTTTTCTTGTTTGTTTTTAATAAACTGAAACCTGTGTGACGAAAAATAAAGAGTTATCAGTGTACCTAAATACATAGGTATGTTTGTAACAATAATATATTTAGTAAACCAGGTTTATTTGGTTCTTGTATGAGTTTTTCTTTGGTTCTTGAATGGGTTGCATTTGTATTACGCTGTTGCGTAGCATAGTTGATTAGATACTTGTACTGTTTTTATTTTTCAAATTACCTATCACTTTTTATGCTTGTGAAAAGCGGTACCCGGAAAGTTAATTTTGTCTACGATTACTTACAATTGAAATCACAATTAGGCTTCGAATACAGTATCGTAAAACGTAACGGAAGAGGCCGGCAGGCAAAGGAAATGCCTGAAAGCCTGAATTATTCATAATATCGGCTAAGGCACTCGCGCGTTTGTTCACGATTTGCCATTCATTAATTAATTGGAGAGTTAACCCGGAAAACAAGAATGGAATACAACTAAATAAATATATTTGAGAAATAACAAAAACCGGCCAAGTGCGAGTCCGATTCGCGCAAAAAGGGTTCCGAACCGACTTGGCTAAGTATGTAAGAGGTGAATATTCAGGCTTACGGTCACACATCCCATTGAAGAGAGTAAAATGACGACAATTAGTACATTGTTGTTTTAAGATAGCTTGACTTACAAAGAATTCCCTGATTAAATATTTCTTCGCCGAGAGTGCTTTGGGCCTGAATAACTTGTTAACAACGAAGTGACTCATATTTTCATAATAGGAAGAGCAGCAGTAAAGGTTTCATACGAGAGCGATGAATAAAAACTGTGAAGTCTTATGATATATGCGGAGTAGGTATTCGACTCGCCAATTATTCAGCAACTCGGTCGCATTTTTCTTTTGCATCTGGATTTAAATAAGGGAATGGTATTTTCTTTTCTACTATGTTACTTAAACTTCGCGAGATCTTTCATAATTGTATTAAGTTTCTTAGAAAAAGTAATCACGAGCTTCGGAAAACTCGAAAATATGTCCTTGATCAACCACCATAATGTTAATTGCTACAGAATATATCTATGGAGATAGATAATTAATACTCTGAAGTTGAAAAAAAGTAAAAAGGGTAACATGACGGCAGCAATTTAGGCTTCAGATTTACATTGGCTATATAGTTATCTAAGGAAACTCATGGTTTTAGTTTCATCTTTAAGTGTTATTTATGCTACAATAACTGTATGTTTCCCAAATAATAATAAAACTAAGTGGTAGAGACTAATTCGTAACAAAACTATTTTTAGATGCGCCTACAGCCTAAGATTCCAATACGCCGTCTCGGATCCAATATCCAGTATTTTTCTTATAATATGCAAAGTACCAGCTAGAATATTACTTCGGTATTATTTTTCTTCGTGAGCACTATACCGGCATTGAAAACAGGTTGCAGTTCTATTAAGAGAGGTTTCTTTAGTACAAAAATATTACAAATTAATTTTACCTGTTAATATTCGCGTTCGTTTAGTTTTATTTATCATGTCTTGCCTAGCCGCTCCAGAATTTATATTTCTGGATAAATTTGTTAACTTCGTTGAGTGCTGTAATGTATGGAGGCCTGTTCTTCAATTTCCCAACTCTGATTATCTAGAGAAGGTACCTAAATCATAAAGCTCTTAAGATGTGCTTCTTTCGCCGTCTTTTAATCAAATCAAATTCCACAAAATATCAAAGGCTCTAGTGAAGTGTAGAACAGTGGATTGCCAGGTCAAGAGTCGAGTCGGGGTTGTATAATGAATAATTCAGCTCTACACCAGTTTCTCTGTCGGTTTTTCATAAACACCCATTCCACTGTGTCCAAGGTCCAAGGTTCATCTATTTTTAACTAGACAAAAAGCATACAAAAAGAGATGTCGATGAAAAGTTGAAATTACTTGCCATTTTCATTTTCCCCCCGAGGCTATTTATTCTGAAAGACTGTGAGGTTGGCAATTATACATTCAGACAAAAAAAATGAAGAATATTGCGTAGTTTTGACATAAATAGTCATCAAGTGAAAGGTAACATCTATCGATATCACAAGTACAGCAAATTTAAGACTAGTAGAGAATGCCTTAAGGCGTTAAGTCCACTTTTTGCACAAAGTTTGGTTGTGCAATAAAGTATAAATAAATAAATTAAAAAACAACAACCTATGTAACCTGAGGATGTTACCTACCTAGCTACCGGCCGATGTGGATACACTATAACCGCTCTAAAAATATCTATGACTCATCCATCACTCATCATCTATGACTGATAAACAACACCTGTCAGTCACTTTCACATCAAAAATGTCCATCCAGTAATCCGTAAAGTGTAATATCGAATCCTTACACCCTCCACACATCACCCCCTGCATCAGCATCATCACCACTGAGAATATAAACACATTCTCAGCATCACCATTATGACAATAGCTTCATTACGCAACAATAAACTCTACAACAGGAAGATAAGGAGCCAGACCATAAAAAGCTGTAAATTTAACTGTACTTTTTCCATACTCTTCTGGAAAGACAGAAAGAAATAAAATAACCCGAACCAAGCGGCCTAGGTTTACTGGCAAAGGAAAACTGAACATATAACAGGTAAGATTGCGAGATTATTCAGCCAGTTTAAGGAATATAATAAGTAGTTCTTGGTCAGTTTTGCCTCTAGGTAGGTATATGTACATTTGTAGACATTGGCAGAAGACTTTATCATAATTCCTGGTCAGAGTGTATCCTTAGGGCCTCCTTATCACCTAACTACGTTTTAAGTACGTGAATCCCGTTATAATAACGATTATTGTTTACTTGTGATACATGGATCACCTGTGGGCAATCCAATAGGAAGATAAACAACATGAAGACCATGAAAATTGGTTTTGTTAAAACCTATTCGAGGCAATCTTTTTGCAGCAAAATATTTTACCGCCGTTTTTCTTTTACCTAGGTTCATTGCCTCGAATCCCTTTCCAGATTACAAAAAATCATCCTTGTTTCAGTATAATTCAGTCCATGTAGCGACGCTGAAGCTCTGAAAACTTTAACTTAAAAAAACTAGGATGTACCTTTTTTAATAGTGTTTAAATAAATGATATCAATAATTATCTCTCAGTCTTTCATAACATTCTGTTTCTTGTGAAACTCTATAAAATAAAGTTAATTAATATAAAAAGCGAGTATATTCTTTTTATGGTAATAATAAATTCATATAGCCCCTGACGAATATAGGCTTCAGTTTAGAGTTTTTTGGACTTCACTCCAGCGAGCACGTTTGTATAATACACCAAGGGAGACCACAGGTCTAATACTTGCCAATACGAACTAAAATAAGACTAGAAAATGAATAACACCTAATAATTTATTTGTCGTCTACAACAGGAATGGAACAAAAACCCGATACGTATGGGATGCATTTTAATGTTAATATGGAATACAAAGCATTGTTAGAAAAGATACCCTACCCCGATGATGAAGACGATATAAGCTAGCCGTCACAAACAAATGTTTAAATTACATGAGTTTATTTGGTTTCACAATTACAAAGAACTACATCTAGAGAAAACAAATGATATTTTTTTTAAATTACATTTAATGGAGCAAAGACATACGGTACCAAGTTTATTTGCAGCAATAACGCTTGAACACCCTGCATTGTTTCTTAATTTGTTTCAGTCAAAATCTAAAGTTACAGTCAGCCCTCTAAGGATTAAAATACACAATACAGAGTTATCTGGATTGCACTTAAATAAACATTGTCAAGGTGATACTGTACCGAGTCTCCCATTTTAGCATGATACTGATGTTGATGTTTGTGACGTATGATGATGAGTGATGCGATGAAGCCCGGCACAGGTATTCAGCAAAAGTGCATATCAGTGAAAGTCTTCTTGTCCTTGTAGATGGAGCCCCAGGCTCCATAGTCCTTCTTCTGCTCCGGCTTCTTGGCTGGCTGCTGGTTGGTCTGAGCCGCCATTTTTCTGGAAATTTTAAGAATTGGGTTAGAATGGAGTGAGCCAGCATTGATAGCTTTTGTGGAGGTAGTTATGATTTACATAAATTTAAATTACCTTTTATATTCCTTACTCTGACCGTCGCGCATGTTATAACGTCTTTGCTTAGTCAAACAAAACCCTCAGTTATGATCTGGCGAGCTTACCCAAGAACTAGATATATTGAGACATGAAAAATGCACTTGGAGCGTAGAAAAATCCTAAGATCTCTGATCGGAATTTTCTTTGTACCTTTGGTGGTCTTGCATGCATCACCGCGACCTCCACCACATCGCCTGAACTAGTAGACGGACAGAAAGAAATATTTTAAAAAACTCACTTAATCGTAGCTGTGATGTTCTTGCATATGTACACATCCTTGGAGATGTTCTTACGTTCGCGATGATCGGTGCTAAAAAATAGACAAAAATATACTTCTTAGACAAACTTACTTCATCGGAGCAGTGACGTCCAGATTCTTGCACGCGTAGTTTGCCTTAGAGGCGGTCTTGCATTCGTCGCCGCGAGCCATATCTGCCGTGACCGGTGCCGGGGTGATGGAGATGAGGAGGAGGGTGGTTGAGGATCTACGGCACGTGCTGTAGGTGCGTGAGCACCGCGTGTTCCAGACGGTTACCGGTGTTTGCCCGACGGCTGCCTTTTCTTGTGCAAAGGTTCTTAGCGAGCCTGGAAATGAGAATTTATGGTGTTGAGAAGGTCACGCCATGATTGGAAGGTAGGGACAAAATCTGACTAAATTTCATACAAAATGTAACTTTTATTACACAACCTAGGCCTACAACAATATTAACTTAATTTAACCTTTTGGGTAAAGTTACTGTTTCAGCCTATTATAATATTGTAGTTAATGTTTTAATGTTAACTTTACTTCACAGTCTTATGTCCTTTGAAATGTGATCAATCGCACAACCCGATTTGTGAACTGACATCACAATATAAATGGTACCACCTAGCAACTCAGTAGCCTAGATCTAATTTAAATTTAAATGCTTTCACAACCATTGGTTTCGCAAAACTTTCAAAAGTTTCTGAAACTGGAATCGCCAGTGCAGCTCACCGAAGTTAAAGCCTTCAAGCTCTCCTTAGAGACTTCAGCAGCACGGTGAACTTAAAATTGAAAGCTGTAAAGCTCAGGAGCTTTGATGGCTTCTTTGCTAGGTCGGTAGAATGTCTTTGGTTTCGCGAAACTAAGGTTTGTTTGAAAAATGAAATACAATGTATTTGACCCCATTTATGTATACGGTATTTTGTTTATTTCAGAAAGCCAGGTTCCATATATATTGGTGTTAGTTAAAAAAAGAAGATAAAATAAACCTAAAAAATATGTTTAGTAGAAAAATATGAAAATAACAATATTAAAAACAGTAAATTCCATCCGGTGTGGAGGATCATGTAGAGTGACGCAGCAGAGGTGTGACCGGTCTTTGAATACACTCAGGATTATTATTTATATTTTATAGATTTAGATAGATTCAGTTGGTAACTTGTATATTATGTGGAGTGTCTTCCAATAATTGGGCTATTTTATTTATATTATTGCAGAAAAATAATAGACTTTTAATAAAAACTAGCGGCCCGCCCGCGACTTCGTACGCGCGTTTTAGTTTAACTCCGTTCCCATAGATCGTAGCGAAAAATTATAAGCCTATACCTATACGCATTAAACTACTTCTATAGCCTTCCCTGATAAATTAGCTATCTATCATATTCTATACCTTTACCAATAGTTCCTGTGATTAGCGCCTTTAAACAAAAAACTAAAACATCCAGTTTTAAAATATATACATAGAAATGCGTACAGATAAATGTTATATTCGACGACGCGTTTGGTGTATTGGCTAGCGCTCCTGACTATTACGCTGGCCGTCGAGGGTTCGAATCCCGCAAGGGGCCAATGTTTGTGTGATGAGAGGACATTTGTTCCTAAATCATGGATGTTATATGTATTTAAGTATTTATGGGAGACGCACCCGTCATAATCGTTGTCTGGTACTTCGTAACACAAGGAAGATAATTCCTTACCACGTGTACCAGACCATTGGTGTGTTGTCTGGCGCATATTTATTTATTTATTATATTTTATGTAAACTCAACACGCAGCCCGGTCTTTAATGGTCAAACTTACACGGGGATATTATCTTTTTATTTTACAACGAAATAGAAATACTTCCTACGCCCTTTCGTTAATCGTATATTTCTTTCGGGTACTAATAAGACCAGGCTACTCTCTGCGCTTACACAGCATCATGCCACATACAGGCTGTGGGAAAGGCGAATTCCCTCAAGTCTTCTCCCGCTACCTTTAAAGAGTTTGAACTTGAGCTTTGTTTATGGTTATAGCGGATACTCTACTTTCTTGAATTCAAATCGTAAATTCAAAGGGACAATTCTATGTACATATCTACGCCATCATCATCATCAACACCCAAAAGCCGTCCACTGCTAAACATAGGCCCCCCACGAAAAGTTTGCAGAAGAGTTGCAGATTGGACCTTTCGACCACAGGAGCAGCGTAGAATGTCCACGATGTCCACCGACAATATGAACCACTGATCATGTAATCTTTTTATATGAACAAACGATCTGCCATCTACACTGGACACAGACAGACCGCTTGATACCTACCCTGTTTAAACACAAAACAATATCATTTACTATTCTAAGGAATAAAATCTTTTCTCGAGAGCAACATCAATAACAAACATGTGTCAAAACATTCTGTCTCAGATATGTCAAAATATGATTGTCAAAAATGAAATATTTTTTATTTCAATCATAAGCACCAAGAAGTATTGATATCAATTTTGTTGCAAATCATCCCCAAAATAACTTTCTACCCCTTTTTAACCCCGTTACAAGATAAATTTCAATAAAATTTGATACACATTTTTCTTTAATTTTTTTAAAGTATGTTTATGCAAAATTTGAAGTAGATTGGACCAAGGGATCTGGTTGTCCCATACAAACTTTGCACCCCTTTTTGACCCCCTTAGGGGTGGAATTTCTGAAAATCCGTTCTTATCGGATCCCTTCGTCACACAAAGAACACACCCTCCCAGTTTCAGGTCTCTACAATCAGCGGTTAAGGCTGTGCGTTGATCCATCAGTCAGTCAGTCAGTCATTCAGGACAAAGCATTTTATTGGTATAGATAAGCGTAAAGTACTATAGATCCTCGATTTATCATCTTGCTGTATAATGGCATCAGTAGGTACTTTTACAAGTATTCAAATGTACAAACATTAATTAAACACAGTATGTAGGCAAAGTATTGTAATACGAAATGAGTAAACAACTTTGTACCTGACTTTGCGCATTGTAATTTAAATATATGAATATCTTGAGGATCAGACTTGCATAATTTAAAACCAAGAAATACTGGAAATACTGGGTGATGCAATTATATCCTTTTTGCCATCATAAAGGACATTCCATCTTCCTTCGGCCTTCATAAAGAAAATAGGTATTTTCATTAAATAAGTAACGCTATTAAATTAGTTGCAACAAGTAGGCCTTAGGCACAATCTCTACTGGATGAAATCAATGTCGTACACTGAACACGTTTTTTTAAAATATTTCTAGCGTTCAAAGTTGTATCTGCTTATAAAAAAAACGGAATATTTTTCTCTAAACAATTACATCGTATTCTCCAGAAATTTTTAAATAATGGTTAAAATGATAATTTCAGAATTATAAAATATTTAACTTGTCCCAATGATACTTATTTAAAAGGCATATTTTTTATATTTTAAATGTTTGCCGTCTTAGTTCCAGTTGAAAGTTACTACCAATGTCGACATGACTGTGTTTCACCACACAGTCGTCGATCTAACGCAGTTCATTGACCTCATAGAAAACATCGAAATAATTTCGACTAATCAGGCTTTCGCGACATCGAAATTTTCCATGAACTTAATATTGCAAGCGGCACTATTATCCAATAATGGGAAACTCGAATGTAAACAAGTTCGCAAATGTTCGTTTGAAGGCGAAGAACTAAGCTCGTGTTTGACCCAGTATTATGATTATGACATCGGTAGACATATCGAAGGTATTAGTGAGGAAAGCTAGCCTTATTTCAAAGCACTATCTTGTACAGATAATCAAGGTACTTAGTCCACTAAGCCATAGTGGACGAAAAGTTTGCTCAAACCGTCTATGGCTACAAACAAAGTGTATCTTCATCCATGTTTTTTCTTAGGGTGACGATGATGAGATGACGATTAAAACTTCTATCAGCATTCAAAATGGCAGAACTACAGATTACGTGGAAAATAAATCAAAAGAGATCATAATAAAAGATCTAGATCTTTTCTTTCGAAGTTTAGACTTCGAAGGGTAATTCTTAGAAGTACTGTATATACTATGTCAATCAAAACTGTGGCATATTTTAACATTAAATATAAAATAAACTGTAAATAGCAACAATTTAAGTATTCAGAAAAACTCTTTTTGATAAGGATTTATTTTTAATGATTACTAAAAAGTCTTCTAAGTATATCTGGAGTAAATAATTATAAACTAATTTAACAGTCGATATCATATACGAAATTATTATTTCTAACTTGTTAGTGAAATGTCAAGCGGTTCCATAATAGCGCCGAGCACGCCCCGACCGCGTGCGCCCGCGTCGATTTACATACGGTCGTAGTAAACAGCGACCGGTCTGACGGGGTCCCGTAGCATCAACTCTTAGACCACTATAGCATAGCTGCTTTTCAAATGCCCTGATTATTTGTCTCTTTTTGTATAAGCTTTACAATAAAACTAACGGCTGTATGCCTTCTCTAGACCTCTATGTGTGACTCAATATGGAGATAACTTCAACGACAAGAAGATAGATTGAAATAAAGACACTTTAATTTCTTTTCCACAACATTCTCCTGCACCCATTACAATCTTTCTGCATGACCTAATATTATGACTGGAAGAGAATGCTTTTAGCATTAAGTCCACCTTTTGTTCACTGTTATTTGTGCAATAAAGCTTTTAAATAAATAAATAAGAAAAAATACCGATCACTACGCTTTTAATCAACATTCATAATGTGTATAGAGTAGCTAACTTACAACCCGCTTCAATGGTTACATCTCACACATCTTTAAGTCAGATTGAACTACTATTACTATCGTATGGGACTGACTCCACGAACAAATTTCTTGCGCTATGATTTGACGCCACTTGGCATCAACGCATAAAAACGGTTTCAAATTCTACATTCTGTCACAATCGTGTCATCGACTTGCGACACGTTTTTTGCTTGACATGGCTTCTCTATACGTTAATAACTGGAGTGAACAGGCTTCTGCAGGGAGCTGTCTCCATCTTGAATGGAATGAACCTTAGCGTACTCTAACTACTAACTAGAGTAAAGATGCTTTTAGCATTAAGTCCACCTTTGATCACTAAATTTGTGCAATAAAGTCTTTAAATAAATAAAAATAAATAAGATCACACCAAGTCCAAATAATTATTTTCAGGGTAGTTTCATACTTGGCATGCTTTATGAGGAAGAGTACCACACTATAATCCAATATCTTAAAGTAAAATAATTCGCTAGGTCAAATATAATATGCATTATAAAACCACACTTAGGTTATTTTAGGTACTAATAATTATGGAAATCCTACTTATATCCTACTACTATTATAAAGGCGAAAGTTTGTAAGTATGGATGTATGGATGTATGGATGTATGGATGTTTGTTACTCTTTCACGTAAAAACTACTGAATAGATTTGAATGAAACTTCACCACAATATAGCTTATACATCAGAATAACATATAGGCTACAATTTTTGAGGTTTCTAATGTGAGGTCGTAAAAAAACACATTTTTTGCGCTACTAGACGGGACGAACCTGAAGTCCACGCGAACGAAGTCGCGGGCAAAAGCTAGTATTATTATAAAGGCGAAAGTTTGTAAGTATGGATGTATGGATGTATGGATGTTTGTTACTCTTTCACGTAAAAACTACTGAATGGATTTGAATGAAACTTTACCACAATATAGCTTATACATCAGAATAACATATAGGCTACAATTTTTGAGGTTTCTAATGTGAGGTCGTAAAAGAAGTCCACGCGAACGAAGTCGTGGGCAAAAGCTAGTCCTACTACTATTATAAAGGCGAAAGTTTGTAAGTATGGATGTATGGATGTATGGATGTATGGATGTATGGATGTATGGATGTATGGATGTTTGTTACTCTTTCACGTAAAAACTACTGAATGGATTGGAATGAAACTTTACCACAATATAGCTTATACATCAGAATAACATATAGGCTACAATTTTTGAGGTTTCTAATGTGAGGTCGTAAAAAAAAACATTTTTTGCGCTACTAGACGGGACGAACCTGAAGTCCACGCGAACGAAGTCGCGGGCAAAAGCTAGTAATCAATAAATTGATAAATAATGGATTTTTTTACGATTTAATTATATTTTAACTTCTAAGTTATGACAATGCTTTAAGAATGATAATTGTATAGCATAAATATTATAATTGCACAAGCTTACAGCAAAAATTCGACAAAATTTTTCTGAGTTCACTAAAACTTGATCGCATGGCATAGGCAAATAACGAATTCCGTTACTAATATAAGGAGGAAGCATTAACATTTCCTGATTTTAATCAAGTAAACTAACAACTATTAACTATATAAACAACTTCACTACAAATATACCTATCTTTGTAAGTAAAAGAAAGGTGGAACTTAAATTCATTGAATCAACTTCAAAAGTCATTGCCTTCATTAAGCTCGCTTTCTTAACCCATAAAATGATTTATTTTACTTTAGTATTTTGTTGCAATTTTAATATCTATTTACAGCATTCTCCTGCACCCATCACAATCTCTCTGTATGACCTAAAGGTATGACTGGGAGAGAATGCTTTTAGCATTAAGTCCACCTTTTGTACATTGTATTTGTGCACTAAAGTTTTTAAATAAATAAATTGCTTTTATGCTGTATTTTCTATTTTATTCAATATTTTTTTGATTATTCCGAAGCCCTCTAGAAAGCATAAGTAGGTACTCACCTTGGTAGAAATTTGTCGGTGATCGCAAACTTTCTCTTCGATTTTGTCATTGACACATACAAATTTTTGATAAAATATAAAAATCGACACTCCGAAACAAATTTAATGAACGGCCAATTGGATGAGGGAACCGAGTCTGACTGTAGCCGGTTTTGTGTTGACCAGTATTTATGTACTTGTAGCTTAACGTAAGCTTTTAAAACTAACTTATATTATCAACTTTATTCCTAAGCACTTAAGGACCACAAAATCCCGTTTCTTGGCACTGATGCCGTGACGTGAATCACGCGGTTTACATGTAGAACTTGATCTGATTATCTATTCCATTGGATACATTGTTGTTAAGCTATTGGATAGGTATTTTCCAAGAAAACAGTATTTTTGGTCGAATTCACGTCAATAGGAGTTGGTATACTTGGCTATGCTGGTTTTCGCTGACGTTTTCGAAAAAGTCATTAAACAATGGGCATGTAAAATGATCCATTTCAAAGAAAGAAAATTTCCTATGCACCTTACTTAACAGATGACGGTACGGTACAAACTTTGGCTACAAGTTGTCGATTGTTCTTTGTTTTTAATGTATATTACTGTGCCTCGGTAGTCACTGCATTGTTAGTTTCATTATTTAATTTATAAGTAACTTTTGATCGACCCAGAGTTAGCTTTTTTTACCTTAATTGTTTGTCTAAAGCTTTTCTGAACATATACCTACTAATCAAATAATCAATATCCTCTTCTACTTCACTCTTATTTTTATACACCCAGACACCCAATGATAGACGCTTGAATTAACTTACAATACTTATTTGCATATGCTACGTGATCGTCAGCATGTGGAATGTATTTACCCTTCTTATGTTTTAAATTTATAAAAACTTCTTTATTATTATTATCACTACCAGTTTGTTTGTTCAACCTAACCTAAACGTTAAAAGCGATGAATTTCAGTGACATGGAAATCCCACAAAATCCCAACGTGGATTTAGAACGTTGAAAGGTAAAAATAGTGTACCTACCCTTCATTTGTCGTCTCTATATCTACGAGGGGACATCTAGATTTTGAAATGTTGAATCCTTTTTCCCTAGGTCATGGCATAACACAAATTGATATTATTATAATTTTAGTTTTAAGTGCTATAAAACTAAAATTATAATAATACCGATACCTGGAAGAATTGTCGACACACACTACTAGATGGCGCTGGGAGTAACTTGACTCGCACTGTGTTCTCGTCTCTTCGTGTACTTAATACCTTTTGTCTAATTATTATTTGTTGTCCTATATTCGACATAGACCCCGTCTAACGGTGCAAACTACTGTTCCCACATCAGCTGAGACAGTTAGTTGAGGCCGTTGGCGGTGCCACTTGTAGCCAGCTGCACCTTTAGCTGCATCTCCTCGAAAGGTCGACTGAATCGAACGCTCACTACGGTGCTCGGATTCAACTCTGTAATCGTCCGGATTATCTAATAAACAGCTACTGAAGCTTATTGAAGTCGTTTTCCATCGACCACCCCCGCCACTCTTTTTATAACGTTTAAAAAAGGGAAGTTTTTCAAAAAAATACAGTTTGATGTATTTTTTTAACCTCTTATAAAAAAATAATATGCTTGATTTGATCTTAACAGACGAAAAACATTGGTGAATCATTTTTAAACGTCTTACCTAGCCATATGTTAAAAGTGACAGGTAATGGGTTTATTCCGTTGATTTTGAACCAAAGCATTTGTATGTGCAAGATACAAAATATCAGTACAATGTGGTACAATCTACTTAAACGAGATTTATAATACTTATTGCTTGGCAACGGCACGTTCAAATAAAAAAAAACCGGTTAAGTGCGTGTCGGACCCGCGCACTGAGGGTTCCGTGCCACACTTAACTGAATTCAGGGTCCACTTACTTTCACTTAACGAAAACATCACAATATTTTGTGACAGCAAAAATAACTTTGTTTTTCATAGTCTTTGTATGGAAGACAAAGTTATATTTGCGGTTGATAAAAATGTGCAATATCTCAAAAACTACTGGTTCAATCTCATTCAAACCCATTTTCGTTGCAAGTTTTTGTTGAGATCTACATCATATATTTTTTTCAAAATTTTCACTTTCTTAGTTCAAAAGTTAGACGGGGGGGGACGCCCATTTTACCACTTTGGAAGCGTCTATATCTCAAACCTTACACTTTTAGAAAAAATGGTTTTAGAAACCTCAACATCATTTTAAAAGACCTATCTATGGACACCCCACACGCATAGGTTTGAGTAAAAAAAATTTTTTAGGTTTTAGTTTCATGTATTCTAATTTTTTGTATCTGAATCAGAAAGCGGTGAACAAAATACACCTACCTACCAAGTTTTAGCTATGTGATGCTTATAGTTTCAGAATAAAGTGGCTGTGACATACGGACGGACAGACAGACAGACAGGCAGACTTGACGAAACTATAAGGGTTCCGTTTTTTGCCATTCGGCTACGGAACCCTAAAAACAACGACGTTTCGAACATTTACAGCGTTCGTGGCCGGGATGTAAAATTTTCACTGTTTTTATAAATAAGTAGTATTCGCGTTTACTTCAGAAACAAGTATTAAACTCAAAAATTTGCTAAAATACATTGAATAAATGTGAATCCAAAACTGAACAGACGAATGGACCGGTTTATGCAAACCCCAGACAAGGTGACTGTCTTCGTTATGTATGCACGCATCTGTCGCGTGGATGCTCGCTCTCTCCTGCATGACACCCACGTGATAACCGCTACTTGACCATGATCAACTACTTGAGATTTAACAAGTTTATTATACTTATTGTAAAACAAAAAGACGTTCGTTGCTCCCGTTGTAACTTGAGAGTGAACATAGATGCGGTTTTTGAGACAGCAGACTAGGGGTGGGTCGTTGACGGTTTTTGCTTTAACGAAATGAAACTGTTAATTCCATACTAATAAACTGTTAAAAAAGCAGTTACTGTTATTAACTGGTTTGCAGTAATGTCAACATAATTATTTGGACGTAGCAGTTTATTAGACGAAACAGTTTTTTTTTTAAAGAGTTGAGATAAATCGTTATGAGAAACAGCTAACATACTTATTCAACTGGTTAAGAAAAAGCAGCTTCGGATAAAGTCAAGCGTCTGCGCGAATGTTCGTTGAGTTAATTTAACTGGTTTTGCGATGAAAGAAAAGCTGTTGATTCGTTAACATTACAAAAGCGGTTGAAAAAAACAGTTTGTTGAATTAACACCGACTCCTACGGCAGACTGTGACCTATAGGTACTCGTATTGTGTCACATCACTCACATCAGATCACATAGTAAGGGTTGAAGCAAATCTAACGACTCGTAAAAAGAACAGCTCCATATCAATTCGATACGTCCAATATTCTTTGTATGAAACTACTTTGCAAATTGGTATCCAAAGTCTTTTGCAAACCACACCATCATCATCAATTTGTTGTTATTAGGATATACTCTAGATTAAAAAATATAAATGAAACAAAAGCTATTAGGTAAATAATATATAATTTCTTAAAAAAACACTTCATATCTCATAATGGCAGACATCATTTAAAAGTCTTAGGGTGCTAAAAACTCAAATTGAGTGTTCGAGTACAATATACATATTTTCCTTTTTCATATTATTCAACATACGGCTTGATGATGACCTCCTCACTCCGGCGCTTGCGCCTATTGCAGAACCACTCCAGAAGAAGCACACATGATGCTGAGAAAAATCCTGTAAAATACAATTCATATGATTATTTTTATACCATAGCCAAATCATTGGCGTTTTGGTAATTGAAGGTTTGGTCCAGTTTGATCCTGCGATCTTTACAAGGTCGTCTGTCCACCTTGTCGGTGGATGTCCTACGCTGCGCCTTTGGTCAAAGGGTCTCCATTCTAGAACTTTTCTGCCCCAACAGCAATCAGTTCTTCGCACTATGTGCCCTGCCCATTGCCACTTGAGCTTACTGATTGTCAGGGCTATGTCTGTTACTTTAGCTTTTCTACGTATCTCCTCATATCTGGTTCGATCTCTTGACGTCGTATAACCGCGAACTATTATGTATCATCATCAGTTTTTACCAAGAAACAGCACAAAGAAGGAGCCCTGCATGTCCCTAAGGTTGACGGTGTGGTTGTTGACTTCTTGTGCGATGCTGGAAGTCTTCCAGCACCGGTCGCGCTTCGGCAGGTACGCGAACAGCCACTTGGAGATGAGTCCAGCCTTTTGCATTCGATTTATTCTGAAACACATCAAGTGTATTTAAAAAACTTATATAAATATATATATGTATAACCTCCTCTATTTTCAAGTCGGTCTTTCATCATCACCATTGACATGTAATATTAGGGGTTTGATTGGAACTTTTATTTCTAAAAGTGAAGACGTTTTAGTGTCTAAATAACCGTACTAGAAGTATGACGTGATATGTGTTCAAACGACCTACTTAGTAGCTAATTAGGTATTCAGACTTTGTATTATTATGACATTGTTCTCGCGATATACTGCAAGGAATTTATAAGAATTAGAATTTATTTTTAAATAAGCAATCCAATACGACCCAGTGGATAAAAATACAAAACCTGTATAAATTCTAAACAGGTAACATTCCTACGTAAGTCGCAGGAATTAGGATCGAAGTATTTTATTATTAGTTATATAAAGTACGCCGGGGTCGCGTGACGAAGGCAAGATGCAAATTTCAGTGAGTCAGTAGAATCGATTTCTAGTTCAGGTTTATTCATAATCAATAACTAATTGCCCCTTGAACCACTTACTAAGTACAGGAGAGTTCGAAAAAAGTTTACCAATAGACTTTTTTTAATTAAAAAAAAAGAGTGGTAACTGATGTTGTCAAATGCTACTTGTAGTTGAGATCACTTACTCTTTGTTGATAACGGGCAAGTATGGACTTCCGGCTGGTAGCAGCATGGCCAGCTGCTCATCCATGAACTCGTCTAAGCCTGGAGAAAACGAAGGCATAAATATATGTATAGCATCTAATATACTTAGATGTAGTTAGAAACTACATGAACAACTGAAAATCTTCAAAGTCAAAGAAAACAAGTAGGCTTCTTCTGGTTGAGCTCGCTTCATCTTCGTCCTTGTCTATGCCTTCGGTATAGTCTAGAGACAAGAGCAAACCCATATCATATAAAAAAAACAACTTCTACGTGGTCTCGCTAAGCTATCGAATCATTCTATGGTAAGTACGTATGGCTGTCGTAATAAAAATCAAGGGACTGTAAACGTCCGTCCTCAACTAGGAGTTCATCTGTAACCTATGCAGAGGCTTCAGGGGGCGTATTGCGATGCAGTTTTGACAGTTAAATCACTCTGATTTACTGTCAAATTAGCAATTCTTAATGCAATTTCGCATTACATTGATAATATTACTATAATTTATGAATATTAATATTAATATTCATACCATTGTAGTATTAATATAATATTATTTTATTGATAATATTCGTTTACACTGAGTCAGAATTGAACTGCCTCGGAATTGAACGGATTAAGTTGGATCGCAATACGCCCCCAGATGTCGCTTCGTTAATGAAGATTCACTACTTTGGAAGCACATCCAGCAGCCTAAGAATCCATCAGTTGCTTATTTGCCAACCTTGTTGTCTTGAGTTAAAAATGAAATCAAATTAAATATTATAATATATTTATTTGTATAACATACTGAGCGAGAAGTCGCAGGTGTCAGTGATCATGTGCTCGGCGCGCATCAAGTAGCTCAGCCGCAGCTTCCAATCGAAGATAACGTGCCTCTGGTCTCGGACACGCATCAGCTGCTTCTTCCCTGGAGAATACAATTGAAACTAGTGCTTTAATGGATAAGCGGCGCTTGACAACGTCTACAACAGCAGATGACGTCATCACCGCTAAAGCATAATATATCGACTATACGTTGACGGTACGTTGACGTCACGTAACTTATGTGTAGGAGGCTGCCGATGCTAACATTGGCGAACTACCGTTAGTGAGTAAGAATCCTTAGTACTCTCAAAAAGTAATTCAATAAATATTCGTGTTACTATAGGTACGGCCATTTAGTATAATAGTACTATTATAGTATATTCGGTGGCATAATTAAGAGGCGCTAAAATTATCAGGCTTGGTAAGGATATAAATTACTAACAAAAGCAAAATTAGCGAATATTTCGCTCAATTAGCATTTCTTTCTACTTTTTAAATCCAACAAAGACCTCGGAGAATCCTTTTAATCCTATGAAAAGTAATCCTGCGGCAAAGGACGACAATTTTACGGTACGCGTTTACCTAACAATGTTCTCGTTAAGAGATATTATTTAGTGTCTTAACATTATGGATAGGCATTTTACTTTTCCTCGGTTACGTTGCTAATTCAGAAGTTAGACTTCATGCAACTGCAACACGTTTTTCCAGAACTGTTTAAACTTGTTAGATTTGTAGGTATCAATAAATCATGACTCTACCGTCGTACTCTTGGAAAATACATAGGTAGAGCTTTTTTGTCTAGCTATGACGCTAGTTTAGCCGTAAACATACACTTTATCAAAATAGTACCTACCTACTACATAGGACACGTTTTTGCCACCTCATCCCTACTCTTATCTAATTTTAATTTGTCAGTTAGAGTGAAGCATGAATTCAAAGCCAGGGCTATTACGTAATTGGCGAGTGATCGTGACGATTACAACCGGAGCACTCGTAAAGAGCTTTAAAATCACTGAGAGTGTCCACTCTTAGCAGGACTGGAGAGGAGTAGATTACTAAATTGTCAAATGCTAGTAAATGTTATGACGTCACTAAAAATATATTGCGACACAACACCAAGTTACGTAAAAGCCCATTAGTAAGATATTAAAGCGCGTCACCGACATGTTGACAGATTGCTATCCATGTCTCCGCTGCCGCTGCGTATCTCCGCTCCCTTCAGCAACGCCGTGTACTTCGGCTCGTCTGAATTCTGAAACAGTGTTTCATAGTCATCCCAATGATTTTGAGAACATGCATTTTGATGACATCTTCATATTACTATTTTTTAAGTATTCAAAGCCATTTACCAGTAAGAACGAAACTACTGTTCATGCATTCCATGTACCCGGTAATCGTAAGAATAGACCTGTTAAACATGTCACGCCACTCCCGCTTTCCCGATCACCCACCCGAGTTCCCCGTTTCGTGTCAATACAGTTTATTTTTTTGCACACTTTTTCTTGCATACGATAACCTACTAATGTACGTTACGAGTACTGTCAAAATTTTCAGACAGAAGTTACATATTAACTGATCCAATCTTATTTTAGATTGCTTACAAATCTTCCTAATTTGTAAATGCTCTAAAATGCTTTTAAACACATGATTCTAAGTTATTCATAAAAACTGTCTCTATTAATGTTGAGTAACTAGTGGCTACTTATTGGATTCTTTTGACTGCATGCTTTCCTTACCTTCAACTCCAACTCCAAATACGATCCCTTCTGTACAGCCCAGGTATACGTCATCCTATTTTCCAGCAGTTCCCCAATCGTCGTCACCGGTATCTCCTGCTTCGGAAACGTTAGGAACGCGACCAGGTTCCCAGAGTAGGTGGTGACGACTACCAAGACTACCAGCCACCAGGTCCCGACTACTAGACGACCGCTGTCAGCGCGAGGTAGGTACATGCCACCTGAGAAAATAGTCGGTTATCTACCTATCTATCTTATGGGATACTACAAAAGTACAAATTACTGGGATTGGGGCATGCACATGACGACGATGGCGACGAAATAAATAAGCGGTTGCAAAATACTTGAATCAGGGAGTATTTCGAAAATCGGAGGGCGTTTTATGTCCTGGATAACCCGTAAGTACCTGTATTAAATTAATTTGTTCGCTGATAGAATTGATTACAATAAGATATACTCGTATTGTTATATATGGTACATGTTATATTGCACGTAACTTATTATCATAATCAATAATGTTAAGACCAGTTACATTAACATACCAACCTAGTGGCTGTACCCGTCCATACACATGGAACAAACAACTTATGTAACTATATAGGTACTAAACGAGCAAAATATATTGACAAAGGAAAACCAGGGAAAACCTTGTAAGATAATCCGGTCTAGACTGTACATTTAGTTCTTTCTTACTTAGATCCAACATTTACGCAATACACAAAGTTTCTAAGATCATTAGCGATCGCAACGATTCTAAGAATGTCTTAGAAGAAACGCAAGCAAGCTTGAGATTAAGCAAGTGAACAAACAAAAAAAATATGCTTCTCTCTCACCTTGCTGCAGCAATGCCCCATACACATACCACAGGCAGTTGTGTATGGTGGACAGGCCCCCTTGCCTCGTGATCTCCATGGCCTCGTAGTACGGGCTCAGCCGGTGGATTATGTATAGAGTAGGGCCCATCAGGATCACTCCGAGGCCTAGGCAGAGCCAGGTCTGTAGTTATAAAAGGTATTTACTTAATAAAGAGGAATTTTAAAACATTAAATTGTGTTCAAAAAACTCTCTTAAATCCCGCATTGTTCTCTATTTACGAGAAACAAATTAATTTTGAGTTACTTAGAGTTACTGCATGATGTACGTAGACTGTTGTGCTTTACGTAAGCTACATCATGCACCGACTCCAATGTATTTCTTCGTCTTTGCAACCGTTTTTTTTGTTACTTTGCGTTTTTTACATAGTTGACAGCTGATCATCATTAGTGGTTTACTTACTTGACTATATTTTAAAAAATTCAAACTGGAATGTGAATGATGAACCTAACAAATTACCAGAAAATATTTACTCACATCAGTGGTGAAAGGTAGTAGAAAAAGCAGCGCCCTGCTCAACTCCCTCGGCCGCGCTATCATGAAGCAATATGGCTGGGTGCTGACAGCCAGCGTGTAGTTTATTCCTAAATAATAAAACTATGTCAATAGGAATGCATATTTTATTCCTAGACATAATAAATGATGTTGTCTCTATCCCACGTTGGGCGCCACTTTATGGACTCCTAATTATTTTTTCCGTCATCTGGTTTCTCATAATCATAATATCATTTAATTTTGTTATTTTCACGGGTCCGGATCGGCTCCATAAGTGCTTAAAATGTATCGAAAAGAACCAAATAATATAATTATCCGTAGACGCATTAAAAAAACAAAGACGAGAAGGAGATGGTTGAAGCGGTTTTGTACGACAACATTAAAAAGTGAAACTTTTAGAGTAGAAAGACTATATGGTTGCACCTTTAAAATCTATCATTATTAAGACAAACCATCTATGTTCGAGTATAGGGATAAATGTTGGAAGGCAGAAATATTCTTTATTTTAATTCGCTTATTTATTACCAGGCGGAGGGTCAGAGTAGACAGTAAAGGCGACCGCAGCCAGCGCCGCCTGCCCCCTCGCGACTGCGGCTAACGTCAGCATGGCGTCGTGGCTATGCGACATCTGCGAAAACAGGTTAGTCTCCTTATTATTTTGTTTGTATGAAAAACGGTAGAGAGGCGGCTCTTTGCAGGTTCGCGATTGGATAGGTGACCATTTCGACCAGTAAAACGACGTGTCTTGAGCTTCTCAGTGCTTGGGAAGGTCTGCTGGTAGGGACTAGCAGATTAACTATGTAGCGATATTAGTAGGGACTAATATCGCAACATAGTTAATCGATAAACCTAGCCAAGGGCTATAGGCTTCCATCGGTTTGCATCTTACAATAAGGTTTGTCACTTTCTTTACACATCCCTTCACCAATCCGCACCTGCATTTTAGAGTATGGTTCATTCCTCTTATGTAACGTGAGGCTTTATTCTATTTCATGAACATATACATAGATGGAACTTACATCAGCCGAGGTATCATTGGCGAGAATATTTTTCACATGACTCGGCAAAATAAGTTTTACCCTGAAATAAAACAAAGCTTTAAATGAATCAGCAAGATGCAACATATTTATGAAAGCTCGTGTCGTCATTTGATTATTTCCGTGGTTAACTGTCAAAAGCTATGGGACTTTTGGGAAATAGTGCTTAGTGGGAAAATGAAAACAACTTACGTGAAATTTTTGGTTTTAGCAAGTTGGTTGACGATGTCGAATATCAGTCCGCTGTAGCTGACGACAGATCCAGACTCGTTCACCTTCAAAATTGTCCATGGGGGATTCTGCAAGTTAAAGTTCTATAATAAGTAAGTCACTAGCCATTTTCATGAAATAAATGGTATTATTCTTAATTTAAGAGCCGTGCTCTTGTCGGTGGAGTTTTCTCCATTTATCTCTATTCCGAGCCATCTCCTTGACTTGACGTCAAAAAAGGGTACCTACATATAAATAAACCATGTGTAACTTCGTAATCGAATCGATCCCATTGCTAGAATTATCTGAATCCAAAAAAGAATTATTGAAAACAAGAGCTACAAAATCATGTCATGTTGTACAAAAATGCAACATCTAACTAAAAATAAGACCCTATTTGCCTTATTATAGATATTTATCTATTTCCCTCTACTTATATGTACTTATGCACGTAACTTACATGATAGGTTATAATCGGCAGGTCTTTGCCCCGAAACCCGTGCTCAACGTGAGGAAATAGGAAGTCGTCAAATCGCACCGCGTCACTTGGCCTCCAATAACCAACCTGCAGGAAAACATAATAAAGTCTAAATGAGCATCCAAAGATGTTCCGTAAGCTGTTATGAAATTAAAAAAAAAACAGTTTTAATTCATTATAATTCATGCTGGCTAACATATTGCCCTTATAAATTAGTTATCGTAAGACTCACCACGAAGGTAAAGTGTGCAATAATGAACTGTATTAACACGAAATGGACGACGGAGGGTGAGCGGGGAAGTCTACTCACATGCAGCAGATCCACATGTTCTATAACTCCAGTCGCTGTAGCATTGCCGGGTTCCTTCAGCACCTGCTCAGACTCCGAGTACGAGCGGTAGGTGGTGCCCCATGTGTCCGCGGAGAGCGCTCGCCAGGTGCTGCAGTTGCCGCAACCGCTTTTTGTGGATATGTGTTGCTGGATTATAGAGAAGAACGAAATAATTTATTTATTTATTCATCAATGCATATGTATTTAAGTGTAGGTGGAAAATAATTTAACATTTCTCACAAAACTAAAAAATAAATAAATATCTATTTACAAATAATACAAATTTCCCAAATCTGCCACTAAGTTCGCGGCATGGTACCGAGAAGGCTGGCTGCATTTCCTCTCTGGATCGCCAAACTAATCCTTTGGCCTAGGAATGCGCCAGCCCTCCGGTCGCCCGTACAATCAATTAACCGTTTGGCTAAATCATTGTACAGGCGATGTGCACTAGGCCCCCACGGCCCGAGAGTCTCAACCCCAAACGGCTCAAACATGTAAGAGCTGCTTAGCCCAGCATATTTGCGCCGTTTGAGAGACTCAGCGGAATGCAATCAAATCAATCAATGCATTAAATTCAAGGAAGAAATGGAGACGGTTGAGTTTGTATTGGATTGTGCTTACTACACAACCCATACATTTGGCAGTAAAACTTTTAAAGTAAAAAGACTAATATGGATGCACCTTTTGAATCATTTAGATAAAGATATACTTAATATCGAACACTCACTTCTTCTGCGGCACTAATGGCCGCAGAGGAAGCGAGGGTTTGATATCGCTGTAGTGTACGATAACATCGCACATTGCGACCCCAATTTATGTGCTTACCTTTGTTTACAAATTTTAGGCGCTATTTTAGTCAGTTCACGTGCGATTTTTATTGTGTGCACACATCATTATCAAGAATAAATCATCAAGTATTAAGAAGTGTTTTTACTGCTTTAACTACTATCAAGTTTATCAAGAAAGTGTATGGGCGTCCATGAACCCATACATATAGTAAATAAAATCAGGTATGTTCGAGTAGGGATCGATGACTGAAGGTAGTTGCATCGCCAGAGTTACTGCAGTTTGGTATTTGGTGATTTAATCGATTAAAGGACTTGCTACCCTTTGTAATGTAGGAACAAAGAAAGTAGAGTTAAGATTAACAGATTTTGATAGTTGTCTGTTGAGGGAAGTGTTTTGTTGAAGCAGCTAAAACTGTATGCACTATCGAGGTTACCGCTGCCTAACCACCTTACTTATGAGTTAAAATATTTTCCATCTCGCGTCTTCTTCTGTTTGAAGTGACGCCCGTTTTTGTGTCGTGTATGCGCCAGCCATTTTTGATTGAAAGTGGTTACTCGGCAGATACCTGTACCGTATCTGCATATGTTTAAGCAGCATGTTCTTCCTCCGGACCTTGTTGGGGCGGATGGCACTTAGATATTGCGCACTACAAACGATGTACCGCACTCATGGCCAATATCAGTAGGGATTGACCGCCGAGGTTGGATACGGCCAGGAGGACGTTACTTGTGTAGGTTACCTGCATATGTTTAAGCAGCATGTTCCTCCTCTGCACCTTGTTGGGGCGGATGGCCTCCCACTCCTCGTCGGAGACCTGCGCGGCCACGTCGAACTCGTCCTGCACTGCTGCGTCGAGAGCTGATATGAACGCGTTCATCATCTCTTGGCAGTAGCACAATAAGCCGTTCTGTGGGGAATAACAATGAATTGCATGAAAAGCTAGTTTGCATAAAGTTATACAGCTGCATTTCCACAGAAGCGAAGCTGAGCAGATATGAGCAAAATTTGCACGTAGGCGCAGATACGCCGTTGTAGGCACCATGCGTATGTCCACAACCCTATAATCACCATCACAAAGTGCGTGTTTGATACTTTTTATCATTTATCACATTTAAGAAGCGTTAGAGAAGCTGCAAATAGAGCATAATTTGCTAACGTATTCTTTTTTTGGTTTTCTTATGCGCCGTGAAACTCATTTTTCATTTCCGACTGTGCTAGCAAGCGCAATGTTAAATGGTTTAACTGTCGATGTTAACCATGAACGCTTTAGAACCCTTTGAACTACTATTACTAGCGTATGGAACTGATGACACAAACAAATCTCGTGTCACGGGAGTCGACGCCACATCAACTCATACAAACGGTTTCATATGTGAAATCCAAATTTGGCCGTCGTATTTGAACTCATTTTTTGCTTGGCGTAGCTTCTCTATACGTAGTTATAACAACTTACACTAGGGACCCTACTTACCTTACAGTCAGGTTTGTTATCCGTAACATTATACACAAATGCCAAGTTCTCTCCCTCATAGAGCGCGTTTATGAGACTCGATAAGTTGCTATTCTGCGCGTCCGTGTCTGATATGACGTAGAGCCACTGCGCAAGAGTGTGAGACATGAGCAGGTCTCGGGCTATCTCTGACATCGTCGTCATCACCTCAGTCGTTACTATGGCCAGGAAATTTTCACCTACAAAAATATATTAATCTACTATACAAAAATAAGTCGGGTTTTCCTCCCTGACACTATAACTCCAGAACGCACGAACCGATTTCCACGGTTTGGCATTCGTTGGAAAGGTCTCGTGCTCCATGAGGTTTATAGAAAATAATTATCCATAAAACGGGGCCGGGGCGGGACGGGGCTGGAGGCGAAACGAAGTTCGCTGGGACCGCTAGTGTTTTATGATTGTTTCAATAGCCAAGTACCAGGTATTTTAAATCCGAAACCCCTACTTAAAAATCCGTATACAAGTAACATTGTAGACGTGACGTGATGGACAACTAATGTGTTGAGTGAATATTCTTCAGCGACGTCTTCAGTGGTTAAGCCACTTTTCATAAGTTTATCTACTCGACTGTTTCAGACAAGGAATCGTACCCTGTGTCTTACTTACGTGGCGACTGCCTCGGTGGCGCAGCGATGCGAGGGTCGCATTTTAAAGCGACGGCTGCGCCGGAGGTCCCGGGTTCGATTCCCGGGTCGGGCCAAAAATATACCTGGATTTTTCTGTTCAGAAATTCTCAGGGTAGCCCGGAGTTTGGAAGTTGGCGGTGTTTCACCCCCGTGCCTCGGAAAGCACGTTAAGCCGTTGGTCCTGCGCCTGATCTCTCTCCGGTCGTGTCAGATTGCTGTCCCATCGGACTATGAGAGTGAAAGCAATACAGAGTGCGCCTGTGTTTGCGCACACACTTGTGCACTATAATATGTCCCGCGCAGTCGGTTGGTCCTTGTGACTGGCCACCGTAGTCGAAATCGGCTAGGGGGACTTACTTACGTTATCCGGGCGCGTGCCTATACCACTCGGCCATTGACACATTGGCGAGTTGAATTTTGCAAGGAGGCTCAACAAAAGGCTTGGTAGTCGGTGGTACACAGGGTTCGATTCCTTGTCTGACCCGTTTGGTTTTACGAAATGTATAGGTATGAATAAGTTTGTATAGTGACAAACACTGTAAAAACAAAAATGAAATTACTCGCCTTCTCTTTCAAACACTAAAGACCTCCTCGAGTTTAAAATAATAGAATAGAATAGAATAATTATTTATTTGACACACACAAAGATTAAAAATTACAAAGAAGACAGAAGGAGACAAAAATAACTTAGATTGAAAAATTGTGTGCTAAAAAGGTCCCCGCTCAGTATAAGTCGCGGCAGCAGATGACAAGCATGCCGCGACACTGATTTTAATACACAGACTGCCAATAGTTAATCATTTTCTCGCTGACGATGGACCCTTTGACTAAAGACACAGCGTAGGACGTCCGCCGACAAGATGGACGACCTTGTAAAGATCGCAATGTGGAAAACCGTGGGGAAAGAACCAAAAGACGTCCACTGCTGAACATAGGTCATGTTCGCTGTGGACGTCATTTGACTGATAATGATGATGATGATAATGATGATGATGATGATGATGGAGATGGGACAACTGCCTTACCAATATATTTCACAGGCAACTTAGACAGAACCCTGCGTATCTCCTTCCGTCGTAGGTACTCGTTTATCTCGTGCTTCATCTTGTAGACGGACACGGAGATTGGAGATGTGGAAGCGCCATCCTCGATCTGAACCGTCAAAGACTGCACCACTCGGGACACCATGTCGCGGTCTGGTGAAGTCAATAAATCTACCTGAGTTTCGGTGATACATTGTATATTTACTTTATCAATAACAAACGTCGAGTAGCTAGCTAGAAAAGTCCAAATAAAAAATATAAAAAAATTTAACCGCCTTTTAAGTTACTAAAATTTGTATACTATTTAAGAGAAACTAATTCATTTGGATCCCCTTCAAAGCCAAAGCTCGAAGGTTTTTTTACGAGCTGTATAAAGTGAATCTAAAAATAATGAATAACAAAAGGATCTTCTTCTACCGAGATTATGCTATGTCAGGAACTGTAGTCAAAAAAGAAGAAAGGTAAGGCCACAGTAAGATGTATAATTGTCTGTTTTAGCGTGAAAACGGTATATGCATACAAAATACGGAAAGATTATATCAAGTGACATACTCAACGTATCATCGTGGAGGATCACAGCGGACTTCCACTTAAAAGCCATCGCTGTCCTCATATCTAGTATGATCTGTGGCAGCTCCTCGCCCGGCATAACGTTTGTGACGGTGATAGCGGAATCGGTGGGCAGGCGGGGGCAGTCCACCTCTGTGAGGGCGAAGAGGAGTAGCTCCTCTTCCTCAGCTTTGGCGTATAGTGACCAGGTGTCCTCGCATGATGCCACGCTGAACACGGCTAAGAACCCTGAAATAGGTGTCCATTTGTTACTAAGCGACGATGTGCAGACAACAGCACGTCAAGGTAAACACTGTCGTATGTTAAGCAGTTGTAATAAGGGCGTTTGCAACAAATGTGGGTAACCGGATGTGCTGCCGGCTGTACCAAGGGTTTGCGCTATTTCTGTCTCGTACGGCCTAAGGAATGGAATTATCACTGAATTTGTCAGCAGTTAAGTCTATAGTATAGCTACTAGGTGAGCCTGGTTTCTAGCGTCAAGTATATTATTGACTAGCCCTGCTCTCCCGCAACTGCGTCCGCTCTTTTCGAGTGCTTCCTCCCATCCCGTTGCAGTGTGATGTTTTTTAAGCCTTTCCCGAAAAATAAGCAATTCAAATCAAAAAGATTTTTTTATATCGGTCCAGTAGTTCCTGAGATTAGTGAGTTCAAAAAAAATAATTCTTCAGCTTTATAATAAGTTTGTGATTTGTGATAGTTACCCACCTTTTTTAAGACTGATGGAGGTCCAAGAGAAGTAATGAATGACGACACCCCCGTGCTTGAGTTCAACCCTCGCGAGCTCCTTGATGTAGTCCTTCAGCTCGTCCAAGACGGTCTGGTACTGTTCCCCAAGGAACTGCCGGTCGAGCACCACAGCTGGAGAGAATAGCTCCTTTAGTCAGAGTTAGACTGACGAGATGTTCCTACTATTGCTTGTTCTAGGCAGTTCAATGCTTTGGTAGTACCTCAGCTGTGGCAAAATTAAGTACCCGCCTAACTATAATTTGGATTTCAAGAGGACACACTGAGTCTAACCATCAAGTAAGATACTTGCTAAATTGTCTGGTTATCTACAATATTTTTATTCACAAAAACTACTTATGTGTTCGCCTAGCTAGAATTTAGTTCCAATTTTGGTGCTTTTGATTAGTCACAATTAAAAAGCGGATGCAATGTTTCGTCAAATCGTCTCGGTTTTTTGTCTGAGAGTCGCCCTTTATTCGCCCAATTTATGGATTCCCATCGAATATTTACAAAACAAGCAAACTTTAATCTCTTGGGACCATACGAATGTATCATCATTATGTACAACGATTAATTTGATACATAAGTATAGGATAGGTAAATCAAGCACCAAGATCAATTGTTACGCGTATATGATGTCGTTAGGTTTGACGGTTTAAAGAAATTATTAACCCACCTATTGACGCATTTGCTGTTATCAACGATGGGAAATCTTCCCCCGAAACTCGCAGTATACAAAAACAAAAACACAACCATATTCGCATTTTGCCACTGCACAATCAAACCGCTAGTCCTGCCTCCATAGAATAAACTTCCAGTCATAATTCGTAAAAAATACACTTTTCCAATCAAAAAGCAGCTGAATATTTGAGGGTCTGATTAAACAGAACTAATAAGTCGTACACAGCTGGGCCATGTTAACTATTGATGGGACTGAAGAAGGCAACCGGTGAAAACTTTACGTGTATGTACATACAACAAAAGATATAATAGTACTACGCCGTGTACTGAAACAATGATACAGAATGTTGTTTCCCGAGATTGTATGGTTACTCTTTTCAGACTGATTAAGTTCTAACTACGCACAGACATACCTACCTCCATCTGGATTGAGGCCCATTTCTTTAACCCTTGTGAAACATAGTAAAAACTTAACTATATCAAAAATTTTATAAACGTAAATTATAACTTTTATGGATAAATAAATTAGGCCCTCAATCTTGTAGATATTATATCCAGCACGTAATGTACAGTAAAGTGCATTCTACATCGGCAGTTTCGGCAGTTTTAGTTAGAGTGTACGTAAATAAAAGCAAAAATAATAGTAAGAAGTAGGTAGGTAGACACTGTTGAAGTGGTTTACCTTAAAACTTTTTAAAATAATTTAGAAGGCTTTTGACACTGTTATTTTGTATTCATATCAGATGAAATTAGAAACCAAAACGAGTGTGCACGAGTGGGATTATTTGATTTATAAATCGGCTTTCATTTACAAGTATTATCAACTGAGAACGATGTTTAGAACACCCTGAAAGAAAGTGGCGAAAGGTCAGCAACTAGTTAATAATGCACGTTAATTACGACTGCATGTATCGAGCCTGATTGCGGTAAGGGAAGGCTCCTTGGCGGATCGCGTCCGTGGTTGCGTCACTCACCATCGCTGTGTAGTCAGGATTTGATTGATGTTTCTGGGGCAAAGAAATGCTTTTGAATTCAGTTACCTACATTTACATAAGTACTGAGTATTGATCCTTCCTTCGCATCAATAAACACATCAAGCAAACTTATCTTTATGGATTGATACACCGGAAATTGAAGAGAAACCCGCCAAACTTTCAAATCTCTGTAGTGGTGGTATATGACAGCGACATCAGTTTTCCGCTTCCAATACTTACATGATTGGAGATGGGACGCGGAAAGTTTCCCGGAATCCTTAATTTCTTGACTTGTAAATACATAATGTGAATGTGTTAACTAGGACATGCGATACAGCTCATACAGCAATTCTGCGATCAGGGGCCCTATTTTTGAATTTGAGCTCCTGGCGCTCTATTTTTGAATCACTCGCGTCAATATTACGAGTGTTTTTTGTTCGAAAACAAGTTATGTTCCTTTACTTTTAAATTCGTATTCGAACGAAAATCACTCGCCATCTTGAAGCGAGTGATTCAAAAATAGAGCTCCTGGGCCCCTATTTTTTAATCACTCACGTTGGAATGGCGAGTGATATTCAATATTTAACACGTTCCGGGACAGTGAACGCCTACGGGCGTGAAAACAATAAAACATCTATTGTGTCTGGAATAGTGTCCCGGAAAGTGTTAAACTCGAATTTTAGAATGAAAACCAGTTGTAATCTACATAAAACAAAATTCGACTTTAATCATTGAATATCACTCGCTATCTTCACGCGAGTGATTCAAAAATAGGGGCCTTGGAGCTGTATTTTTGAATTACTCGCGTCAATATTACGAGTGATTTTCGTTCGAAAACGAGTTCACTCGTAATATTGGATCTTGAAGCGAGTGATTCAAAATTTTGAGCTTTTTTTAATCACTCGCTTCAAGATGGCGAGTGATTTTCATTTGAAGATGAATTAAAAGTCAAAAGAAATAACTCGTTTTCGAACGAAAATCTTTCGCCATCTTGAAGCGAAAATAGAGCTCCAGGGCCCCTATTTTTGAATCACTCGCTTGGATATGGCGTGTGATTTTCGTTCGAAAACGATTTTTTTTCTATGACTTTTGACACTGCGTCGAACGAAAATCACTCGCCATCTTGAAGCGAATGATTCAAAAATAGGGCTCCAGATCGTCATACTTAGGTAACATATTCGTTACGTTGTGCATTGGGAATGGGATGCATTTTTATTTCAGAAAAGCTTTCCGTGAAAAATCTCTTTATTAATTAATATTAATTTTATTAATTTTTGTTGCGTTTTCCTAAATTTTTACTACATTATGCTCCTGCACCCACTTATAATCTTTCTGCATGACCTAAAGGTATGACTGGGAGAGAATGCTTTTAGCATTAAGTCCACCTTTTGTACACTGTTACTTGTGCAATAAAGTTCTTAAATAAATAAATAAATAAATAATATCATTATTATACTCTAAAACGTTTTTCCTTGTGCACCAATTTAAAAGTATAAATGTCAAATGTCGTATTAAGATGACATTGACAGAAAAGTCAAAAATTTATTTGTTTACGTTTACGATTCCGAATGATGAAATATTTCGATTTAAAATAGTAAAAAAATGTCTAAAAAATACCAAAAATGCTTCATCACAGTAGGTACAACACGTTTCGACCTACTTGTCGAGACCATCATGACTCCTGCCGCGTTGGCAAGTTTGAAAAAAATTGGGTGCAAAGTTATAACCTTCCAGATTGGAAACAGTGACTTCCAGCCTGGTATTTACGATAAAGAAGGTGTCCAAATCAACGTGTACAGGTTCAAAGATTCTATATTAGATGATATAGTAAATGCCGATCTTGTTATAAGCCACGCAGGCGCTGGGAGTTGCTTAGAAGTGCTCGAAGCACAGAAGCCTCTCTTGGTTGTGGTGAATGAAGATTTGATGGACAACCACCAGATAGAATTAGCAGAACAGCTACAAGTGGACGGGCATTTATACTACTGCACATGTGACACTATCGAGAGCACCCTTGAAATGCTTGACTTTAGTATGCTGAACCCATTCCCTAAACCTGATCCAACTCTTTTTGTTAGGTATTTAGACGATATGTTTAAAGTTAAATCTAAGAACAAATAAATTGAGACAAAAAGTTAAAATTATAAGTAGGGTAAACATACCGGTTATCGACCGTTTAAGCGACTTGTTGAGTTCAGAGTTGATTTCTATCATAATGCTGTACGTCAAGACTTTGGAAAAAAAGGCATTTGGGCTTACAATAGTCTAGTTTCATAAAACTTAACGTTTATATACGTAGCAGTGATACATAATTTTTTAAAAATATATAATTGTAAATATAGCAAATATACCGGTTATCGGCCTTTTTACTCAGTTATCGTCCACCAATGCACTGGTTATCGGCCACCTAATGCTCAGTAGGAAAATGAGTGTTATTCAATAGCTCATAGGGCTCATAATAGTATGAAAGTAAAACAATTTATAAATTTAAAGAAACGGTATATTTTTACTTTCTTCTGCAGCTTAAAAATACAATTGCGTAAAGTTATATGGGCATGATCGATCATACATACCTCATTTAATACGGGATTAAGTCGGGATTGTTTTATTTATCCTATCCTATTGAAAAAAAAAAAACAAGCACAATTCCAATACCAAGCAGCACCATCTACCATAATGTATGTATCAATTATAACAAACAATGGGTAAATAAGGCAGCGGTGTGGTGATAAAGGCTCAAGTGCAATTGGAAGCATAAATGTTATCAAACATAATCATACAAACAAATGTAACAGTCAGAAATAAGTTACTTTATATCATTTATCGGTCTTAATTTTCTAGGTCGGAAACAGATATTTTTTTTACCAGTATTCGGCCGCCTTTTTCGAGTCGGCCGGAAATAGGTTTTGTTTAAACTATTTATCGGCCGCCACACTTTCGGTATTTTTAAAGGTCATATCTTTGGAACTATGAGGTATACGGGCGGCCGGAATCTGGTCTCCACTTCACAAAATTATAGCTGTTCACTATTATAATAGAATCTATGTTGGTGAATATAAAGTTTCCGCAATATGAGCAAAGAGAAATGACGTAAGTAAACCGGTTTTGCGACCACCCGGTCGGAAAGTAGATTTTTAAACTAAACGATAACCTATTGTCCGACCACCAAAAAAATTACAAATTATTTAAAGTTTGGTAAGTTTGGGCACTTGAATATTGAAATTAAACATGCTAAGTACCCACAAACCATTCCATTCACCAATAAAACAATCGTAACACTTAAAAACTCAATTTTGAAAATCAACCCACCTGCTATTTTTTTGGCTAAATTTGCCACGCGTCCACATACCAAATTTTGAAATGGCGACAGGTGGGCTCAGATCGCAAATTTCGAGGATATACCGTTGGATTATAAACCGTGAGGTTCGTCCGGGTCGAATGTCGCAAAATTGGAAAGGAGCTGTCTATACACTATTTATTATTCGAAATAATGTGCGATGTGGCCGAAAAGGGGTAGTGGCCGGTGAACCGGTATGTTTACCCTATTCATAAGGAAAGGCACATGGAAATTAAAAGAACTGTTATATTGTTGTCATTTTTTAATTATCAAAGTGGCTGAATATTAGAAACTACATAGATATTGTGATCAGTCATTCTATTTTTACATCATTTTCTACATCTTGGCTAATTGCTGTTGATTTGTGATGTCATTAAAAATAAGGTAAAAGCATTCCATTCTTGTCCTGTGTTAATCATTGAAATAAATATACATTTTTAAGAATAATTTAGTTTTATTGAAAAATACACAGATCATTTTACAAAACAGAAAACATTGTACAAATCTAGCAAAAAGCTCTTGAATTCATGAACAGATTAGTTTTATTGATTGCTCATATCTGTATAATTGAATGAAACACATATTTTCTAATTTCTAATGTAACAATGTAGGTATGTAACTAAAAATTACTTCATAAGTTTTATATTACTCAACAAATATTAAGCAACAATCTAACTCTGACAATGTCTATGGAACTTAATGTAATATTTGACTGTAAAACAAAAAAAATATATATTTAAACTAATTTCTTTGCCTCGAAGAAGCTCTTCAGATGTCTCATTTGCCAGTAGCCAATGCCAAGTAGCACACCAGACTGAAGCAAACTCCACCATAGGACACGCTGGTTTGTGCTCTCTGATGTCTGTCTGAAACGTTCTTCACGGTGCTGTAAACATAAAAAAGAATATCATTAATACTTCAACTACCTATCAGCTGTATCTGGCCGCATAAACAATTAATTTGTAGGTAAACGAGATTAATAAAAAAAACTTGGTGACAATATGCAAATGTTTTATTTTGTATCGACTGCTAGTACTAAAGTATTGACATAGTCTTTTATAAAATATTGTAATCTCCTTGCAAAATCTATTGTTGATATACCATAGATACAGACCTAAAATATTCAACTAGTAAGCTTATCCATTATCAAAATAGAGTAAAAATCAAATAATTTATTACCCTCTGATAGCTCTGCTCTTTTGTGATTTGGTGCACTTGATCCAGGAGCTGTCGTATCCTCAACTGTAGCTCAGACAACTTTTCTTTCTGTGCTACGTTGGCATAGTCCACGGCATGCTCACCCACTTGTATGTCTAAATGAACCTGGAATCAGAAAGGTACAATTTAGGTAATGCTTCAGAGTAGCTGTGCTGTGAAGGCAATTGTGCTATCTATACATATAATTATTAAATATTTTCAAAAATGAAGGCTGTTATTTGGATTTAATGGTCAAATCTGCATTTATGTTAAGCTAGGTTTCAAGGACAAATCCTTTGATGTATTTCATAAAACAATTTGCACTTAGGATTCATAAAATGGATGATTGTTTACACAAGTGTTCTATACAAAGAGTTGTTATGTCAGTCTACTTATTTAAAATGTAACATAGGTACTTGCAATTATTGCTGGATACCTACAAGAATTATCATGTTGCAATATTTAAAAACAGATAGGGAGTGAGAAATAGGCAGAGAATGCATAAAACTTACTCTCAGCTGTGAGCCACTGAACCAAGAGGTACTGTTAGAGTACATGCAGATAACGTGCTCCCCGGGGACGTTAGACGTGAACGAGATCATGCCCTCAGAAGAATACACGCGCGACAGAACCACCCGGTCGTTACTGTCCCGGACTTCCACGTGCATGCCGATGCCAGGAGTAGACGGCATAAAACCACCCGAACGAGGGTCGTACAACTCCACCTTGTAGTTCACTGCAAACACAACCAGATTAGAGACTCAAAATCACCAATACACTTCCTATTCGTCCACTTTCTATTAAGGTCTGAAGAACTTTACTCCTCACCTATAACTGTAGTGTCATCAGGGATTTCTTCAATAAAACATTTTCGTTCTCCCTCCGCGATATGGAAGTACAAAGCCGAGGTCAAGTCCAACAAAAGAAACAATGATAAAACCGATGAAATCTTAAATAATTCCATATTTTCGCATTTAATGTAATCGGCAAAAAAACACACAAAGTGACATGACACACGTCACCCAAACAAGGTTTTTTTTACTGCATCGTTCCGTTACACACATGTATACAAATATTCACGCTCGCATGTGCTCAAAGGTTTGTCCGACCGACCGATCCGAAATAAGTTTCTCTTCCTCTCCATGAAAGGAAAGAAACTATCGATTTGTAAGATCAAGAAAAACACTAAAACCATGCAGGTAAGATTATTGTCACGTCACCATTAGCACAAGCTAATTTTTTTTTAAATTTAATTTTATTGATTTTCGTTAAAACAGTTGGTTTGGTTGGTTGGATGGGTCGGTAAATGCCCATGCCAACAACTTTTTAATACAAAAAAAGTATTATTTGACACTTGTTGATGACGTTTCGAGGAACCAAAAAAAAAATACTGAAAAATAATACGGAAAGAAGAAGAAGAGAATACTTCGAAAAGTTGCAAAATAATTTCGTAATTTCTTGCATTTGTATCAAATGCAAACTTAAAAACACCTTCAATACCTACGTAATTACAAGTCTTGTCACAATGGATCCTTTCATTATTGCTGCTATAATTAGTGCTGTAGTCATATTAGTGCTATCTGTTGCTTTCCTAAAGGTATCTCAAGTAAAACCACAAGGTATGTTGACTTGATCTTACTAAATAATTTGGAGATAATGCAACTTAACATATTGAGATATATCTTTCTCTAGCTGGTGCAAGGCCTAGAGCAGCAGCTGTGCAGCGAGATGGAGGCCCTGGCAGAGTGCAGGCAGTCAGAAACCAGAGGGCACGAATGAGAGCCAATGGTAAGTTGTAGAAAAAGAAAAAAAATTGTTCAACTCATGTTAAAATATACCATTTTATGTGATGCATTTAATTTTGTTACATCTAATTTTTAAATTTCAAACAGCATATTTTTATCCTGTTCTTAAATAAATGTTTTTTTAAATTATTTCTTCAGCTGCTCGTCACCAAGTAGATCTAGCAGATGATCCAGAGGTAGCCCAGGAAGATGATGATGACAATGCTCCAGAGTCCTCCACCAAAGTCGAGTTTGATGACAAAATGGGTGCAAAGGTTCTTTCTGTTTACAAAGTTATCTACACTTATTTTAAGCCCTCATATAACATTCTTTTGTTTACGAGCCATTTATTTATTACTAGATTATTAATATCACTGATTTAGACATGAAGATTCATTTGCCCTTGTGTCATTTCAAAGTTGGAAAAACCAGATTGTAACTTTTTAAATAAAATCAGGAGTGATAAATGTGGATATGTGTGCTTATTATAACAAACTAATTTTTCCAGAAAAGAGCCAAGCTGGAAGCCAAACTAGAGAAGAAAAAGGCCAGAGAAGCTGAGGAGCAGATGAGAGAGCTGAAAAAGAAAAGAGATGTAGAATTAGAGGAAGAGAGGCGAAAAGAAGAAGAGAAGAGAGAGGTAAGATATGCCAACCAAACAAACATTTTTTTTAAGTTTAGAACATAAGTAGGTATACTTAGTGGTTTTGCAAAAATATTATTTATTGATTTTAGGAAAAATCATTTTCCAGTGTATTGATTTTTTTTCTAATGATTCTGATTTTTCAATAGCCAGATTAAAAATAACTGTCATTTATAGTGACTATTTTAATATCTTGCTTGTATGAGCATCTGTAAGAAGACTATGGCGACATTTTAAAATCAACTATTATTGTATATTATTCAACTAATATTGTTTATATGACTACAGAAAAATCTGCCCTTAGTAATATGTATTACTAGCTGTGCCCGCGACTTCGTCCGCGTGGAATAGTGACTTTGGATAGAATTTTTAATTTATAGGCTTATGATTTTACAAATAAGATACTTAAGTATAAGTACTTATAAGTACGCAAGATATAAGGTATTTATATAGTACATTTTAGTACTCACTTATCATTAAAATTGGCCATATTACAACAATAAGAAGCAAGTAGTAGGTACATCAAAGGTGATCAGTTATTATGACCATACCGATTATTTGGACGTTCACAATTTGTATTTCGATTAGGAATTCCTTTGTTTGATAGGATAATATGGTTACTTTACTTTTAACTACTACTTTGCCACAAAAAAAACTACTACTTTACTAACATTTTACTTTGTTGTGTGGAAAAAATGGATCTAAATATAAATTTTTTCATGGCACTGTTTTGTTATACTTTGGCAAGTACCATAAAGTACCAAATATTCATTTAATTTATACAAACCAATATGGAGGAAACACTACACATTGAATTAAAACACTTTACAGATTCATTTCCACCCACATTTATTTTAAATTGTTTCGCCTCGGCCCCGTCCCGCCTTAGCCCCGGCCCCATCGAACGGGATAAAAAGTATCCTATGTCCTTCTCCTGGTACTAAGCTACCTCCCCACCGTTTCGTCCCGGTCCCGTGCTACCCCAGCCCCGGCCCCGTCTAGCGGGACAAAAAGTATCCTATATGCAGTATCTTATGTCCTTCTCCTGGTACTAAGCTACCTCCCCACCGTTTCGTCCCGGTCCCGTGCTACCCCAGCCCCGGCCCCGTCTAGCGGGACAAAAAGTATCCTATATGCTTTTCCTGATTCTAAGCTACCACCCCACCAACTTTCAGCCAAATCGGTTCAGCCGTTCTCAAGTTATAAGTGTTGTAACAAACACGACTTTCTTTTATATATATATATATTTTCTGCCTACCCCCTAAGTCTATTGGCGTGATTATTTCTATCCTAGTTTACTCTCCAAGTGATGCTGAGTCAAATAAAAAAAGCCCCATCAAAATCGGTCCTGTAGATTCTGAGATTAGCCCGGACAAACAGACAGACAGACAGACAAAAATTTTAAAAATTGTTGTTTTGGCTTCTATTACGGTAATTAAGACCCCCTGTAACAATTTTTCATAAAAATCTTCAATGTACAGAAATCGATCTTTTACAGTCTTATTATATGTATGTAATATATATATATAGATGTATGTCAGTATCAAAAAAAACATTGCTACTTTTAGTTTTAATAATAGCAATCTGATTTTTGTAATGATTACAAACCTTTGTTATCAGATTTTTATAGTAAAAGTAATGCATTTCCGTTTAGATCATGAACACATAATATATTATAGCATCAAGTGTGCGTGCGAGTATAAATTACGACTAACGCCATATATTACAGGTAGAAGAACGTCAGCGCGAGGAAGCCGAGAAGAAAGCGGAGGAGGAGCGCAAGAAGAAAGAGCAAGAAGAATATGAGGCCATGAAGGCGGCCTTCTCCGTCGAGAGCGAGGGCTTTGAGGAGAACGAGGAACAAGACCGGGAAAGTTTGCTGCGCGACTTCATTGAGTACATCAAGGTTAATAATTTTTATTACATTTTTTATTTAGAAAACATACAGGTAAAACATAAATAACACTAAAACCAATTCAGTTTCCTACTAATATTACATTACATTTAGAGCAAACCAAAACCTACTCAAAACACAAAGAAAGGGGAAAAAAAGACGAACTAATCAAATACAATTTTTTTTTCATATCCTTAATAAAATTTTATTGCTTTATTGCCGTAAAGACGAATGTAGGCTGTAAAGCAATCGGAATTACGTCTAGTTTTGCTTGCGCTGTTTGAAATCATGCGCGTAGGATAGGGACAACTATCTATACAGCCATGCTGGGCCCGCTGGCTGGTGTTGCAAGTTCTTTGGAGCGCCTTATAAAGGAGATGGACGCTCGGCACCCCTTGCACCAACACGAGGTGTCCCCTCTTGATGGCGAAGCTAATTAAGCCCGGATAAGACTTTGGAAGGCAACATATCTCCTATTCCGCTAAAGGAACAGCTCCCCCCTGGACATAGTCTACCTTGGCAAACTTAGAAGTCCTTAAATAGACTGCGGACACAAGTAAGCCAAAGCAAGGAGAACTTGTACAGAACTTGAACAAAAATATAACGCCAGAGTCGACACGAAAAGAAGAAGGCAGCCAACCGCGTGTTTAATTTCTTCAGTTTTTTTTTTGAAAATTAAAATTTTTGCAGGTTTTAGGATAACTTTGCACCACCATTCTATTATTAAAGATGGATTTATTTCTTACCGAAAATACGAAACTCCATTCTTTTTTCGAGTGGTTGAAGTATTGTTTTTGCACTTTTTCACGGAGCTCTTACACTAAAGCTAGGACGGTCCGCGCGCGACTGCAAGCGAACGAGTGCTTAAGCGCTGTCAGTGTATCAAGGATACTGGATATTTAATATCTTTGGGTTCCGTACCCAAGAGTTAAAATAAGATTATTAATTCCTAAGACTTCGCTGTCCGTCCGTCTGTCTGTCACCAGAGTTGACAGTTGAAATTGTCACAAATTAATTATGTATTTCTGTTGCCAAACAACAAAATAACAACATATAAGTACTTAAAAAAAATGAAATAAATATTTAAGGGTGGCTCCTATGCAACAAACGCTTTTTTTTGCCTTCTTTGCCTGATATCAATTGTTTACCTAGTCATTGGTACAGACAGAACCCTTCGTGCGCGAGTTCGACTCGCACTTGGCCGGATTTTTCTATTAGAAGATTCAAATTCGTTAAAATAATCAAGAAAAGATGAGATAACTCTTAATTGCACATAACATTAATTAATTTTAAAATTAGCTTCAAGGAAATGTAGAAATAAGGACTTGAGTCTTAAGACTTTACAAGGAATTCCAAACCATGAAATAGCCATCTCGCTCGGCACATCACATACCGGTCCGGTCTCTGTCTGTCTAAAAATCTCAAAAAGTATGTAGGTCAAGCTACTAGCGTTTAATTTCGTCACTTGTTATCAAGCCCGGCTAGCTCAGTCGGTAGAGCATGAGACTCTTAATCTCAGGGTCGTGGGTTCGAGCCCCACGTTGGGCGCTTATTCTTTTTGGGTTTTTTACTTTTTCAAATTATTTGTAATTTTCTTGATAAAATTATGAAAAAAAATATATGTTTTTTAATAAATAGATTTTTGATTTATCTAAACAAATGTTTTTTTTTTCATTCATTTTAGATGCAAAAGGTAGTGTTGTTGGAAGATTTAGCTGCTCACTTCAAACTGAAGACACAAGCGGCTATCGACAGAATCACCGACCTCCAGTCATCTGGCGAGCTCACTGGCGTCATAGACGATCGAGGAAAATTCATTTACATTTCTCAAAAGGAGCTTGAGGATGTAGCTAAGTTCATAAAACAGAGGGGGCGCGTATCGATTACAGATCTCGCCGAAAGCAGTAATGAATTGATCAATCTTAACCCAGTGACTGTGTCATAGACATCACAAGAAAACAAATATTGTACAAAGAATAAGTTCTATGTTAATTACTATAAATTTTATAAAATAAACACCTTGTTGTTATAAAAAAATGTTTTTTATTCATTAAACATACACAAGTTATCAATTATCATTTAAATCATATCCACACATATCTTTGCCCTTTTCTAGCAGTAAAAGAGATGATTCTTTGATTCTATCCAAAACTTCCATGAGTTTGGACTTGGTAAATACTTTGTACAGGCCTCTGTTTTCACCTGAAATCAGGTTGCACAGTGTCAATGCCTCTTTGTGGCTTTCAATATCTTCACCACTTTGTAATATTTTAAGAATCAATATCACAACTTCAGGTAAACAAAGGCGTCTCAGAGTTTCCAACTGCTTAATTCTCTCCTGTTTTTCATCATCACTGAAGTTATTAGAAGTGACACTATCACTCTCATCTTGGAGCCAGCCACTGGGGAATAGTAAAACATTGTAGAGCAAGTTCTTTGTGTGTCTAGACTGGTGTTGCACAGCATTCAGCCAACGAGTTTTCATCTGCTCGACTTGAGCACACCTCTGCTCATGGTGTACTTTATCAGAGAATGTTGCATCTTGAGGCAATGGTTCTACATCCTTGGGCTGTCCACTGATAAAATGTCTATACCAAGTAGCAAATCCTTCAATTGCCTCCAAATAAGCTTTCAAACACAAATGTTCCCTGAGTTCAGAGGAGTTTGTAGAGACTTGGTTCAGAAAATCAGGAAACATTTGGCTTATATGAGAAACACATGCCAAAGCAGCATCAGTATTCCCTATGAATATAAAGGTGCGGATCATAGCATTACCCAACCATAATGCTTCTTGCAACTGGTTGGTAATAAGAGCCATCCATTCCAGGGAAGAAATTACTTTAGAAATTAATGTTTTGTCCTTTTCCACAGCAGTTGTTTGAGTGAAAGTTAAATCCAAGTTGCCATAACCTTGCTGGATATCAGTTATAGCTTTTTTAACAGCTACTCTGGCTGATGCTGCCACATCAATTCCTGCTCCTACTCCTGCCTTTACAACCCCTTGTCTGTATTCACTCTTGTGGATGTGATCCATCAAGTCAGCATATAAAAGAATTTGCCGCTCAATTGGCACAGTGGAAGTGTAATAAGCTACGAGTTCAGGGCATTCTATTGATCCATCAATAAGTTTGTCTATGAGCTGAGTGACATACTTCTCTAAAATTCTGTCACCAACATCATGTTGGGGATCTTTGCCCATTTGCCTCAATATCAAAATCAGATGTGCTAAAAATCGTATAAATTTTTCTTCAGCAGTATCAATCCACTGCGAAGAGTCTTGCATGATTGCTCGTACATTCCCTAGCATTAGATGACGCTGGCAGGTTTGATAAGTGGATTCCTTTTTTCCATCCATTAAAGACTTTACAGCCCCAAATATTTGCTGAAGAGAAAGCTCTTCATTTTGTAGTTCATTTTGCAACAGTTCTAAAACATCCAATGGAGTTGTGTTTGCATCAGCAGTGGCATGGTGTTCACGTAGGAATTTATCAACCCTCACTTCTATTTGTACTTTCAAATGGGCCCAAAGCAGATCTTCCCAGTTTCCTTGGCTGGCCTGTATGGCACTAGCTAAGTGGCCACATAGGATGCCTACAGTTGCCTTATAGTGAATATTTTCAGACACACTATTAGCTATTCCAAGAGCACACCATTTCCACAGGTCTCGTGATGGATTTCCTGATATTTCCAATGGATCAGATTCATTCTCTCTTGGGAGGTAGTGGAGCAGCATCCAGCCTTGTATAACAGCACCGCGCCATGCTTGCCCAGCACTTATGCACAAGGAAACAGCTTCTTTAAACTTGCCACAACGAACTTCAGTAAATATTCTTTTGCACAAATCATTGTCATCTTTTTGGTCGTCAGAATGGATTGCTTTTTTCTGACGCCTAGGAGCATCTGGGTCCATACATGTTATCATAGCTTTGCTCTTTTCTTTATTAAATAGGCTCGATCCAATTAGGAGTTGATGCAGTGTGTTGCCCCAATGTATGTTATTTCCAATCACTGGAGCAGATGTTTTAGTAGCTTCTTCTTGGTATGCCGCTGTGGCCTCCAACCAATCAACTAGTAATTGCAATAGCCTTAGTTCCGAATCGGACTGAAACAGTGCACCAACCAATGTTTGCTGTGATAAAGTTGGTTCTGTTATCAAGTTGTCTAAAGATTCTGGATGCTCTGTTATGGAATCAGCATATAAGCAATGAAGCAGCTTCCATGTGTTCGCCTCTTCAGCTAACCAGTAGTTTTGTGCGTTGTACCTATTCCATGGTTCCACGAGTTCTAAGGAATCACAACAAACCTGACTTAACCTCGCAAGTGTGTCGAGAATATCACATGAACGACTTATTTGTATTATCTCAAAAAAAGCTTCATTCAAACCATCACCGGCATTTCCTGAGTTGATTAAAACTGAAGATTCATCCAAAACTTGCCTCAAGCTTGTATCGTTCAACGTTTTGAAAATTGATGTTTCATTCAGTATCGGCGACAAATTCAATGTATCTTCCCTTTGTAACAAGTGCTTACTGCGTTTGTTCCGAAGCGGCGTATGTTGAGAAGATTGTAACTGAACACTTCTATCGAAATTCATTGTTTATTTCGCTTGAATGAAATTATTTACAGTACTAAATATTTTTTCGCCCGCCCGAAGCCGCCACAATCGGAAACAATAACTGTCAGTCTGACAGCCACATTCAAATACAAGATAAAATTCTACATTTATATTTTTCAACAAGAAAATGTTTTACCGAAACGAAAATCAAATCAAATATGTAAAAAAATATGTAAATCAAACATTTGTATATTTGATTTACATATTTTTTTTCATACACAATCCAAGAATACTTGGAATTCATTAAATGCATTTAATTTTATTACAATCCGAGCACGGATAAAGTTTTAAATCATTGTACATACAAGGTTTCTGAACTAAACATACTGGAAAGGATAAACCTATAAACCTACTTTTTAAATTAAAAACTGATAATAAACTATATGATTAATATGATTAGATCCTAATGCTGCACCAAATATTTAAATTTAATTAATGAAAAATGCTTACTGCCAAAAATTCACTTTATGTACATGTTGAATATTTACGTACTCTAGTCACTTCTTTTTAGCAACAACCACCAAACTGCTAACAAGTCTTCTCGTCGCGCTCTGGTAAGATTTACAAAAGATTATGTATTCCAATACATTATTACGGCTTAGTGTAATTATTAATTCACAAAGTTAAATATATGAAATTCTGTAAAGATAGTAGGTATTTGCTTAATTTATTTTAGTAACATAAACACTAATCTCTTTAGTTCAGCAGTCACATCAACAAGAACTGCGATTTATATAAAATTCTACTGTATTTTTTTTAGTTGGAATAAGTACCTTTTAATAAATTACTAAATTATATATACTCATGACGTGAAACCAAAAATGCTTTCACCAAGCTGCAAAATAATTGCAAGTGGTTACTGTAAGTACATAACTAACTAGGTACTTAGTAAAAGCATTCAATCAACCTTTGTGAAATTAAATAATATGTAGGTAGTTACTTTAATAATAAAACATTACCATGGTTCAACTTTATATGTATGTTTATTTTTTTTATAAAAAAATGATCAAATTTACTGTAATAATACAAAACCAATACTTCTTATTAATTAAGTAAGTAACTAAAATAACATTGCATTTATTTACAGCGAAAGAGCTGATTTATATAACGCTGCTTTGAGCAGCGTTATATAAATCAGTAATTTGTTTCATACTAAAATAACAAATTGAATGCTTAGCAAAATTATAAAATTGGTAGGAGGTACAAACAAAATACCAAGATTTTTTAAATGCATATACATATTTACTATCTATACATATTTTATAATATTAATATCTTAAAATTTTTTTGACGTTTTGTCTCACTCAACTCAAATCATCATCATGATCATCACCATTGAGCGACTCAGTAATATGGAGATGACTAGCAGATTGCCGCGGCTTCATCCGCGTAGGTATATCGTATCTCACAAAATACAAATAAATTATAGCGTGATATTCTAATGAAGTATATTATGCAATGAGTATAAGCTATATTAAGTATTTTTTATCAACATCATCGGAACATTTTGATAAAGTAAAGGAAATAGTGAACTCGTTTATATTATTATTTAGTAGTATAAGTAGGTAGGAAAGATCTAGTTTGGAGACCCCTGGCCCTTTGACCAAAGGCGCAGTGTAGGACGTCCGCCGACAAGATGGACAGACGACAGACGACCTTGTAAAGATCGCAGGATCACATTGCATGCAGAACGCTTGAAACCACGTTTATATTAATATTTAGTAGTATAAGTAGGTAAAAAAGATCTAGTTTGGAGACCCCTGGCCCTTTGACCAAAGGCGCAGTGTAGGACGTCCACCGACAAGATGGACAGACGACCTTGTAAAGATCGCAGGATCACATTGCATTGAAACCAGTCGCTGCGGAATGGAAAACCGTAGCCGAGGCCTATGTTCAGCAGTGGACGTCCTTTGGCTGTTAATGAAGATGATGATGAGTCTAGGACTCTTAGGTAGATAATATAGAAAATGAAAATACCTGAAATAATGTCAGCTTTATTATGATTTTAAGAGTGGTTCGGTTTAGGTAATAAAACCTATTTTAAATTGGTAGTTTGAGATTAGACTGAAAGAGTTAAGTTTCAGGATTACCTAATACTTCTTTGTACTAATAACTACACGGGACAAAAAAAATTAAGTTAAAAAAAATTAAGCTAACTTTATTTAAATAACTTGTTTTTCTTTAATTTTTTCAATTGTTTTTAACTTTTTGACATTTTATGTCAGATTTATTTTGTACAACTTTGGTGTCAGTCAGGCTGTCAGTCAATTTATTTTGATTTTTGGTGGAAGAAAGGTAGCAAAGCAAACATTACTGTAAATTAAATATTTATTACAATTCGTAGTTAAATTATAATTCATTGTGATCGTTGGCTTTCTAGGTATGAAAAGCAGTTTAAGATGTGGGAGAAGCAAAAGCTCCAAAGAAAAACACACTTTGTATGGGTTTCATACAAAGTGGAAAATAAAGGTGAGAAGTTTTATAATTTGGAATATTTTTGTTAGAACTAGTAGCAACTGCTTTGATTATCATGAAAAATTATTCTGTCTGTTATCTCTTTTTTTCTATAAATGGTTATTGTAGTGGTATTATTATTAGCAGTTTGTTTGTCTTCATAATTTATACATCTATTTTTAATTAGGTAAGTACTTACCTGCTTGGCTTAATAATTTTACCCATGGCATTAATAATACTAATAGGTAGGTACTTTAATTTAAAAACTAACATTTGTCGCAGAACCTGTTGAAGGAGACTCGGCATGGCAGTTATTGTCAAGTTTGTCAATGTGATTTTCCTGGTATACTTTCCCTAAGACAGGGTTCTACATACACAGTATGGTTCGTAAGCCTGCCAATCATTATGAAGAATTGGGATATAGTAAGATCAATCATGGCCAGTCCGAGTAAAACTTCAGCTCTTACTTTTGGATTTATAAATTCTACGCAACATCAATTGTGGTGGGTACTTACCTATCTCAAAATAGTCAAATCACCTAAACTCTAAAGCCATTTTATCTAATAACTAAATAGTTGCAATATCTTATTGTTCAAGTTACTACTGGCAGTTATTGAACACTGCACGGTATGAAGGCAGGTTAAATCAAAATTATTTGATATTTATTTGTTGGTACTGCATAGGTTTGAAAGGTCTAAAATTGGTCAAAAGAAACATAAAATAATGAGCTTTATTTCAATTTCAATTTAAAAACGTGGGAGTCAGGATTATAATGAGCCTAAGACTAAACGTATTCAGTGCTGATTTGAGAAGTGAATTTGGGTCTATATAATATGTATATGTCAATTTCAAAAAAATATCTAATTTATTTGGGTTTTCTATAGACACTGATGTTGTTAAGAGTAAGTAGCATAAAAAAATCCATGCGTTCATAATAATAAGACTATACGATTACGAGTAGTGGGATTAAAAATTTTGGCGAAATTAAGTTTTATTTGCCTTGCCCTTCTGGTTGGGATACCTATGCTGATTTTCTTTGAATTTTTCCTGAGCTACCAATCACGGGCTCGGGCTTGGTTTAATTATACGTTTTCCAGGTTTTCCAAGGCTAAATCTCGTTTGTCAGATACTCGTCTGTCGAACCATCCGATCAATGCGAAGAACGGAACGCATTTTGTCTATTGTTTGTTTAGCCCTATGCGATTGTAAAATATTGTTTATACATAGGTATAATTAGTTATTTCAAGTAAATAAATTAAGAACACAAAGTCCACCAGAAATGTTTAAAAATATGATTTGCTTTGCATAGAATTGCTGCTGGTTTTTGTCTATGACATAACCTAAAAAAAGGTGACAGTGTACCGGAAGTTGTGAAACTTGTGAAGTTTGTTTTATGGTTGATTTTTCATGAAATCGGTAAACAAAGCATTCCGATTTTATATAACCAAAATAATTCGTAACATAGTTTTAAGCTACGTTTAAATAAACAAATCAGCGTTATTGGTTAATGTTGTAAATCTACTAAGAATGCACGCATTAAATCGTTTCATTACTATTTAGTATTTGTAATGTATTTTCGAACTAAAACATTGATTTAGGAATTTCACGCGATGTGTAATAATTCAAAGTAAATTAATTTGGTTCTCTATCTCTATTCCTACATATAGACCTAAATAATTAAATTATTGAGTACCATTTCGACTTTACCGCGCAAGTACCACCCAGTTCAAGGACAGGTCATCTATCTCTTTTCTTTATATAACATAAAAACGAGATAGACATCCGTGTGCCTGAATGCGTTTCATCAGTTCAGTTTGTCGCGGAAAACGAGCGTTTTGCTACCTACTCGTAGTCCGAGCAATGTTTTTTGACTATATTCCGCCATTATTATTGTAAAACCCTTTGTTTAGAGTGCTGTGTTGTGTTTGAAATAGATCTCTGTGGTTAGAACCAAAGTGTGACTCTAATAGCGATCAAATAAGTGTATTTGAAGTGTACGATTTCCTGTTTCTATATCGTGCAGAAACAAGCAACTGCGACCGCTAGCGTACTCTTTTCGTTATCACGTGGGTCAAATTTCGAATTATTGTGCTTATATAGAACGTATTTCTCTTATTTACTTGAAGCTAGCATCTTACGATTAAAATGTGTTGTGCCGATAGACCAAAACTGAAGTGTAATCCTTCGTAAATGTTGTTTTCAGAAGCGCGCCGAACTGCATTCGAGCCGTCAGTGTTGGCTCGATGGAGCCGGCGGGAGACTAATAATCGCCCAGAGAATATGCTCGTTGGATTTTGGTTTAGTGCAGTGTATAATTGTGTCAGTGTTGTGAACGGTTTATTGTTGAGTGTTACATAAGGGTGGGATGTGCTTATTAAAGAGCCCGCCCTGACGCGTCGGGCGCCGGCGTCCGCGGCGGGCGACGCGCGTGTCATGGCTCCTGCGCTATCGGTCACATCTCGAGAGCCCCACACGTTCGACACCGCCGAGGAATCAGACAAACCGATACCGCATCAAAGACGGGCGCTCGCGTCCGTCGATAACCTTACAACACCCATGGAGGAGGACGAAATGGGTCTCCAAAACCAACCTAGTCTTGCCAAAGATTCCCAGGAAATGGAACAGATCCTTGTAGATTTGGGAAGCAGTGACATTGCTCAAGCAGACTTGCTTCAAGCTATCAAGACATTTGAAAGTGGTGGAGATGGTTTATCTACAGGTGATGCTGATGCCATATTTCCACTAAGTGGATTTGATTTAGCTGATACAGCCGATTCCGAAGGTGATGCAGCTGAAGACAAGATAAGATTGTTACAAGCCCGTTTAGAAAGACGATGTGCATTCCTTCAGCGTAGGCTGAGAATCCTTCAAGCTAGGAGTATAGGCAAAAGAGTGTCAGAAGAGGCTGCTCAGACTTTTGAAAAGTGTATCAAAGGTGCGCGTAAGGATGGTGGAGGCAGGCCGGTAGGATTGAAGGCCTTTCTGAAGAGGATAGAGACAACTGCAACATTGCAGGCAAGCGCCTCCTCCCGGTCTGTGGTTGGACCCAAGTATTATCGTGCTGGTACTTCTAAAGTTGATGCAACTAAATCAGCTAGTGTGGGCATATCTTCTGGCACCCTGACGGGGCTCGAGGATACTGCTGGTGCGTTGCGATCTCACCTTTCGGTGGTGAAGCATGAGCTGGACTCTGACGCCACAGTTTCATCATCTGGGGCAGAGAGCAATGATGAGGCTGTCACCTACAACAACCCTCACCAGCAGCAAATGCCTATGTAAGTTGTTTAATATATATTTTTTATCTTATCAGAGCTAGGTCATTGCCCTATGACCCAAAATCAGGGGAATGACTTGCTAGTGAATGTAATTCATAACCTTTATACAAAACCAACCTTGATTTAAGTGTTAGATAGGTTTTATGATGTATTTTTCATACATGTGTTTAGGAAATTTTATTAATTGTCTTGCCTAGGTATTGCATCATACAAAACAGGTGTTGTGGTATTGATCTGTCCCATTTCACAATAAAAGCAAGAATTTTAGGACAGCATTTGCATTCAAATACTGAAAGAAATTTTATGCTTTATGCTTAATGCTTACAGTTTGAGGGGTAACTTACCATGTCTTTTTTGTTCATTGCCATACATTATTATAAATGATGGATACGCTGATAAGCTGAAACCTGACTAATATCTAGTAAGAAGTAAATATCCACTAAACAGTGATTTATTTTTTCTGGTTTTCATTAACTGTTGAGTTGACACCCATATATTTGCACTTGCATCAATTCTTGAATATCTGATAATATTAAGTAGATTTGGTTATTTGATAATATTAAAGTAGTTAAAAATATGTTTATTTAGTTCCTTACATTACATAATTAATGTAGGCTGTCTGTGTTGTTGAATATCACATCACACATTCATGTTATAATGTAAATACTGTCTGGTCCTACTACTACATGTGTATAGGTTATAAAATACAGTGCTATAATCCAATGCTTTCCTCATTTTAACTAAGTTGGGGTCCTATTATTATTATTATGTCCAGCAGAGGACTAATATAGGCTGATGATGATGATGATTATAATTCTGACAGATACTGCTGCATGTACTTTTCACCCCTTTACTCCAACTCAATGTTATCCAAACCAATACAATGCAAATAGATTCATTTATTTAATTAATGTAATGTTAATTTGTGTGTAACGGAATCAGCAATCATTGATAATTTAAAAAAGTGCATACCTAATAGAGCTTACCACAGGTATCTGACTTTTGTTAGTTATTGAATGTTGTAATCAATATGAATAAAAAGGAATTTCCACAATTTCCACAGCACATTTACCAGTTAACCGTGTAAGTCTTAGAATACTATACAAAAATAATTTTGTACCTCAAATTGGAATACCATTAGTTAATATAATAATATCCCTTTGGTTGTCTTTCTAAGACCTTTATCAGGTTATCAGTTTATTTTAACAAATGTCTCATATGATTAAGTAGATGTAATATTTGTTCATCCAAAGCTCCATAGTTGTTGTGGTGGCAGACTGTACTGTTACTGTTACTACTTGTATGCCTCCTAGAATCAAATACTTTATTGTGCTATCAAGAACAATGGCGCATTGGCGCCTTACCAAACTAAAAGCCAAAATTGTTAACACTTGAAATTTTGCTTGGAGCTGCACCTTTTGTCATGAGTGGACACTATATTTCTACATTGCTGTACCCTTATACGTTATAGCTTTTGCCCGCGACTTCGTCCGCGTGGAATAGTGACTTCTTTCTCCCGTTTTTTACACATTTACCACTATATCTTTGCTCCTATTGGTCGTAGCGTGATGTTATATAGCCTTTAACCTTCCTCGATAACTGGACTATCCAATACAAAAAGAATTATTCAATTCGAACCAGTAGTTTCGGAGATTAGCGCGTTCAAACAAACAAACAAAAAACAAACAAACTCTTCAGCTTTATAATATTAGTATAGATTGAACTAATATGCAATAATCTCAATATGATTCAAGAAATTCATGGATATGTTTACAAACATACTCTTACGATTTTTTTCACACATGCTAGGAAGCCTAAATAGACCATGCAACTAGGGTCAAATTGATAACTTAAAGTTGGTTAAATGAACAAGGCGTCCTCTCACTACTTAGCTCTCCTAAATAGCGCTAGGTACAAATGTTCATGCTCATTACACCATCCATGATCTCTAGACTACTTTCACTCTCCCAAAGAACATTTTATTCATGTCACACATTTATATTTGCAGAGAGAAGCGCGCGTTGTGGTCGTGGCAGAAAGCCCGCGCCTCTATAGCGTCGCGCTGGTGCTGGCTCCAGGCCCAGATCCAGGAGTTGGAGTACAAGATACGGCAGCACAACGATTTGTATAGACAAGTGAGTGTATCATCAGTAGTAAAGGCTGTTTAAAGGTTCACGGCGCCCTAGGCACGCTTCTCGTGGGTACCCTTCTCGTGACTAGCTATATCGCATGCTTGGGGGACTTTGTATTAACATTTAAAATAGGGTATTTAGTTGCTTCATGGGGATTTCGTAAACCTTTTTTTTTACCAAGATAACGTTTGAATGGATTGCCTGACATGTGAAGCAGAAAAAATTGTAGGAGGCTGAGCGTATGGTATAATCATGAACATGTAATGTAGTCTGTAGAAAATGTAGTCTAGAAATCATCTTCAGTAAGATTTATAAAACCTATAGTAACTTACTTATTAATTTGTAAGTTAATTAATTTGCTGTACGTTACTATATCATCAAGTGATATGTGAGTGTAAAATATTTTTCCTCTTTGTTTGAAAACAATTGGGCCTCCTATCAATAGCATACCGTGATTTCAAGACTGCTAATTAATTTGTTCACGCGCGCTGATATCTGTGTTTACGTGTATTAACGTATTTTTATTTCAATGAATGTGTTGCCTACACACATTCTACTTGTAGTACTACCATGTCTTCAGACAAAAGTTATACTTGTTTAGACGCGTTCTCGCTGTCAAGGCCATGAGGGTGGAACTGATATTGCGCAATGATTCATCACTCTAGAGAGAGTACATAAATACAGCAGACAAATACATTGTGTGTAATTTATTTGAATTTTAAAGAATAATTTTAGTTTTATAACTAGCTGTTCCCCGCGGTTTCACCCGCGTAAATGTCGGATCTCAAAAAATGCTGTGTAATCTGACATACGGGTGTGGCCTGTAATAGGAGCAAAATTTAAAATATAGGCCCTTTAAGTAATCAGTAATCAATTCTAAATGGTTATAATTAATTTAAAAAAAAATCTACCAAAATAAATGGAAACCGCAATGTATTGCAAAACAAATGTGTTCAGTCACAATACTTGTTGTCATTTACTACAACAAGTTAACGATTTTGATATACGATGATTAGGGATTATAACTTTGAATTACTATATCTATGAGTTAAAGCACTGACCAGCTCAAGGTGACTATGTATACTCTGTAGAATCATTGATAAAAAAAAATCCTCCCATTACACGTCACACACATAATAGCTATATTATTGTGCGTACAGTTTCATTAAAATCTCTTTAACTAGAACAGGGTTTCCCAAAATATGGGTCGCGAGCTAATGTTGAGTGGACCCTAGCTGTAGAAGGACACCACCAACCGACCGAGACATACTCAATTTGGTAATGGTCCAATTTCCTAGAGGTGGGTCCTGAGTTTGTCAGAGGCCGGAGCCTAGACAACTTTGGGAAACACTGAACTAAAGTTTATAGCTTTCAGATTCTGTGAACACAGCTCACAGGTTCACAGTTTTATACAATAAGTCAAGTTTAATATTTGAATACCAACTTTAGGGGTTCCTTGTCTGACCATACCAAAACAAGCGCGATAATCTTCCTTGCTCGATTTTGTTGATCTTAACGGTCAACAGGGCAGAGAAATACCTACGTTTATCTGCCTCAATATAATTTCTTCCAGGCGACACGTTTCTTGTTCCAACTAATTTTCGAGAGTTCGAGGTTCGAAACAGTTGGATAATCATTATTATTTACGAAGGGGTATATCACTTGCTTTGCACTTGATTGTACAACCAACTAATTATTACTATCGTACTGCCTTGCCTGTGACCAGTTTCGCCATATCTATCCCTTAATCACCTGTGCACAGAATATATAATAGTACTAAATACCTGTGTTAAATGTCCGAGAAGTGAAATACAAAGGCCTAACTAAAACATAAGCACTATTATATTCTGTGACATAATAAGTCATAATTTTCCATGAGTATCTACATAATGTTTGCTTGATTGCGCGCAAACATGAGCCTTTGCCATCAGCTTTGAATCTGACCTGCTTGCTTGCGAATCCGCGGCTTCAACAAATGAAAAAAACCATGATGACTCAACCGGTGATGAAAGTAAACGTGAAGTGAATTTTAAAGAATTACTACGAAGACTGAAAGAGATCATTTTCTTAAGAAATGATGCCTTGCGATGTAAATTCCACAATGTTTTGAAATGTTGTATTGAGTGGCTTATTTTGGTATTGGTCGATAACATTTCTGACTGGCCAGTTTTAAAAAAAATTCTTGACTGGGTTAATGGATAGAAATAAAATACGTCTTAATATCATACAGTGGAACGCTCAAAGTTTACGTCCCAAATTAGTAGCATTCGAAAATATCCTATCACAAGAAAAGGTCCACATTGCTACCGTGCACGAAACATGGCTCGAACCAGACAGTAGTTTAAATCTTAGTGGGTACAAAATCTATCGCAAAGATCGGGACGATGGGTACGGAGGTTTAGCTATCATTACACACTCTTCTATCAATTCTCAGTTATGTGACTTACAAACTAGCTCAACGATAGAAGTTTTATGTATTGAACTCTTCAATTGTCAAGACATCAAATATATAGTGTCTGCGTATTGCCCGCCGTCATTGCAGACGAATCAAAGTGATTGGGACGATATATTCTCAAAATGTGGCAATAAAACATTATTTTTAGGAGATGTTAACGGACACCATAGATCGTGGTCTTCAAGGATAAACGGTAAGGGATCACAAATCTTTAATGCCTTAGTAGATTACCGTTTAATTGTCTTAAACAACGGCGCCCCGACTCGAATAAAAATGGTTAATAACAACTTGCAACAAACCTCTCCTGATATTTCCGTTGCGTCCTCCGATATAGCCTTGAACCTTGAGTGGTTTGCCATGAACGAGATGCTAGGAAGCGATCATCGTATAATAAAGATTTCATTCAATAATGCGGCGTGGTCTAACAATAATAAACAGCGTAGAAACTTTAAGCAAGCTAACTGGTCGGACTACAAAAATATAGTATCGGAACGTTTTTCAAACTTTGAATTTTCTACCTCTCTACAGATATCATACGATCGTTTTATAGAAAATATCAATATAGCTGCAGACTCATGTATCCCTTTTGTAAAAATTAACACAAATCCGAATTCAAAATTCAGGCCAAAACCGTATTGGAATAGCGAGCTTTCTAAATTAGTAGCCGAGCGACGTCTAGCACTTAAGAACTTTAGACGCAACCCAACCCCACACAACTTAGAAATACTACAAAATAAAGTCCGTATCGCCCAGAAAAACATTCGTGCTGCTAAAAATGATGCATGGAAGGCATTCTGTACATCGCTTGATAAAACTTGCACTCAAGGGGAAGTGTGGCATAAAATGAAGTGGCTTAAAGGATTAAAATTACGTCATGATTATGTAGATAAAGACCAAGCCAACTCATTACTTAAAAAAATAGCCCCAGACTCTGTAGCTCAACTAGATTTAAAATTTTCAAGTAATAACCCATGTTTGGAACTTAGAATAAATACCCAAGAGCTGGAAAAAGCCATTAGATCTAAAGATACAGCACCAGGTAGTGACAACATTTCGTATACAATGATTAAAAACCTACCAGAAAATGGGAAACAAGTATTGGTACAGCTTTACAATCAAATCTACTTTGAAGGTTTTGTACCTAGACAGTGGCGGGACATTACTATAGTGCCAATACCCAAACCGGGACGAGATCCTAATAGTGCATCATATTTAAGACCGATATCTATGATATCGTGCGTATGCAAGGTCTTTCATAGCATTCTAATGAATAGATTAGAATGGTTCATAGAAAAGAATTTTATACTAGCTAATGAAACGTCAGGTTTTAGAAAAGGTCGCTCAACCCTAGACAACTTAACTAATCTAGTCTTAGCAATTCAAATTGGTTTCCTAAATAATAAACCCACCATAGGATGTTTTATTGATATAAATGACGCATATAATAATAGTCCAAGTTTTACATAACAATAAAACTTGTATTATTAGCAGAGACGATGCACAGCATCCTGTGAGAGATGCGTCTACTTCCGCCTAGCCTAATTTCCGTATCCTGCTGGATAAATAATTATTGGTTTAATTTGACTTACATCCGTGTCCGCCATTTTTAGTCACCTGGGGTCGAGTTATCTCGAAGTTTCCTCATAGAAGTCTCGCCAGGAGGCCTTAATGGGATGCTGTGCATCGTCTCTGCTAATAATACAAGTTTTATTGTTATGTAAAACTTGGACTATTATTCGGCATGTGACGATGCACAGCATCCTGTGAGAGATGTGTTTATTAGCTCCTGGTGACTATTGAACGACGCTATGTGATAAAGAGTATGGTAGACTGATGATTGCAGCTTTTGAAGATATCTGTAAAACGCTAAACGATGTGATTAATGGGTGCAGTAGTAAGCACATTATTATTGCCAAGTATTAATGCGTAAAGGTTGATAAGGCAGACTACTATTAACATAATTTAAATTATTTCTTTATCAATAATAAATGTTATCTAGCTGAAAATATATGCAACGTATAACGACATCTTTCATTTAATTGTCTAGTACATGAAGTTGCAAGAGCGATAACTTTCGCTATCAAATATTTTTATTGATATGTTTTAGTTTTGAAATATGTCTAAGTTAAGTGATTATTAACTTGGATTAATGGCCTAGACAAATAACTATTTTAAGATGATGAATGATGAATGATGTCTCATTGTGTTACAGGTTCGAAAATTATATGCATTTTGAGGGACCGAAACCTTGTGGGGAACGGAAAGTACCTGGAAGGGCAAGATGGATTATTTTTGTTACCTACGTATTGGTAGGCTTAACAAACAGTCTGGTCTGTATTATGAAGGCAAACTTGTTTGATACATTACAAACATTACAATGATATATTGAGCATGAGGTTTTGAAATCAGACTGATCCGATTTGATTGAATATTTAGGTTATGTGTAAGCCTGCCAGCTTTTGAGGCTAAATTTAAAAATGCCAGCTTGAAGTATGATAAGGAATCAAATGTTTCAATTAGGTAAAGCATTAGTGAAAAATGTCGGCCAGGCCATGCTGATTAGGTAAAGATTTGTTATTTAAGCAGATGCTTTAAAACATGCCTAAAGCTTAGATTTGAAATCTTCCTTTTGCCAATAGAGGGTTAAAATGAATGACTTTATAAATGTAAATTTCGAAACATGGAGGAAAGTTAGTTTGCCACCAAGTTCTAGTCAAGTTTTAAGATACACTTTAAAAATTGTTTTCTCAGTTCATGAGGGGTTTGGGTGTATACCTTTTTACAGGACTTAGTTATATGGGTTACATAACTTTGGCTTTCAAATGGGCCTTGTCCTGCAGTAGAGTTCTGGCCAATCGGATCTGACTTGTGGCCGTGTGTACTGTGTTTGTATGGAGGGAGCGAGAAAAGATGCCTCACCACGTTGCAGGAGGTGGTAGTCCCGAAATACAAAGTAAAGTGTTTGTAGGTGTAGTTATTGACCGCAGGTGTGGCTGTAATTACACCCCCCCCCCCCTTTTTAAAATTTAAAGTATTAACGTAAGATGTGTTCTAACTAAACCTTACATGACCTATTATTCTAGCGCAGAGGTTGGAGTTAAAGATTGATATCATTGTAAAAACACCTCTGGTCACGTCTTGCTGTCGTCTTACTGGATTATGAAGTGAAGAAACACAGAGTGAACTGTTGTATTGTGCGTACGCTTGTGCACTTTTGATTTCAATCAGGGGGACATTAGATAGCAGCTTCATTGTCGCCTTAACAAGATATCGAGTTCGGGTAAATATTCTGATTAACTGGGCCTTTGTGCGAGGGTTTGTGTGCTATTAGCAGTTCAGAGAGTGAGCTTTTGCTGTGGGGTAGGCTCATACTTTTCTCGTGTACTTAAGGAGAATTTTCAATTTAATGGTAAGTTATGTATTTCATCTGAATCATTCGTATTTGTTTATGGCTTTTGATGACACACAGCAATTGTAATGCCCGTGCATTTCGAGGTTGCGCACTTCTCAAGTTATTTTGTTGCACGTCCCTTGAGTACTCATTTCGACTATATGACATTTACTTTCTGTATACCTAATTGCCAGCCCAATAGTATCGGATAATATGCTATGATTTTTACTTTCGTTTTCTTAGTTGGTATTTAGAGTAAACAGTAGTACCTTTTCTGAACTAGGTATTCGGGAATCTTTTCCGAATTAAGAATCTACGGCTCCGGGTCATAACGAGGCTTCGATTAGTAGTTATGAGGGCCTTTTGAAGGGCTCAGTTAGTATGAAAATTCATGGTACGGTAAGGGCAAATGGCAAAGGTAGGCTGAGGGCGATAGACAATTTCAGTCAGTCCGAAAATATTGCACAACCAAAGTTTGTACAAAAGGTGGACTTAACGCCATATGACACAATATCAGGGATAAGCGTTCAGCTCATTAGCGTCTGCTCGGTTTTTTTATTTATTTTGAGATTATATCAGAAATTGACTTGCTTGTGAATGCATTCTGAGGTAGACTAGAGCTGTTGAATATAGCACGGTGTGGATGAGACATGCACCGGCACAGATGTAAACGGCAGACCGTGTTACTGCACTGTAATTCGACCGGTCAGTTGATTTAAGCAATCAAAGGAAAACGTGCTGGGCTATTGAATGATATACCCCTTTACAACCGGCCAAAAAAAGTTTTGTTTTTTTGAAATTTATGATATAAGTCGTATTTATAGAGGTCTAAGCTACTTAGAATAAATACAAAAAAAAATTGGAAAAGTCCAGTTTTCCTGAAAATCGCCTGCACGATCGTGCACCTCAGGAATAGTTTGACACATGCACATTCGTGCATCTTTGTACATGGTTGCGTTTATTAAAAAAAATAGACAACATATAACAATAGAATCATATATTTATCGAAATATTTAAGTATTACAATAATCAGTCTCAATAATTAACAATAATGACTATCAAAAAAGGAACTTTTTTATCATGAAACATTATTTTAAACTTTTTCTTGTAATTAAATTACAATGAACTTAAAAATAATCATCAAAATTAACCAAAAAATACTTCTCACTATAATTTACAATATTTTAGGAACATTAATTAAAATTGAAATAAAAAAATAATTAATTGCTATGAAAATCTTTGAAGCAATTCTGTCCTCGAATCACACAAAGATAAACGTTACATTTTACGCAACGAATTTTTGTGCGGCTTTTACATTGTTCTAATTGACAAAACCTGGGAGACTTTAAGTCGTCGAATGCGGGTAAATGATCATATCCATCATAGCGAAGAGTAGAGTTAGGTTTTAGAGCTTTTTTATATTTTCTTGGCATAATGTTTTCAACTTCTTCCATACCTTCTGTGCGGCGTTTTTCAGGAGAATTCAATAAGACCTCAGATATCTCAAGGCGAAAGTCTAGTAAATCCAGTGTTTTGTTTCGCCTGTAATTATTGGCAGTACAATCTATTTTGTAAGCACGCCAAGCATTGACTAACGCTAAATCATAAAAGTGAATCAGCACTTTTAGGGTCCATTTTCGTGTTTTAATGAATGTTCTGTAGTACTCAACTTGTTGGTCGAGAACATCCACTCCTCCCATATATCGATTATAGTTTTGAATAATTTTGGGAGCCGTTACATCAATGTAGCTGCGAGTTTTTTTATCCCACCTCTTAACTATTTCAGTTTCGTTTGACCCAGTGCAGTTAGATGCTATCAATACAGACTTGTTGTCTTTCCACTTTACCAAAACTGTAGGATCTCTTGCCATCTGTTGGCTTTCACCACGATACATTTGGCTGTCCTTTTTGAATTTTAAACTTGTCTTATCTGGTATTCTATTCGCCATGATCGTTCCTGTGCTGTGTAAGTTACGCCTTTGTAATTCTTCTATCAATGGAATAGTAGTGAAATGTCTGTCGTGATACAAACAACTACCTTTGGGAACGCTTTTTGATAAATGCAAAACTACAGAGGGTCCAAGGCCAAGATTAGTGTCCCCAAACATTGTCTTGGCTCCTTGGTAGATATCAAAGTCTAACATTAGCCCATCACTTGTCGTAAGAACATAGTTTTTTAAACCAACTGGTCGTGGTTTATTTTTCACAACCTGTCTCAGTGGGCATCGACCAGTGAAAGGGATCATCTGTTCATCAATCGAGTAGTAACCTGGAATCCTTTCTTGTTTGTAACAACCATCGCGCACTTGCTTTATCATTGGTTGGACTTTCCACAACGGATTTGGAGTTTCTGCAGAAGGTGCTGTGTCGGTACTTACAACATGCAGTGCATTTCGAAGTTGTAGGAATCGATCACGGCTCATTTTGCTAGTTATTTTGTCTAAAGAAATACCATTACGCCAGTACATAGGCAGCCTTGGGAATGGAATGCATCCCATTAAAACATGAATACCAAACAGTTTCTGTATCTCTGTCTTTGAAGTTTTTAGTTCATTCCCAGTCTTCCTAAGGAAATATAAATTTGTACAAGTACTAACCATTTCATAAAACTGGTCATTAAAGTATTCTTGCACGTATTCAATTGGTTTCCTTACCGGTTTAACTGGTCGTTCAGGGTACAAATGCTGCTTATCTTCAAAGGAAGTTACTCTCCAGCGGCGAGGGCGGGAACCAGAACGACTTGGACGTTCTACTCTCGGTTCTACGAAAGAAAGTGCTGGTGTAGATGTGCTTGGAGCTTGACTGTCTTCCACCTGTTCGTTTCTTTGGTTATCAGCGGCATCGTCGGGAAAATCAAGGTTATCTAGATTTTCAAAGACAGCAGGGTTAAAAAACGGTTCGTCATTGTCAGAATCGTCAAATAGCTCGATATCCGAATCATTGCCATCAGCCAACACTTGTAAAATTTCTTCGTCAAGCATGCGGCCTAAAAACATAAAAAAAATACCTTTAAAATTCATCGTACAATGAAATAAAAAACAATGCATTTATATAAAAAAAGTATAAGTAAAACCTAAACCGCACGAACGTGCACCTTTTAATTTGATGCAAAATAAAACAGTCATTAACGGAGATAGTATCAAAAATGAGTAATAATATTATAATTTGGTTTAATATAAACCGAAATAAATAGTTAAAAAACAACATTCCATTAAAAAGCATGCTAAAATAATAACTTACGTGAAGCGCCTCGTCCGCCAAAATGCGCTGCCATCTTCGACGAGGTACTGTACCGCACTGACAAGTCCAAACTTGTGTTATTATTATTTATTCAAAGGGCTGGATCGTGCACGAGCGATCGATGTCGGTCGCGTTCGGAAAAATAAGTTATGATGTGCGCTAGATTTTTTCAAAGTTAAATGCACGCTTGACTATAAGCCGGTTGTAAAGGGATACGGGATTGGTGAGGCAATCACCGGCATGAAATTGTTCGGAAGAATGTGTGGTGAACTTTCAATTATTGCGCGGAGTTGCTAGGCAGGTACCGGCATAAAAGTGAACGCCTGTCGCGTCCCTAGCGGATTAGTTCGATATTCTTAGATATGTCTACAAATAAATGCGACAAAGACCACTGAATATTGTGCGGAGTTGGTGAGACAAGCACCGGCACGGAATACAAGCAGGACTGATGAATACTGTACGATGTTGGTGAGACAAGCATCGGCGTGGAGGTGATGTTAATGTGAGCAAGACCATTGATTATTGCGTTGAGTGGGTGAGGCAAGCACCGGCACTGAATGTAGACAGGAAAGTTGAATATTGCACGATGTTGGTGTGACAGACAAGCATCGGCGTGGAGGTGAATGGCAGATGCATCCCTGTACTGTTATAAGTGTTAGGTTGGCTTACGCAGCCTGATGCTAAGGTGCCACTGCGTCCGATACGCTCGGAAGCAGCCTCCTAAACTACACTGAGATAAATTGCAGATGTGGCTCTGTAATCATTGCCATTACGATGATCGCAGTCTGACAGGTAGATGCCGCTGGCCCTTGTACGTATGAGGCCAACAACCGTAAGAATACTCAGATGTGATGAGTTGCGTAGCACTTGCGTTACGTTAAGCGAAAGGACTACGAGTAGTTTGAGTAATGATAGAATAAGTCAGGCTTCGAGGGCCTCTCAATAATTGTTGATTTCTTGCGATCCGTAGTAATCACAATCAATAAAGGCCGTGTCATTTATCGACTTCGACCATGGATTGTTCGAGTTGTCTTATGTTATGTTATGTAAAAAGTATTATAATAATTTATTTTTCTATTAACTAATAAAATTATTAATTTAAATGAATTTTTAAGCTTACATTGCATTGTTGCCACTAATATAATATGGACTCTGGCTCGAAATAAACATATTTTATTTTATTTATTTGTTTTATTTTTATTTTATAAAAAGTAATCGGCACTTGGTGGTATTTAATGCACGCAACTGCCAAGAGCTTGCAGTGTGGTTTTACTGGGATACGGTCCCCCAAGCTGCTGTTTTTAAGAATGCTACCTTAAATGAAGGTGTTATAGTCTTAGGTCTTAGTCATATCGCGACCATTAATAAAGGACACTGGTGCAGTGCCTAGATTACAAGCTTCAAATCGTTTTTTAAATTGCCGCTTTAGTCAAGTGTGCGGTAGACAACTGCATATGAATGCTCGACAGAGGCGAGGCTACACTGCATAGATATAGATATAAAAGTTAACAATTTGAGACAAATGTGCACTGTACTGTAATGAACCTTCATTAGGAATATTATGCATTGGTTAGATGTATTTAGGATATCCTTTAAAAGTTGGATATAACAGAATTGAAATTGCTTTTTCGAAATTCGAAAATTGTGGCAAATTGTTGCAAGAATTGTTAACGCATTGTTTTTAGTTGTTTTGAACTGAAAACATGCTAGATTGAGCAATAGAGTATGTTCAGGCTGGTAAAGGATTCAGCGGTTATTCAGAAGAAGCCGCTGTTATTACGTTCTAGTTAGAAAGAAGTACGTAAATATACGTGGGTATATGAAAAATAAAATGAAAATATTGCATGTTCCATCTAAAAATGAGTAATTAGCTACCCGTGCTATAAAAATCTGTAATTTAAGGTACTGCGGTACCTAGGAGTCGAGGCAATACATACAGTAAATATGATTCACAAGATGGGTTTGACCGAATATCGAAATTCGGGCCTCGGAGACTAACATGAGCGTACGCCGCCGCGTGTTTATCCACGGTTTTAGCTAAGATAATGTTTGTTTAGTTTATTTCAAATTCATGTGGTCAGAAAGGGGTATTCACGCTGAATAAAATACCACGTACCTTATTATGTGTTCGTTTTACCTTTAATTAAGGCAAAGCCAGGGCTGGGAAAAACCGCCGGCCGATCCATTTTCCAGTGTTATTCGTGCGCGTGCAGCGTAGGCCGATGATCGCTTCGTCTTGCAGGTCACCGTCACGTTAAAACACTAGCACACTTTTAAAACTTGGTCATTATAACAATATAGACTTTTCATAAAAACGTTAAGATTATTTAGATTTTTAAAGGTAAAACTTTTTCAAATATAATACGCTAAGTATGAATGTAATTCTCGATTTGAGCAGAGTTTCTGCATAGGATGTTGCTAGATCGAAAGCAAACGACGCTATGAGGAAACTTCGAGATAACTCGACCCCAGGTGACTAAAAATGGCGGACACGGATGTAAGTCAAATTAAACCAATAATTATTTATCCAGCAGGATACGGAAATTAGGCTAGGCGGAAGTAGACGCATCTCTCACAGGATGCTGTGCATCGTCACATGCCGAATAATATTGATATTATAACATTATTGAAAACAATGGATCAGTTAGGTGTTGGGTCTAAAATGTGTACCTATATTTGGAACTATCTAAAAGAAAGAAAATTGACGATCAGAGATAGTAATTATGAAATAAGTCGTAGCACGGACCGGGGATTGGCACAGGGAGACCCCCTTTCGCCTTTATTGTTTAATATTGCCACTATATTAGTCTGCAAAAAGATCAATCAAGTACAGGTTTCCCAATTTGCAGACGACTTCGTTCTGTACGTTACAGGTAATTTGTTAGAATCAAGTATAAAACTACAAAATTCAATAGATGCGCTACATAAATTATTAGCGGATTTAGGACTAGAGATTTCACGTTCAAAGAGTAAAATATGTGTATTTCATCGAGGATTTAAGAAGGAAAATGTTCGTATTAGTATAAATAATCAGTATATACCTGTTGTAGATAATATTAAATACCTTGGATTGTGGTTTGACCGTTCAATGCGATGGTCAAAACACATAAATGAGACATGCGACAAAATTGTGAAATTCATAAATCTCTTTAAAATGTTAACTGGAAGTAATTGGGGTGTTCACCCCGTCCATATTAGACGTCTATATATTTCGTTGGTGCGTAGTAGAATCGATTATGCCAGTTTCTTATATGATAACGCGGCTCAAACTCATCTAGGTAAATTAGACAAGTTACAAAATATATTCTTGAGACTAATGGGCAGCTTCGTTAAAAGTACAAGCATTCATAGTATGGAAAATGAACTTTATCTACAACCTTTAAATATTCGTCGACACTATTTGGCAGGAAAGTTTTGGTTAAAATCCAAATCCTTCACCCAAAACAGTATTATACAATTACTGGATAACCTTTTTGAGCAGCGACAAAGCTCTTACTGGAGAAATAAAAAGATACCACTGCTTATCGATATCTATGAGTACCTTAAAGATGTACCTATTCACGTTGGTTCGCAGTTAGGCATGTTCAGCTTAGAAACCTGGGTAACAAATGTGGACCTTTCTGAAAATGTTAGACCAGACATTGAAGCCATTGTCAAAGCAAAAAGATCCTACCATCCATCCACGATCAAAAGACTGTGTATTATGTTTATTAATCAATACTATAATCACTATTATAAAATTTTTACGGATGGCTCCAAAATTGGTTGTGCTGTTGGTGCAGCCTTTTACGATCCACAACTGAATTCATCAATAAAACTTAAGATTAAAAGTAACTTAAATATAATGCACGCTGAGCTGATCGGAATCTATGAAGCTTTATCCTATATTGATTCAATTGGTGAGGGAAACTATGTTATTTTTACAGACTCGAGGAGTTCTCTTCAACACATACTCTCATGTACTACAAAAAAGCCAGGCCTGCCGATAGCATACCTTATTTTGCGAGCTATCTGTGAATTAGACAGTAAGAGAAAGCATGTGGTTTTGCAATGGGTGCCTGCTCATATTGGCTTGGTAGAAAATGAAAAAGTTGATGAATTGGCCAAAAACGCAGTAGATGATGGAGTTGAATACCAATGCGCCCCAACGGTCAATGAAGTTCTATACTTAGTAAGACAACGATGCACAGAACTATGGACTGAATATTATGATCAAAGATCATTGACCAAAGGAATTTGGTATAGAACTATACAACCTAATATACCCCGAGTACCCTGGATTAACCAAGCCAATATGAGCAGGGCCGACATGATTATGGCCTTCAGGCTTCGTTCCGGACACATTCCGTTAAACAGATTTGCCCATCTCATGGGTAAAGTGGAAACCCCAAACTGTGAAACATGTAGTCAACTTGAAGATGTGCAACATGTCTTGATGGAGTGTGTCCGTAACGAAGATCAGAGGAAACTATATTTGTCAATAGATAGTAATATAGGTACATGCAATAGTATATTGGCTCTTCCGATGTCGGAAGAAGCCAAAAACTTGTATAAATTAGCCCGATTGTGTTTTAGAAGAATGTAATTTGTAAATAATCAACAATAAGGGTGACATAATCACTCAGTGATTAAACCCTCCTTAAATAAATAGATTAAAAAAAAAAAACTAATTTTCGAGAGTTCGAGGTTCGAAACAGTTGGATAAACATTATTATTTACGTAGGAGTATATCACTTGCTGTGCACTCGATTGTACAACCAACTAATTATTACTATCGTACTGCCTTGCCTGTAACCACTTTAGCCATATCTATTCCTTAATCTCCTGTGTTAAATGTCCGAGAAGTGAAAGACAAAGGCCTAACTAAAACATAAGTCATACATTTTCCAAGAGTATCTACATAATGTTTTGCTTGATTTCGCACAAACATGAGCCTATGCCATCAGCTTTGAATCTGACCTGCTTTTTTAATAGACATTCGAACGAAAATAGCAAATTTATAGTCAGGAGCGCTAACCACTAGACCAGACGTAACGTCAACAACCATTTGCAATACTACAGCGAAGGTAAGCTGTCCTAACTATCACTGGTGTCCATAGAGCTGTGTGAATTGCTCCGCGCTGGTATTGCCCAAAAGATATTACGGAGAATGTTTCCACTTCTTGACATGGATAAATAAATAAATGTTTTTTTACAGGTACGAGAAGCCAAAGGCCCAGTGGAGTTCGAAGGCTCTCCCACAGCGTACGAGGGCAGCTTACCCGGGTCCTCAGCGGAGCCCGAGGCGGAGACGTGCGCGAGAGTGCGTCCGCTGCGCCGCGAAACCTTCAAGAAGCGGAAACTGCTGCAAATGCACAACCTGCATCTCGCCACCAACAAGGCTGCTAAACCCTCTGATATACGGTGAGTGATTGTGAACTATAATACTCATACAATGGTTGCTAAACTCTCTCGCATGAGTTATGTAGTGCATTCATTATAGTGAAACGTTCGAGGAGCGCAAGCTGCTGCAAATGGCCAACCTGCACCTCGCCACCAAAAAGCAATGCTGCTAAACCAGCGGACATAAAAATATACTATATAGCGGATTTGTATGGATAAGGAGTCGTAGTCGCAGTCAGCCGAAATATTTCTTTAAAACTATAAAAAGGCTGCGACCCAATCACCATGGTTTATATTAGGTCTAAGGCCTAGTTCAGACACGGCGGAATCCGCGCAGATGCGAATCGCGCGGTTCCAATCCGCGCGGATTAAAAAAAATTCAGACACGCGCAGTAGTGTGATGAGTGGGGTAGGGTGGCAGCAGCTTCATTTCAACAATGGAAGTTGAAGAACTCCCTCACTGTTTGTACTCACACTTAAAAAAGAAAAGTAAACGAAAGTATTGAGTGCATCCAATTTTGCGTGATCGGCTCACCCATGGTTAGTACTTATCACTTTATACCCAAAGTTGAGGAATTTTGAGCCCAATTTAAGAATGTCTCGTCTGTGTTGAAGCGATCCATTGTCACACGTCCAATACCCGCGGCTTCCGCTTCCGCGAAGCAACTGAACGCCTCTAGGCACATCAAGTAAATAGATCCGCGCGGCGTCCGCACGAATTCATTTTCTAGCGGTCAAAAATGTGGTAGCTGCGCGGATTGTCGGACACGGACAGGTGTGAACGAACGATGCGCTAATGTTAAGAGCCATATGACAGTCTGGAGATTCTCAGATTTTACCGAATTTATCAATGTGTGTGTGCGATTTTATATGTCCGGGACACAAAAAAATGTTAACTGTAATTAAGCAATTTTGATACTTTATCTCTAGGTAGGTAGGTAGTAGGCTATGCGTATGATGAACACAGAAAATGATGGTCTTATAAAAGTCGATGTGATAAATTAATGTTATACCAGTTTTTTTGTATTTAAAATACCTATTACGAATACAGTGAATACAGTTCGGAATCAGGGCTCGCGTCAATTCCGTTCGCGAACATTTTCCTTTTGATAATTATATAACTAAATTCACAGATTTAAACACAAACGTACAGTTATAATAACGTAAAAAAACTTACAGCATAGAAAAAACGAAATGCATCCAAAGGGTGAAGACATATAGAGGCGGGTAACACGCACTGACCTGCAACGACTAACCAGTGTTGTGCCGTGTTGGCTATTTCATGGAATTGAAATGCTTTATAGAGACTTTTCCGACTCAAGTCTTGATTTGAATCTTGTTTTAAAACAATTTTCTAGTGTCAGTCGGTCCTTATTTGGATTGTTGTAACGAATTTCTTAAATATTTCGAGATTAAAAATAGATGACTTGGCACATCACTAGTCAGTCGGTACAGGTTGGTATCGGTTATCTGCCTCTTTATGTCTTCACCCAAATCGTGACTTCTCAGAGTAGATATTTTTTTACGAATGTAAACTCCACGAGAAACGGGGACTAAGGGTTATTGGTGGATGATGCCATTGGTTCTGCGCTTGATCTACCACGTGTCATACCAGCTGGATGCTATGAGGATTTATTTACACATAAATGCTTTTTAGTGTAACGCTGTTCTTTGATATGATTTGTATTTTGATATATGAAATATGTCACAAGTTATTATAGCTGACATTCAGAAAATGAAGTTAAGAAAATTTCGATCAAGATTTCAAGTATTTCATGTATAACAGATGATAAACAAGATAATTTTTATTAAATTATTTGGTTTACACCGGTATTATATCATTTTGTCCATATACATTTTTCAATAATTAAATATTTATATGAATATGGACTTGAGTAGAACCATGGAACTTCATGGCATTTGCGTACAATTTGAATACAGGTTCATATTAACTACATAAACATCACATGAAACGCTTCTATTTAAACAAGCGTTTTACTATACAAGTTTATAGTTAGGTTGTGGTTGTAGATTGTGGTAGAAAGAAAAGTAATGTTAAATAAGCAAAATATTGCCCTATTTATTTAGGTTTAAACCATTGAAACACTGTTACTAGCGTATGGAATTAATGCCATGAACAAGTCCCACACAGAATGGAATTGACGCCAATGGCCAATGGTATGTACGTACAAGTGCGTATCAAAGGTTGTGAAACTAAATAACGCCTATATACGGTATATATTAAGAAAAACTGACCTTTTACTTTTTGTCGTCCGTTTATTCTTATTCAAAATCCAAAGCACGAATGATGTAAGAAAATTTATAAACTTACTTGTTTACTACTCAAAGTCAAATACTTAAAACAAAAGCCCTTATTTGTCTTCAATTTTTTTGGGTTAATGGTCACTTCACCGCCATACTATTTCAATAAAACCGACTTCAAAAACAAAACACATTAAAAAGTCTTAAATAAACTCTTGAAAGGACTCTATTTTAGGCAAACCATTTCTTTTTGGAGTCGATGCCCAGATAGATGTCGCTTAAGATGGAACTTGAGAGAGCCCATGCGATGGCACTGACTTCAAAAAGAAATGGTTTGCCTAAATTACTCCAATTTAGGCAAACCATTTCTTTTTGAAGTCAGTGCCTTTGAAGAGTTTAAGACTTTTTAGTGAAAAAAAAAAAACTTCGACCACAGAAAACTTTGCTTCATATCCAGCCTCGGCGCGCCCCAGCCCTGTTTTATAATAACTTAAGTGGTAAGAGGTAAATATCAATTGAACAAAGTACTGATATTACTTTATTTTATATAAATAAGGTTATTATTTGCAACCCCATACATATGCAATAGAATTGGTACTATTGTCTATTCTTGGCCTTATTAATTCAGTAGTTGTCTAAAATTGACATTTAACTGTTTGGTGATAGAAACAGTTTGCTCATCATATACCACAATTTTATTTTGTAGACAATTTTTTATTATTATTATTTTTGACGATAATTTTGGTCCTAGTATCTGCACATTTTGTTTGATCAAGTTTCGAAAATACAAATTGTATATGATAAAAGATCTTCGTTATAACTCATGAACCTCTTGAAATAGTCGCCATACATATAAATCTTTCTTGTTTATAGTATTAATAAGGATTCCTTTCTATGCAAGTTTACATAACATTGATTAATCATTTAAATACAACTACTAATCGATACAAAAGAACGAATACTTTTTTGTTATAATTAGAGACCATCGACGATCCAAATGCACTATGGCTTTATGCCTGTTGCATAAAGCCTCAAAGCGAATTGGTCGCCGTATAAAAATTGTGCAAAGCGTGATATTTTCAAATTTGGAATTAGTATCATACACGAAATAAAAGAGTAGCAGCGAAGACAACGAGCGACACACCCTTCCCCTCCGAGCGCTCGGCGCTGTCTGTCAAATTTCGATCGAAGATGAACGTCCGTGACAGCTCCAAATCTCAAATTTATAGGTTACTTTAGTAAGATATTTTGAATATATTGTACACGATAAAATCAAGAATTTAGATGCTAAGACAAAGATAGGAACCTCTATAACATTGTTTTATCAAACAACACAGAATAAGTGCAATGTATCTCAGAGATAATCGCCTGTCTTTAGGTGCGTATTTTATGCCAAAACATGGTATCAATTTTGTCTTCATTTGGAATAACCAGAGCAATAAATAAAAAAAACAGAGTCTACACCTTGTAGACGAACGTAATTCCCTTCAAGTTTATGTTATTTCGATAGCTGACGTCAACAACTGATCTAGAAAAGTGCACCAGAAAAACCGTCAATTTGGCTTCTATAATTGCAAATTACAGGCATTTTAAAGATTGAATCAAAAATTCAGAGCTTACATCTTATGTAGATAGCTTATTTCTACACAAATCAGACAAAAAAAGTTGTCAGTTAAGTCATTTTTGGG
>OY757260.1:13033082-13077084 GCA_963584085.1 Pyrausta aurata
GGGGTACAGGGGTGCGGGCGGAAAGACGAGAGCGGGGAATGTCAAGGGTGCGGACGGCGGTGATACCCAAGAGAAGAAATTTGCCGTGACAGTTCTTAAGATATGTGACGTCAGTGGTCACAATAGTGGTCGTCAGTGTCGACACTTTATAAACATTACATAACATATTGGAAATAATATTCGATTCAATATAATTACACCAATAAGAGTGAAGTAATTCTAAATATTACTATCCAAAATCGTGGATTTTGATCAATAAATAAAATGGAATTTTAAAATAAGATAGATTTTTTGGCAAAATTAAAAACTTCAAATAACATTCCCTGGTAACTTTTGCGACTGTTTTGTTTGAGTGTATTATCGAGTTCATATTCATATCTAGTTCATATTCCACTGAGTTTAGATCTATATTTTATTATATAATATTCGTATATATTCAGAGAATTTATTTAAACACTGTTATTTAACAGTGTTCAAACGGTGGACTTAATGCTAGAATGATGTAAAATATAATTTTAAAAAAACACGACAAAAATACAATAATATAGATTTTGTGTCCGAATATACTGCGACTCATCTTCAGACTTCAGTCAGACAGTATTCTCTTGTGTACTTCTGTCAAAGCGTCTGCAACTGTCAACAGATGCTATCGCTACCTGTGTAGCGAGCGTACTGAATTTTGAAAATAATGTGCCTGCCGCCCGCACCTCTCACAAGCCCCGCTCTCGCCTCCCCCCGCGCCCCTGTACCCCGCAGGCGAGGTCTCAATTTCGCGGTTTACCTATAGTTACCTACTACCCATCGTTGAGGCCGGATTGGTCAATTTTTAAAGCGCGCCAATTTGTCTCCGCCCCTTTGATCATTTTTCATTAAAATTATAAATTGATGTATTAAATTGGTAACGAATACTATGAATTTAATATCTGAACGAAATAAAATGTTACTACTGTATTGGTGACAAAATATCAAATAAAAAGGAGTTGCAGTTAGGGATCGATAATCGATTTATTTGGTGACAGATCTACCATTCTGAGCACAGAGCTATTATTTAAGTAACAAAACTGTTATTATAAGAACGAAGTTTATATTCATGTAATGCAATATAATTTTATTGGTTATCGATCTCTTATTTTACACATATATTAACATTAATTTGATAATTCATACCTGGGAACAATTTTTGTTTTTCTGAGAACGAAAATATTTCGTGGCGATAGATCTATTTATTAGGTGATACAACTTGATGACAAATATAAATTTTGGTGATAGAAAATATAGTTCCCTATTTAAAATGGTTTCGCTCGTGACTCTAGCCAGACTAAAAGCCAAACTCCACTAAGACAGACCAGAAGGCGAACAAGCATAAATAATTAATAATAATTTCTTCATATTTTTCTAGGAATAGTGTATATTACTTACCCATGATCATAATCATTTTTTTACAGCGTATAGAGAGAGATGCATTATTTCAATTTTGCCTTTTGTAATATTTTATACGGTCGTCATCGTCCTTTTATTAAAGTTTTGTAAACCTCCGTTCACGATCGCGTCTCCTCTCCAGGACGAGGACATATCGGACGCGGCGGTGCACTCGCGGCACCTGCGCGCGGAGCAGCGCGAGAAGAGTCGCTACGCGCGCAAGCCGCGCCGCCGACACCCGCCCGCCGCCGACGCGGACGCGCCCGCTGCCCCGTTAGACAACCACGCCGAGCCGCCGCCGTACGTCCCGCCCGAGCCGGCGCCGCAGACCGCAGAGGCGAGTACATCGTTATTATTGTCTCTATGTCCTAGAGGAGCGACGACACGCATCGATATGATATGATAGGACTCCCGACGCGTCACGCGCTACGATACGTACGCTAGTAGAACGATGTAAGTTAGGTAGAAACCCGCTCGGACGCCGACGCGAACAAACGACCGCGTGGAGCCGCGCCGACCCGATGCCGCAGACCAGTGAGGCGACTAGATATACTTCCTTCTCTTTGTCCTAGCCGGGTGAGTGATGCGATGATGCAGACGAGACGAATGGCGTGACCGCGCTCACTTGAACGTAGGCGAACGTAGGTAGCGAAGGATACAAAACTGCTATTTGAGTGATGTGGCGTCCTGAGTGAGCGAAGAACGTGATCGAAACAATGGCATCCTCAGCTCGTGGCCTACGCGCCGGACCAGTATAAGGCGCGACGTGATTCGACTTTCATAGCGACGCGAATCACGCGCGACAACACAACACAGCAGAATAACCCACGTAAAGTCCGTTTTACTTCGCTAGTCGAATATTGTAAAAAATCTTGACATTCCTTTTTAGCCTTTTAAAACAATTTATTAAACACAAAACTTACAACATGCGTATGTAATAATTAATTTTTCAACTAACAATGAGATATTTTTAAGTTAAATAGTTGATTTTATTTATTTATATTATTTTATTAGCTACAAAAAGATTGTTTAAAATGTTGGACTAGCAAAGAAAAGAGGTAAGGCGCGGCGTTATAACTCGATTAACATTAAATAAATTTGTGGTATGCATATTCACATCGGGCTTTTTTTAACAAGGGATAATTTTACTTGAGATCAAAATGTAATGGTATCGGTTCCTTTATCATAATATTTATTTATTCTCACCTATTCTAACCTTTCCCATATCCCCACTAACCGCAAACGTTGGTACTTGCAGGCGGTGCGGCCGTACTCGCCGCGGCGCTTCCCGCTGCCCGACGCGGCGTACCAGGCGATGGTGGCGTGCATGCCCGACGGACACCTGCCGCTGGCGGGGGCCAGCCCGCAGGTACATTACATAAAGCATGTTTGTCTTTGCTTGTCCAACATTGTAAACAATCTTGATGTTAAAGTTGTTTTTTTTTATAGTGTTTTGTCACTATACAAACTTAATAATAAAAATTGCACTTGTAAAAAGCAACTGTGACTCTGTGACATACGAGGAATCGAACCCCGTGTCTTACGCTATCCGGGAGTATGCCTATACCACTCGGCCACCGTCACATTAACAAGCCTGTTTAATTTTGCAAGCGCTTTCTTTTTTATCTTGATGTTCCTTTTTAACGAAATAAATCATTTTAAGATATGATAAAAACATAACTCCCAACCTACATAGGCGAGTCTTCATTGAACACTATTTCTTTCATTGAGATATCCTTTCATATCAAATCGTTTAAATTGTATTTACTGATAATATTTTAAAAGTTATAAAAAGATTGTTTACATTGTTCGACTAGCAAATAATAAAGGACTGTGTATTAGACACCGAGGCAACCGAGCACAACGATTGATCCCAAAGTGAGTAGATTAGGCATTTGTGTTATGGAAATCGGCACATTATACCCAGGTCTCAGAATAAGTTTACCGCGGAATTCGTCACGATAAAATCCTTATTTGCAATTTTTATTCGAAACAAGAGAATGATATGATGATAGCGAGCCTCGGCCTTACAGCTGGTAAGTTAAGGCTTAAAATTTCTGATATAGTTATTTATTTATTTTATTTTGTTTATTTGGTACACAAAATATTTTATAGGCATTAAAATAATGTTACCGAATAATAAGTTCTAGACCCTAAAACTTAACATATATACTTATATTATTTTACATCAATCCATCGCGGTATTAAGATTTAGAAAACAAACAAAATTTATTAATATTACCTACAGCCAAAAAAGGAATTGTTATTTTACAAATGTTTTAGTAGTGATTGGAAAACTCCAATCATTCACATGCACGTTGTACAGTAATCATAATTCTACCCTCCTTGTAATTCAAAATTTCTGTAATTGTTGAATGGAGGGTATTTTGATCCGTAGTTTATCAGATTGCAAGGTACACATTTTCAATTTTTTTATTTTTTTTTTTTAATATTAGATAGCCAGACATTTGGCTACGATTGCACCTGATGTTAAGTGACAATGTAGCCTAAGATGGACCATGTCTGCCTAGTAACAGCCTATTCACTCTCTTCTTGAAAACGTCCAAATTGTATTTGCCAGGGAACACTTCTGCCGGCAGCGAATTCCACACCCTAGCAGTACGTAAAAGAAATAATTCCTGTGATGCAAATTTCGCCACAGTTTTATCTGTCAAATACCAGGTAGCGATTGAAAATCGCCGAATATTTATTGATTGAGAATAATTTTGAAATAAGGTTTTGAGTTTATAAGCTTTTTTAAACGTGTCAAGGCGAATTGTCATTTCTCGCGCTTCAGACTGTGGCCGCTGGCTATAATTAGGCAGACCTTATATTCCGAAATTGCCCTGCAAAATGTTTGTCTGATCATCAGGCAAGTCTTTTTAACAAATTATGCTTATCCTTATGTTCAATCAGATCTGTTCGGCCGACCTGTACGATTTTCAACCATTCTGATTCAACTATTCGTATAGTTAGATTACGTTAGAACGGCTACATTAACGACCGTATATTGCACTCTTAGGGCTCGGCGCCCTTGGAGGACTCGGACTCGAGCACGCTGTCGCCGCTGTCGGCGAGCGCCTTCGACGCCGACGACCCCGACGACGCGGAGTGGCAGCCCGCGCGAGAGCGCCCCGAGCGCCGCAGGAGCGCCTTCCGGTGAGCGCGCGCCACGCGAGCGAGCGGCGTAAATAGTGGAAGATGAACGCGAAAAAGAACCGCAAATCGATGTATACGGTTACAGAAAGAACTTTTCAAAATAATTACGTGTAGTTTTTTTTTTTAATTTTTCAAAACTACACCCCATTATCATATACGATTGGTTTCTGTAGTTTTTTATTTAATTTTCCATACAAAATATTTGATGAACCAGCACTTGCCGAAGATTTTTTTTTGGGTACGGACGACGGCACGTCTGGGTAAACACTGCAGTATCTTATGCAGTCGTAATAAGGGTTAGTTTTCAACAAAAATGTAAAGCCTGATGTGCTGGCGGCGACTATACTTCGGGTCAAAAAAAATTTTACCTCTAGTATGCGTGTGTGTATCGATCGATTTGTGGTTTTTTTCTTAAATTGGACTCCTACGCCGTCTACTATAATGCTGTCAGTGTTTACACTCTCGTTATAGTCTCCTGTTGGGATCGGAGACATCTCTGTAAGATTGCCCGTATTTCACAACACTACATACTGCAACCCTGCACTAGAAAAATGCTTAAAAGGTGAACAGAGGAAACACTTTATATCACAACTCTTATATACATAATTATATGAACAAACTAGTGACAGAAACATAGTTTAATTCACACAGATATATTAATTGGTCACCCTCTCCGACTTTTGACTCTGTAAGATTGATTCAACTAATGATGTACCTGTCATAGTGAACACCTTATACATCTTACGAGACGAGCCTGGGTTGTGATGAAGCTATCATACAGACTTTTAAGGACATGTAACTGACCTCTCCAGTTTGACTGAGAGGCTAATCTCAAAGATTTGACTTTTATTTCATACCATACTGGTACAAGACAAGCTAAGCTAGCGACATAATAATAATACTGTCATAATGGACCTTACACTCGCATATACGACATGTTGCTGGACAAAATGATGTCACACTTCAACCCTAATTAGCGTAAATTTAATGCATATTTACTATATAAACTTAATGCACTTGTAAAAAGCAACCGTGACTCTATGACAGACAAAGAATCGAACCTCGTCTGTCACAGAGTCACGGTTGCTGTTTACAAGTGCAATTTGTATTTAGAGATGTTTTATTTTACTGGCGCTAACTCGATAGGCTAGTTCTCTTGTTGAACCCGTCATACAGAGATTGTGTTGCTCTCTACACAGATTGATGCAAAGAAAGCAGCTAATTGACAAATTAAGCTTCGTAACTCCTACTGCCTGCGTCTTTTGTTCCGATAGTAGAAAGATACAAACTAAATTTAATCATGCAATTCCAACTCACACCCTGCTAAGTTCATGAATATTAAGTCATGCACTGGTTTGTTCATGACGAGTAAGTAAGTTATGAACTTACATTAGCATTTTTAATACAAGTAAAGTCACGGACTTACAATCGAAGTATGAGTTTTATTATTACATAGAATTTCCTTAAAAAAAATTCCGATCCGATCAGATTTGCTTGGCGGTAATATTTAGCATACAATGTAAATTATTTGTATTGTATTATAAGAAATTGTAATTCACTGTAATTATTTTATTTTAATAATTGCATTAATGGCATGCCTTGGATCTCTTGTAAATAGATTGCATGTCTTAGAGACACTGAAAAAGATTTAAAATTGATTTATTATATTGCCAATGTTGTATGGGAAATTAATGGAAAGAATCTAAATGCCTTCACATAGAAAATAAGGTCGAATAGCTTGATGGTTACTGATCAATGGAGGAGATAGCACAGAAAATTAAAAATTAAAAATATAATTATTTCCCATATTATTTACTGACCACAGATCCTAACAGGGATAAGATTATACAGTCGAAAAATTAATAATATAAAAAGCTAACTTTGAATATCATTTTCATTAACATTTTGTAAAGACAGTAATTGGATTCAAATATTTAAAATGGCCGCTGGAAATTACTCTGTTGAAAGGCAGACATGTCTACAACACATTACTTAAATTTAAATGTTTTAAGAAAATGTTTTTCAAGGAAATAATATTTGCAAATATGAAGGAAGTTAAAATATTATTAAGTTTTGGCAAAGGAAATAACCATGTTTCTATTATAATTTTAAATGTAGTTAGTCATTATTTGTCCTAAGCATGCTTAATTTGACACTCAAAAAATAATACAATGAATTGTGATTGAAAGTGGAATGTTTTGGAACATATGTAAGTCGAAAGTATTTTTATTTTAGTCCAAACTATCAAAGCTTTAGTGGTTATAAGTTGTCATCCTTTATACTTAGGTATATGTTTTTGTACAACTGATGAATTTAAGTTTATTTGTAATTTTATATAAAGTGTCACTGCTTTTACACCCAGTGCATTGTAATTAAGATTATTGATTTACACACGCCCGAATACATTCCTCAGATTCATATTCATACTTGTAACATTGGTGATCAATTATTTTGTAAAATTAGCGATCCAAAAAAGTGCGTTACTAAATTTTCGGAGGTGCTCTATCAATACAATGATTGATTTAGCGCTCCAATAAAATGAGTTGATGATTACTGAAGTGTGTATTTGTCTAAAACATAAATATTACTTAGCGTAAGGATAAAGTAGCTTAACTTGCCCATTAAAGCCGCATAGCGTTTGTAAATATTATAACTAAATAAAAATATACGGGCACTGAATAGTAACTAATAGACTGGCTATTAAATGTAATATGAATCTCTTTAAGAGTGAATTCCCTTGGGTCCCATGCCGATTTGAAAACAACTTATCTACCAAAGACGACACTGCAACAATATATGATTTGCCTCAGTTTGTATGGGACCCATAACTAACAGTGTGTTCATTGTTTCTTACAGAGTCCTCAAAGGCAAACCATGTAAATTTTTATGTTTGAATATAGCAAATTAGAAGTTTTTTGTTGAATAGATTTCTAGAAAAATGACATGCACATTCACGGCTTTTTTAGTCTGGCTGGATGATGTTTTGAGGAATTATGAATATTGTTAAAATGTCCTCAATCAATTAAGATTTTATAAAAATAAAAATGAAACCGATGAACGCATAATCCGTATCTGGTTTAGGTGCACTAAAAATATTTGCCGTTATAATTGAACTGAATACTTTTTTAGAGTTACACCTAAATTATTATTTGTTTCATTATTTATCACAAACGACTTCTAATATACACTTATCTCCATGGCAAATTCATTTCTTTCAAAAACCATGGTAATAAGCATTTAAAAATAGAGATAGGCAAATAATCACACTAGTTATAAAAATACATTCTGTATGAATCGGAATCCTTTAAAATTCATGTATAAATGTACCTATTCTTTGTTAAATTCTTGAGTGGAAAGCATTTTCTTGTGTCATATTTTTGGAAGAAGTGGGCGTGTATAAATGAAAAAAATAAGTATTTTTACTTTGCTATTTTCAAGGGAAGCCAAAGTCTTCTTGTTTGTAATGAGTAAGTGTAGTTAAGGTTTTTATGGACGACTCGAGTCGAAGTAAGATATGCTTGAGAAAAAATATCTGTATAAAAAGTTACATTTGATGAGTTATGTTTTGTTTCATTTAACTAATTCTCTCTCAACTTGAAAACCTCGCAATCACTTTATGGAAACACTTTTATGTACATTTCATGATTTAATTTCACCAAATTCAATTGCAGTTGATTAGCATACAGCTATTATTGGGTGAGATGTCACATCTAGCCGAAACCTCTATTTATACACATAACATAATACTTGAGTTTGCTATAAAGCTATAATATTTCTAACACTAAGATATACACATGGAAAATCTAATAATATTTAAGTACAACAATTGCTTAATGTATAAAATAACACAACCTACATTTTTAGGCATAGTTTTTCCACAATATAACATGGCACTGTTTTGATAATAAATCATAATATTATTTATAACGTAATAAAAAAAACGTCTTTTGGTACATACCAGCAGTAATTACAGGGTACAACCTAAATTATACATACTTGTCAAAATTACAAATTAATAACAGATTTATATGTAAGTTGCAGGCAGTGCATATTGTAGCTAATACAAAGAGTACAGTTTCTTTATACACACATCAAAACTGTCTAGGGATATTTTAGATTTACTCAATTACAACATTTATTAGAAATAACTTACAACATGTATATATTTTTTAAAAACCCATTTAACAGAACGTCATACAAAATACGACAGTGTCAGCAGTATAATTATTACATTTTATATAACCTACGAACTTTAATTTGAAATTTGTATTGAGCACACTGGTGCTCGCAGGATGACGCACGCACATAATCCTTGAGTGTGCTTGTAAACTAGTTCCTATTTTATGCGTCATCCATCGCAAATACACGAACATAATAATATGATGATTATTTAAAAATGCATGTAAACTTTTAATCACAGTAACAAGCAAATCTACAGCTTAACTTCTTATAATATCAATGAATAGAACTTAAAATACAATCACAATTATTTTTGCAATAATCTAATACTGCATTATTATTATTAATACACAAATTACACACGATAGTACAGTCAGATCTACACTAAGATATAAATGCGTTTAGGAATGTCATCAAGTTACATTAATATTTATAAAGTTTAAATCACAATATCAAATCCAAAATCTGCACCATACACAACAAAAAACGTAAGCACCTTGTGAATCTATATTAAATTACTCGGAGGGATAGATGAATATTTTAATTCATAAAATTAGGTCAATCTTAGTCTTTTCAGAAATGCAATGGCAAAAGTAGCAATATTAAGAAAATACAACATTGATTATACAGGGTGTCCCGTAAGTAGTGGTTCAGCCGAAAACCGTAGATGGATGAGTTATTCAATAATTTATTTTTTTTTCAAAAAATTAGACTACGTTACTTTCGCTGTCACCATTATTTTAGTATATTGTAAATGTAGAAGTTTTAAAGCTGTTGGGCACAAACTGTCCAGTATATTTTTTTTCAACACAGGTCTTTAAACTTTTGAGTAAAATTTTATTGGGCCAAAAAATTCAAAATATTGCCATTTTCTGAACTTTAACTAGTAAACCATGAGACTTTTCTTAACCCATGTTGGCCTATTCTGATAGATCATGACCTCATCAATCTACGGTTTTCGGTTGAACCACTACTTACGGGACACCCTGTATATTAGAAGTAGAAACATTCAGAAAGAAAACAAGAAAACCAATAAAAAACACTTTTTGTTTGACTGTTGAAAAGACAGAGCAACACTGGCGGTTATGCTCTTTTACGTTAAACAGCTACCTACCTCCAATAAATTTGTTTCAGACAAAAAACAAAAGTTTACAAAATTAATTTGTTTCAGAGATAAATGACTGCATTTGAGGCGCACGTGCGCGTGAGGGACACGATAGCTCAGGAAGCTATCCTGCGTGTATCTATCGTATTTTGCCGTGCGATTTGTTTGCGTCGTCCAAACCATCTATCCAAAATATCCACAAAATATCAGTTTTTGTCTTGATATGGATCGCGAAAGAAATCAAATAATCCACATTATATAGCAGTAATCGTGGCAATACCCAACAGTAGTGGTCCGCGCCCTTACCCTTGATAGTTGATGTTCCTGGAGAGGTCCTGTATGCGGCGCGCATTGCACTCGCGGCAGTAGAGGTGGTTGTCGAGCGGGTAGCAGCCGCGGCCCTCCTGCCGCGTGCACAGCGACGCGTCGCAGTCCTCGCACGCGTAGCACGCCATGTGGAAGCTCTTGTCGAGCGCTACGATGCGGACGGTTTCCTCCGCACCGCCCTCTGGGACTATTGGTTCGCGGCAGCGAGCGCAGCGCGGCGCGTACCTGAAAGCGGGTTACGAGTTTTGGTGGGTATTTTTAAACATAAATGCTTTATAACATTATCAAACCCAAATATTGTTTAGTTGGGCAGTACATATGACAGATTTATATCAAATAAATGCTCATCTAAGGCTTTTGTCTTATTTAAACAAATCGAAATTACATACTCACCATCCTACCCCCATTTTACAGGGCACTACTCGTCTATGGAGTGACTAGCGATTGAATTATGAAGTTTTGATTTGCCAATATTGGTTGATGGTAACCTGAAGCCAAATCATCCTAAATTTGAATTTGATTTCCGCTCTTTCTTTTTATTTGAAGAGATTGTTCAGTCAGACCAAAATCAGAGTAAGTGATATGTATTTTTCCCTACCCTACCCTATTGTAATATTGATAAAATTCATGAAAAATGATACAAACAAATCAAAGATAAAAAGGTCAATTTACCTTTTGTGGAAGTCTTCAATACAATGAATACGATTCACAGCATCTACAGTAAAAGGTATTCCATCCAAGCTCTTCTGACAAACAACACAGGTGAAGCACCTGGGGTGGTATGGCTTGCCTGTGGCTCGCAGTATGCGGTCCAGGATGGGGTCACTGCAGACACAGCATTTTTCTAATGTATCCAGGTAATCTCTTTCACATAGAGCACGGCCCTGCACTGCATAAAAGGGGCGACCCTGAAAGATTGATACAAATAGTATTAAAAATTAATTTTATACTGAAAGTAGAATAAAAAGTTCATCTGGTATAAAGTAGGAAGAGATAGATGGGAATGGAGAAAGCTAGAGGAGGGCTTTGCCGAGGGTAAACTGAACTTACAACAGAAGGACAAGAACCAATAGAATACTAATTTAATGTAAACTGTGAGGGCTTGAAAATAGGGCTAAGAAACAAAAACTACAGTTCAATACTTAATTACAAATGAATACATAAGATGTACATAGGTACCTGCAAGTTGATCCCACACTGTTGGCAGCAGAAACATTTGATATGGTAAATCCTCTCCATAGCAGTGCACCCAGTTGTTTCGCCCATAATCTTTTCCCCACATCTGTAGCAGTTCCCACAGTAGAGCTCATCGTCAGGCTCCGGGGTCGGCTCAGTGGTTGTCCCCACATACCCACCATAAAGAGAGGTTCCTGATAACTGACTACATGGCCGAGGATTGATAGGTTCATACAGAGACTCGTAAGTCGAAGAAGTTTGAGAGCCACCATATGTAGAGAAATCTTGAGCATTCACTGAGGCAGAGGAAGAAGGGTAAGCGGACCCGGGCCGTCGTAGCTCACTGTAGTTGGACTGCGCACCGATATCACTGATTCTCGAGACCTCCGATCTCGTATCACCGCCTCCACCGGCGTAGATACTCTCAGATACGTTGCGCTGCATCGAAATGTTCGAGTAGACGTGGTTGGTACCCCCAGGGGGAAGAAGATTGCTGTACAAAAACACATCTCCACTTCGCGCTCTTGCGGTGTTATTCCTCACGATACAACTCTTGACGGGGACCAAATTCGAATATGTAGAACTAGTTCTGCTGCCGTACTCGAGCCGGGAGGAGTAAGAAGGCTCACAGGCTGACTTCACGGAGTAACTTTGAGGTATTTGAGGTAGCGGGGCCTTGTTTTTTTTCGGTGGGATGGACGGTTTCATCTTAGCAGCATTTATGTCATCTTGTAATTTAGCGTCTAATTCGTTCGCGTAGATCCTTAGATCCGCTAATTGCTTGTCTAGAGTGTTCATCTTGACTGGTTTTTAAATCACTGCGTCTAGTTTTCATTCATAAATCGCAATAAAATCTAAATTCGTTAGTACACGCTTATTTCCATTGTTAGACTTGACATTTGTGTGACATGACATGACTGACTGACGGACTGACGGACGGAGGGTGAGAGGCGGAGGGAGAAAAAAGGATAGCACATTCCGTTCCGTTTCATGTTGTAAAGTACCTACATATTTTTTAATGGTAGTTTTTCTTAATGTAGATAGTTAAGTAAAGTAGAGACGTTTAATATATGGATGGTGGCATATCGCATCAAAACTGCTGCCCTATTGGCACCGGCATCATCTGCCGGCATCATCATTCATGCCGCAGCCCCCAGCCACACCCCCAGCGGGGTATAATCTGACAACAAGAATTTTTTGACGTACGCCCGCTGGCTGATGTGGATCGACGGGGACTTATCTGAAGCTTTGAAGGCTGGGTCTACACGATGCAACTACATTATATTTTTCCTTAATAATGCTATCCTAATTAAAACGACCTTTCGAATCTCTGTTATTGGTATTGCGATTGTGATATACAGTGTGAAAGATAGTAAAGAGTTTAAAGTATCACAAAATATAGCGAGACAGCAGTCACATTAATGCATGAGTCGTCTCGTCATGTGCTTGCACATGAGTAAGAATTTTAGAATCATGGTGAATAAGTATGGTTTTGAAAATTCTAGTCAAACTGAAACGTACGTAGAAGTCGTACGTAGGTACCTAGTACAGTGCAATCTTGGATTTGTTAGCTTATAGTTAAATGGTCTATAAAATGATTTGGAATATGAATCCAAACTAACAATAATTGCCAATTAATGGTTTATTGCATGAGCAATAAACGAGTAGTACAATTTACAGTATTTCTTCTCTTCCACGCAAGCAGTGTCGCTGCAATATGCTATATTTAAAGAACTTATTGTTTGCGTTAATTTATCAGGTTATTTATTAATTTCTTAATTTATATGAGGCATCACAATTAAAAATTAAACTGTATAATATATTTTTGTATTTTAGATTTTGATCGTTTATTCCTCCGATTTAGAAGACTCAGACGATGGTCAGTAGAAATACATCCAATTTGACTAATATCTAATTTAGTGTTTATTTTAACGCCATTTGCGTATTGCAGAAGTTCCAACTACAGAACAAGCGGAAGAAGAGGTAAGTGTTTCCTAATTAAACTTAAAAAGCAAGATTGACTCATTATCAATTCGTCATGTTTTCAAAATATATTTAGAGCATCGTATTTTTTATTTAAATGTGAAAATGTCATTGAATAAATACCTATGTATTGTTTTATTGTATACAATTTTGTATTTTTAGTGGCATATGGACTTCATGCCGGTAAGTCCTCCATCCATGATTTTACCTATCCTACCGTTCATCCATGATCCTACCGTTTTAAACCACTGGTATAAACCGACCAATTTAAAAATATTGCCATGCCCATAATCCTACTTTTCTTATTGATCGGGCATGCATCGGGGAACTTCTTTAGTCTTGTTGGCTAAAACCTGGTATTATATTTTCTATATGCAAAATAGGTAAATTTTATTTTTTGGATTTGTCTTGGCCCCGAATAGGATCATGGTCATAAAACGGGACTGAGTAGGGGCTGGGCCCGGGGCGAAATGAAGTTCAATGAGAAGTTTGTAATAAATAAGGGATAAAGTCACTAATTATATCTTACTTTGCAGACTGGGTACCTTCCAGATAGTGTTTACAGAGAGCTAGCTTGGTATGGAATTCTGCAAATCCAACCACTACATCATAGTTCGAAGCATAAAGTAGCCGCTCAGCTCATGTGGCAGCACACACTTGGAAGGCCCCATGTTATTATGGAAAATCCACCGCAGGTAAGCAGGAAAGTTTAAACACGAATTGCAAAATTAATGGAGATTTGGTAATTTCTTGGTCACAAAGATACAAAAGTATATATTTATGAATACTTAAAATTTTATGTTTAAATATTACAGTCCACACAATCGCCAGGCACAGTTAGTCGCCAGTTTTTAGGCGAGGAAGCAGCTAAGTGGTCCAGGGAACAGCGAGCTGCTCAAGAAGTTCTAATGGAAAATATCAAGAGTGGTGGTAACGGGTTAACAGTGAGAACTGTAATTAGTTCTTCTACCAAAACCGTTTACATTATACAGAATGGTACGAAGTAAATCGTTTGTTATTTTAAAATTTTTCATGACTTGCTACTTGAATGAGATGCAAAAAAATATTATTTACCTAAGCTTTACTGCACTTTGAGAGATTTCACACACAATAAGCGGACTTAATGCCTTTGGGCATTCTCTACTAGACATCCGCTTATGATTTGCAGGTAATTATTACAAGTGCCCAGAAGGATCCGAGCCAGACCTAGATGCTTATAGAGTCCAAGCTAATATGCATGAGAGGAAATGCACATACGGTAAACAATCCATCCAAGTTCCGGTTGATCCATGCATCGAAGCTGAAATGGCTCCCATAGAATACTCATTCCATGAAGGTTGGCAATTCTGTCTTGGAAACGGTGAAAGAGAAAACAATTACTTCCAGAATGGTACTCTAGATTGTGGTAACAAAACAAAGGTGAGGTACTGACTTGTGTTAGTTTATTTAAGTAAAACAACAATGATACATGTACCCTGTAGGTATAATTTTGACCCGAGCTGCAACCGCCGACCGCGATCACAGCAGCATACATATGCTGACTGTTGGTTGGTAGTGGGCCGTTGCAGTTTGTTTTAAACTTTCATGGTCACTAACATTAGAATAGTTAGATACGGGATTGCTACCATGTACCTTATTATTTATGAGCTTCCGATATTTCGGCACTGTTGCAAGCGCCATGATCACGGAGTAACTGGTACATGGAGTAACGGAGTACATGGTAGCAATCCCGTATCTAACTATTCTAACGTTGCAGTTTGGTTCAGAACTATACCTTTTGCTCTAAAAACATAAATTTACAGGTGTCAATAAACCAATTTTTAGACTTGTGTGCTATTGATAATAATATTGTGATAACTTTTGATTACTTCGGCGACGAGCCCCGTAAAGACATGATGCGGAACGCCACACTTTGCACATCGTGGGACCCTTGTCGTTTGTCATATCTGTATCGTCTTGAGGTAATGATCATTATCACTAGTATAGAAAGCACTGTTTACTGAACTATGAAAATAAACCATTCATGAGGATACATTTACTGCATTTAGCCTCCACCAGCTGAATTGGCACCGAATTTCCCAACCACAACTCCAAATCCTTGCGAAACTACGGTTTGTCCGGAGTGCCTGGAAGGCGAAACAGAAAGTCCAGGGTTTCCCATTGATCGTAAGTGTTTTTAATCTTTTACTATACCTACCTACTTCTTTATCTGTTTTTTTCCTATAATAATCATTCTAAAGTATCTCTTTCTTATGACCAAACCTTTTTTTTTCAGTTAATTCAGACTAATGCAGTGATTTTGTCTGCCGTCCAATTCAATTTAAAGTTTATCTTCGTTTCTATAATTCACTTCAAATGGACTTCTTGGTTAAAAGTTGTGATTTGTTTAAAAGTATAGTAAACTGATTTTCTATTAATTCAATAAATATTGGAGTGGTGTGATTAGACTATTATTATGTGTGTGTTTCAAATATTCACCCCTCTTACATATTTGCTTATTTTAGTAGCAAGCAACCATTGCACTCTACTAGCCATAAAGAGGATCATAACATATTCCTAGGGGAAACTTCAATAGGCAGATTGGTAAGAAAATTTTATTTGGACAGGAAAATTGTGTTGTTAACAGTTTTATACGCCGCGCCTCGGTTAATGTTTGGGCCCATAATCACAACACAACTTTGACATTAGACATTAGTCAGCCTGTACTCAGCTTTATAATAACTAAGGTGTAAGTAATAAATCAGTTTTTCTTTTCTTGTCAATATTGTAACAAAATAGTAAGTATTGTTTACAAAAACAATCTTGACATTCCTTTTTAACGAAATAATTCATTTTATAATGGTGATTGGTGGGTGGGTGATTCATCGTTTTACACTGAGATCTTTTTAAATTAAATAGTAAATTAATTTAATTCACTGATATTTATTATAAGTTATAAAAATTTTGTTTACAATATTTGACTAGCAAAGAAAAGTGGACACTTTCTTTTGAACCTATAGACATACTTTCACTTTGTACTAATCAATTTATGTTTTGATACGTAAAGCTACTGTTACACATGCTCTAAAATAGCATGCTTAAAACCGTGCTATTGAGTATGCTCAATACGAGCATGCTAATGAGCAGTATACATTTGCTAGCACTAGGCATGCTAGTTTTAAGTATGCTCCTGAATAAGCATGCTCAAAGCAGACATTCAAATACACATGCCATTTTAAAGCGTGCTTCCTCGCTCTCTGTCAGTTCAAATAAAGTCATGGACAATCAAACAGCTATCCGTATGGAGCTAAACAAGATCATTCTTTTGCTGGCGATGCAATGCATCCAGAAGCTTATATCACCTCGTCAAAAAAAGAAAAGAAACAGAAAGATTTGGGTCCGTGATTATTATTATTATTATTGTACTTATAATTTTTATACTGCGGTATGCGGGGATTCCACAAGCACTCGTTATTTCTATATAAAATTACAAATTTGAGCGTTTTTCGTCGCCCCAGCGAGACATTTTGCGTAAAATTGTGCACGCGCCCTTCACTTGTTGCGAACGACTGATCGATACTAGCATGCTCATTAAGCAAACCTGTTTAGACGTGCTTGAAGCACGCCCCCTTCCACCCGCGCCGCAGGTAGCATGCTCAAAAATCGCACGCCTGTTGATTTTTAAGCAAACTCGAAATGAGCATGCTAATTTTGAGCAACATTCCGACACACATGCTAGTAAGTAGCAATTGCTCAAAATAAGCATGCTTTCGTGCTTGAAATGAGCATGTGTAACAGTACCTTACTACTGTCAGGCAGGAAGTTATTATACAGCAATACAGCAGCTGTAGGCGCCGCCGTCTTCGTCTATAATACATAGGGCAGTATGCATGCAGCTCACACATTAAGTTATTTACTAGTATTAATAATTACCTAATTAGTAGGTATTTCACAGTAAAAGAGCTTAGGAACATCAAGGAATATAAACTTATGTTCCTTGGCTTACATAAAACTATTTATCGTTTTGTGTCAATGTGACAGTGACAGAACATGTAATTTTTTTTGACACTGCAAAAAGTCTGTAGCCTAGCCTCGTGTTTTCAAAAAAATCTAATTTTAAAATTAATTGTGACAACAAAGCAAAAGGTGAAAATGGTTGTAAAGTCAAACTTTACAGATATTTTAGCGGATAGTATAGCTTCGGGTAAATTAACCTTACCTATACATAAAGAAACCCACTTGAAGTTAAATTACGAGTCAGCTGATGTAAGTATTTGTGTAAATTTTATTAAAACAATACCTGCAACATGCCTTATTATTAAGCTATCAAATATCTGCTAGACTATGTTAATACATACAACATTTCAGGCTATAGTAACAGAGTATAGCGGAAAAGAGCTCATTCTTCCATTCGCTGCTAGCGATATATTTCAAGCTGATATTGAAACATGCAGACGCCTTACAGCTGTTGATGGTGGCTGTAAAGCAGTTTATGAAATCACATTTAATATTCTGGTAAGTTTGTAATTTTTATAACTATGCTGATTAACCCAAGCAATTTTTAAAAATTAGATAACTTAAATTTTCTTTCAGGGCAGCAATTTCACTTTTAAGCCTGGTGACACAATAGGCGTTATACCTAGCAATGTAAATAAGGAAGTGAATATAATTGTGGACCATCTGAAACTCTCATCGCAAGCAGATTTGCAATACTTAGTAACATCTAAAGGAGTGAAGATTCCACCACATATACCCATCAAGTCAACTGTGAGACATGTTTTAACGCATTGCTGTGAAATAAGGAGTGTGTTGAAGAAGGTAACTATAATTATTTATTGTGCTAGTTATTACAAATTGAATGAATAATCAAGTTAACTGTTGTTTTTCCGTTACAGCTATTTCTCTTGGCTTTATCAAAACACACTAAAGATGAAAATGAGAGAAAAACACTAGAATACCTTTGCAGCAAAGAAGGCACAGCAGCATATAACACACACATACTGAACAAATACTTTTGTATTCTAGATTTGTTTGCCACATTCAAATCATGTCAACCGCCCATTGAGGTTTTGCTAGCACACCTCCCAAGATTGTTACCCAGACCATACTCCATAGTAAACAGCAGTTCACTAAACCCAAATATTATAAAAATTTGCTTTTCTGTAACTGAATTAATAAATAATAGAAAAGGAATTGCAACAGGATGGCTAGAAAGAATAATCAACAATAAAAGTAATATTGAGGAGAAATTGGAGGCACTAAATATAAGCTATGATGAAGGCATAGATTTAAAAGTACCTATTTATATTAGAAAAAATGTGTCTGGGTTTACTCTACCAGAAGATATGAGTATACCTTTGATATTAATAGGCCCAGGAACAGGAGTGTCACCATTTATTGGTTTTCTTGAAGAAGGACAGCATTTAAAATGCAATCAGCCTGAGAAAATATTTGGTCAAGTCTGGGTGTTTTTTGGATGTAGAAATCCGAAACTGGACTTTATTTATGAAACAGAATTGAATAAGTTTGTGAAGGGCGGTGTTATTCATAAACTTATTACATCATTTTCAAGAGTTGAAAATGGTTGTGACAATAAATACATTCAGGTATTAATTATTTTTGATTTTTTTTAAAATAAGGGCGTTACTTCATTCATGATGCATTTGTTATCATTATCTTGAGTTTTGACCAGCATAGAATGCTTTTGGCATTAAGTCCATCTTTATACTGTCCAGATCTCTCACGCTTTACCACTTTCAAACGGAAATCGCTTGCACACGCGGCACAAACGTAAGGGCGTCATTTCAAACAAAAGACGACAGTGCTGCAAGCGATTTTGACTTCTAAGGTGGTGTAGCAGCAGTGGTTACCATGTTTTTACTGTTCTTTATATTGTTTGATATGTGAAAATATGCTCATGCATACTAAGACAAGTCAGATCATAAAAAGGGACAGTAAAATATTTTTTGTAATTTAAGATTTCTGCCTACTAAACCATACCATAGCTGTGCTAGGAACGTGTCAGGCAAAAAAAACTGTATTGAAAACGATGATACCTTTCCCACTAGATCGTTCCGTCACCGACCTACACTGTCGCGTGTCATGCACAGATATCAGCACTGGCAAAGTACGCTCTCACTCGCTTGCACTTTCGATCCTTAGAATGGTGAGACATAGAACGCTGTAGATCCATTCAGTGGGCAAAGTAGAGCGTATCGTGTTGCTTTTCGTGTCTGATACGCTTCTAGCACGGTTAAGGAGCTCTATTTTTGAATCACTGGCGTCAAGATGGCGTGTAATGGATATTCAATGATTAAAGTCGAATTTTGGAATGAAAACCAGTTGTAATCTACACAAAAAGGATTTGAAAAATCATTCCTCAATTTTGTGAGTACTCACGTCTAGATTTTGAGTGATTTCCGTTGATTTTTTATGTGTTTTCGAACGAAAATCACACGCCATATCCAAGCGAGTGATTCAAAAATAGGGGCCAAGGTATGGAACGGTGGAGTGGTCTCAGACCTTTAATTAATATGAAATCTTTGCTAATGAAACTGTCTTAATTATAACAATGTTTGTTTCTCAGGATGGAATAATGCAGAATAGTGAAGATCTCGTCAAACTGATAAACAATGGTGCTGCAATATTTGTTTGTGGAGATAACAAAAACATGGCACTACAAGTGAAGGAAACATTAGTCAAATGCATAGTTAAACACAACAGTAAATCAGTACAGGAAGCAGAAAAAATATTATCTGATATGCAATCAGGAAGAAGATACTTGGTTGATGCTTGGAGCTGAATAAAATCTATGTTTCATCAACAGTTTTTTTACTTGGTTCCTTTTAGTCAGTCACTGTTTTAAGTAATTTTTTGGTATAATAAAATATATATGGTATAATAATTTTAAAGGCCTGATATTAACGATATGATAAAGCCTACCTACTATATGCATAGTTTTTCGTTGGGGATGTAATTCAACTAACTTCCCCTACCCTCTCACTCAGTGCTATGATATCATACCTTATCGTTGATATGGTAACCTTCCTCAAAGTTTAGTAGTTAGTATCTAACTTTATACTTCTACTTTAAGTAATAATTATATATGTATGATTAATTTAGTAAGTAGGAAGATGGTTAAAAGTTGTGGAAAAATACAATGGATTTCCTTATTTTGATCACCTGTTTCTTACTTTCATAGACAAATTCATGATAACTTTTAAATATGTCTGATTTGATTAATTAACTCTTTATCAAGTCTGTATCGGTTATCTTGCTCATAATAATGCTTTAGATAGATTTCTTATCTTTGAAAGTGACTAGGAAAGTATTTCTATATTCCGTATTTCTCAAACAGGCTGTGTTCCCGTTTCATTGTTATTATGCTTATCAGGGCCAAGATAAATTTAACAAAGTAAAAATTATGAAAATCGGTCCACCCGTTTTCGGGTTATAAGTAGTGCAGTAACAAACACGATTTTGTTTTATGGTATACTAAAGGAGAAAAACAAAGATTGCTATTGTACGCTTTAAACTTTGCTAAGAACACTGATATTTTTCTGACCCTGCTTGGCAGCATTAGCAGGACAAGATACTTTATTCGGGAATCGTTCAATATGGGGTGAAAACGCTGAATATCTATTCAGCGTTAAACTTATGACTGGTAGATAATGCCATATGGCGTTAAGTCCACCCATTGTGAAAATTTTTATTCAAATAGGGTATTAAGTAGGTGTTTTAGTTCTTCTGTTACAGAAAAAAACAATTTAGCAAAGTTTACAAAAATAATTTAATAGGCAAATCTCTAGAAATAAAATGTTCAAAAAGTGTCATCATTGGTGTATATAGGACTTATCTAAGACACTAGCGTATTACAAACATACATACCTACTTATAACGTTCGTTGTGCCGTTTACTAGTAGTACCTACGAACCAAATTAATATACCTTACGTTTAGAAAGCAGGCACTCACGGTGGAGAAGTACTTATTTTAGAAATGCCCAAAAACTTTAACAAAAAATAACACAATTGATTGATCAAAATTGCAACTTTTGCATTAAATAATCCATTGACATTGTAATTCATATACTTAAGTATTAATTAAATGTAAAATACCAAATGATACTGCATTAATACTAAATAATAGTTATTTTATCATAATTAAATATTGTACTCGACTGATTGGTTAACTGTAGGTTATTATATATAACCATGGCTTTTGTTCATGAAATATTTCAAATGGTTAACGTAAAAAAAGGGTTTAATTTTCGTTGAATTCATAATGTTTATGAAAAATATACTTATAATTTGAACACCGTTGATTTACTATACTATACATTAAACATATTAACAAATTTATGATAGAATGCAATTTTACATTCCTCTAAATAACATGACACTTGATAAAAATATATTAAGCCAAGATACATAAGAAAATGATCCATATTCTGATTGATTTAAGGATGACTTTTAACTGATGTTAAAAGGATTGAAGTTGTTGACTTTAATTGATGTTAATTGGCATAATCACCACGGCGGTCGACGTGTAATCCTGACCTCAAATCTGTGATTATTAAACTTAGCACTGTGTGATCAGTCGTCTTAAAATCTAAACTATACAGACGCATATTTAGAGACCATGGTTTAATCCAAGGCTCGGATCAGTTTATTTTTCGAAACGGTTTCGCCTAAAAACGTTTTAGTTTCGTTCATGGTCGGACAGAAACATTATAAATTTTTGAACAGAAACATTATGAAGAGAACGAATTTTTAATGCAATACGAAACAACTAATTCACATCCAGCCCAGTTGTAATTTAACGGCCGTGTAGGTTTAAAACTTGTCGCGGCACGCGCTATTTTATTTAAATTTCATCTAGGAATAAACCGTTTTTTACGTTCATAAATTACGTTCTAATTTCGTTTTCGTTCCGAACAAAATGCTTTACAAGGAACCGTTAAGAACGATTAAAAGAAAGATATTTTTAATAACGTTTCCGAGCCGTGGTTTAATTATACTTATGGTATCAACAATTCCAGTAGTGTCTTTGTATAGGTAGTCCTTTATAATATAGAAAAACGTTATGTGCTGTCCAGTATTATAAACTTTCCTACTCGACTCGAAAGTCGCAATATTGCTTGTGAATACATATCTAATACAATAGGTAAAAAATACAATAATACAGTCTTTTTGTCCATCTAAATAATAAAGAGAAACTGAACTGAAAGGAATGTTGCAAAATTACAAATGTTTGTCTATGAAGAAAGAAGTGTATTTGGATTGGTAGTATCCATTGTCACTAGAGCTTTATAAGACTAGGTAAATAATATTTTTATATACATTTTTGGTACAAACTTGGTCATTGTAAAAGAAATCCCAAAAATAGTTATTCAGGCAGAAGTTACGGTTTTCACCAATTACCTAATAGTAATTAATAGTCATCAAGCTACAATTTCATTGTACTTGATAACAGTTGATTACAGAAATCAGTAAAATCAAAAATAAATTCATATCCATGTAAATTCTTTAAATTTTGTAATTTGGACAGAATTCTTTAAGTAACTTATAAACTATGTGGTTCATTTAACTAAGTGGTTACATAACTTAAATAATATACTTATTTATGGCATTTACTATGGAGATAATTTTCTCATTTTTAAGTCATAGATTTTTCCTTGGTGTGATGTCAAAATATCTCTTATATCAGCAGCAGATAGCATATCTCTATACGAGCAGCGATAACGACGACGATCCGCGCGCATTGCGTATCGTCGAATAAATATCCTGCGATTTGTTTGTGCTAAAGATACGAAGCATTACAATAAGCTTATCATGAAGCATCTTAATTACATATTCAGAGCCTCGCTTTTCGTAACAAAAAGCCCATTTTTAAATGACGCATCAACATTAAATTCACACATTATTTCACACCCATTCAACATTCTTGGCACCTCCATAAATTCTTACGTTAATACAAAATTGCAAACTGCTACAAAAGTGAAATATGGATATAAAAATGGGAATGGAAGTGTTTCAGTCAAGATTTTTGTGTAGTATCTTTTGTGCGGCGCGAATCAGCGGCGTGAGCGTCCGGAGCTCCATAGCGCACTCGAGGAACGGATGCGCCAGGAGCTCGTCCGCCGTCGCCCGGAGATCCACGTCAACCTGTAGGCACTTATCTAAAAAGTCCTGGAATTGAGGAGATAACTTCTCCCAGCAGGGTATCTTCGGCCGCCCCACTGCCGCGATCAAGTACAGCGCCCTCAGCGGCGTCTCCTTCATATACGGCGGCTCACCCTCGATCATTTCGATTGCCATTATACCTAACGACCACACGTCTACTTTCTTACCGTACTGCTTCCTTGTTACCACTTCTGGAGCCATCCAATACGGGGTCCCCACCATTGTTTGTCTCTTCTCATCACCGACAATGTTAGCACAGAATCCAAAGTCTGTCACTTTCACTGTGCCATCCATCCCGAGTAGAACGTTATCTGATTTTATGTCTCTGTGTATGGTGCCCTTGGAATGCAAGAACGCTATGGCTTGTAGTGTTTCACGACACACGGCGGCTATCTGGCCTTCCTTCATCACGACTTCTGTCACCACATCCGTTAGAGAGCCTCCATCCAGCAACTCCATCGCGACCCACAAATGATCATAACTTAGGAAAGCATCCAGGAAATTGACCAAGTTTTTGTGATTAAAACCTTTTAACACATTGATTTCATTGAGTATGTTATCCTTTTTTGTTTGTTTGGTCAAATCTATGTCTTTGATAGCCACTCTTGAGTTATCTTTGTTGTCTATAGCAATGAACACCACACCTGAAAATAAAAATATAAAATTTAAGATGAATAAAATAACAAAACAATTTTGTATGTATATTTAGTCCTAGCAAAAAATATAATTATCATGTTCTATACATAGAGAAAGATGCGGAAAGGAAACAAATATTATTGAATTCATTAAGCACAGAGTTAATTTGTTACACACTTACAACTTCTTGACAATTAGGAAGCTCAAAGTTTGTTTCATGCATAATAATAATTAAATATTTTTTATGGAAATAGGCATTTATTGAGGAATTTTGGATTGTGATTCAAATAGTCAGTTACTAAAGAATATTTTACGTGAAGCATAAACAAACATAATTTTAAAATTATCCATTTCCTGATGTGCTATATTATTTACTAATGGTAGATATTGCACTACAATTATAGTTTAGATCATACTCTACAACTGTTTTACAAAAAAAATATGACTTGTTTAATCCCCCACATTGTTATTGACCGAAAATCATTTGTGCGCCCAGATTTGTCTGAAAGGTAGCATGCATATTTCACTAATCAATAGCACAAATAAGCCAGGGATAGTCTGTTATGCCTTTTTGGGAAAAGAATAAATAAGAGATTACCACAAGCTCCTGCTCCCACTTGCTTGACTCGCTCAAATCTAACATAGGGGTCATCCTTATTGCAAATCCTCTTCAGCTCCTCATATATTTCCTCATCAGACAACGTAGCATTAATCATTTCCTTTTTCCTCAATTTAGGACTCTCATCACCATCTTCACCAATGAGCGTCAAATCTTCTACTACCGCAGATAAATCCATTTTAGGATCTTTTTTCTTAAGACTATGTTTTGTAGGTGCTGCTGGCATTGTTTGTCTCTGAGTGAACGCTTCCACAAACCCAGCATCTTCTTCACTACTTTGGCCAATAGATAAATCTGAGTCTTGGCTTTGGTGAGCATTTTTGTGGTCCAACAACTTCTCTATCTCTAAATCTTCTCTATTTATTTCCTCTTGGGTAACAATGGGTTTGAAGGGTTCATCCTCCTGATGTTTTTCCTTCTTGATGATGTACATGTGTAGTTTGACGGCCTGTATGGCCGCGTCAAGATTCTCATTTTGCTCAGCTGGGGTGATTTGGGCGTTTAGAAGGCGCTGCCAGGACGCAGGCAGCCCCTCCAGCATACCAGTCTCCGTATTCTTACTCACGTGTATGTGTTGTTTGACATTCGTTGGCATACCGATCTCCGTCGCTCGCTCGTCACGGTTACTCTGCTTCTTAGCGAAGAGTTTACCGAATACACCACGGCCCGATCGCCCACTCATTGTGATGGATTCCCTTTATAACCTTACCGAATCACTAGTTTGGTCATGACACTATCACGTCACGTAAACACAACTGTACATTTCTCGCTGGGACGATGTCAACAAAACTATAATTGGTCGTCTAATATGATTAGAATAGGAGTGGCTACAAGTTTCTAATCGCGGACGGACAAGGGACGGGGAGCACTTTTTTTTTGGTTTTATCATCTGTCAATGTCAAACAAAATGCAAGATGGCCAATATAAGCGGCGTTCCGTTTCAAGCATCACTCACCGTTTTAAACGAATGTTTGATAACTTTCGAATTCGATCAATTAACCCAATACAGAAAAGAAAATAATGAGGATTTGAGTAATCTTAAAAGAAAATGTTGGTCAAACAAGATTTTATTTAGCAGAACTAATGTAGGTATCGTTTGTTAGTAAAGTCACAGATAATATAATACTACGTAAAGTCTATTCAAAGTACGGAAGTAAGTAAGGAACGTAGATTGTTTTTTTAAGGTGTTGGTGCGCTTAGTAAGTAAACGTTTTGTGATTGGTCATTGGTGAATCATAGTTTTACAGGCGGGAAGAAAGTTTTAATTAGCTCTATTTTATTTTACCCTCGGCTTCACTCGCATTAATATTGTATCTCACGAAATATCATTGTAAATTATATTTATTATTATATTATATATATATATATTTTTAATTTTATATTAGTAATTATTATGAATATTATCATTATATTAGTAGGATAGGACAATTTATTTAATGAAACTGCGTATGAACCTCATAAGAATGAACCCCATCGTTATGCCATGGATGGATGGATTGGTAATTCCATGCTTTTTAACTTTTATTTACAGATACTTTTCAATTAACTTACCATATAATGGGTTAACTCTTTTTTAAAGCATTAATTTTGCTGGGACAGTTAAGATAATTACATATACATATAACGTTCCTGTTTACCATTGAAAGCTACTATTAATATAACAATTCAACACAATTCAAGGTGATTATTTAAAACTAGAGCAAAAAAGAAAAGAATAGATAATATGACAATCGATATTACATAATACATAATAATAAAGCTGTACAGGATGTCCCAAAAGCGAAGGATAATCCTGTAACTGCAAATAGCACGTTATGGCCTATTAAATGCCAAAAAAAAATATTCGTGCATTGGAATTAATTAGTTGTACCTAGTACCTACCTTTGTGCATTAGAACTGCTATATAAATATTTTTAAAGGTAATTGCTAAATAATAGTTAGTTACCGTTTTAAAATTGGCATTAACTAATCAAGTTTTGAAAGTAATTGGCACTTTCCTCTTGGTACATTTTTTTACACATGCTATGCAAGTCTGATGTTTCAATTAGATTTTACAAAAAAATGCATTTTTTGGGGGTACCCTAAAATATTATTATAAAAAAGGCCATTGATTTAGATGTCTCAATCATTTGTGAGCTTATAAAATGTATCAGGTCTTGAAAAAGTTGTCATTTCAGGAATTGGCATGATATTTAATAAGCGAAGACGACATTTTAAAAAAAAATAATAGAAAAGTGTGGGTATCTCGAAAATGGTGAGATTTTTTTTTGGCATATTATAGGCCATAACATGACCTATTTGCAGTTACAAGATTATCCTTCGCTTTTGGAAACCCTGTATATTTGTCTCTATTTAATTGCTATAAGAAAAAAATGGGTATCTGAAAACATAATGTTTTCTCGCTATTAATTCTAGTCAGTCACGTACATAAGTATAGGTGTTATTTTGAGAGAGTGTATTACGCTTTGAGATAATTCAATCTATCTTTATTGTTTGTCTAATACAAACGTCTGGATAATATCACCTGCAATTCCGTTGCTTACAAGTAATTAGACTTTTATAAATAAGGAAGTAAAGTTTAAATTTACTTGAAAATTTCTTATGAAAACATATGGGCAAAGAAAGTAATCGGCACACTTACTATTTTATATTTATTTCCCCTCTGACTTCCGCGATAATAGAGCTAAGTTTCCGAAAATGTACTCTATGTGCCTAGAACATACATAGTTCCTTTTGAAATAGTAAAGCTTAACTTTTGGTAGTGTTTATCAAGAAGTGTTTATTTTGTTCCCGTTTTGGGATAAAGATGCAGTGAGTAGTGTGCCCCTATTGACTTGTTTAGTATCGATAAAACTAAGTGAATTTTTCATACAGCGTTGAGCTTTCTTTTATTGAATAAGGATCGCACTTTTTACTCGAAAATCTCTTTCTTACCAATATCTAACAACAAGTTCACATTTTGGGGCGCTATTTTTGAATCACTCGCATCAATATGACGTGCCATTTTTCGAATGAAAATCACTTGGAATTTCAGTTTTTTTTTGCCTAGGATAAAAGTTTAACAAATACTGAACAATACGTGTTTAAAACACATGACGACATGACGGTCGATGTAAGTATGAATCTTGAGAAAGTCAGGTTTATGGAAACAATGGGGCATTCCTCACACCCCGCCGATCATTAGCTATTAGGAAACTGTTCTTACTTGTGTAATAAAAATGTGTCCACCATCCACCATGTCATATTTCTTAATGGTACGGACAACAGCACGTCAAACTAAACACTGCAGTATCTTATGCTGTTGGAATAAGGGCTAATTTTCAACAAAAATTTATAGTCTGATGTGCTGGCCACTGTACCTACATACTTAAATCACCTCATGATTTGGTTATTTTCAACTGAAGAGTGAACGACAAGATCCGTCCTTCCTAAGTGGCATTGGTGGTGGATGGCATCGTCACTAACACTCACTAAGACGAGATTGCGTATTAAATACTCGTATCCTGGTTATGATATGAACTAGGAAATAACAGTATCTACGGTTGAGGTCTCTGGCGCCTAAACACTTTCAAACGAAAATATCTTGCACACCCGACACAACGGGTGTCACGTCTAAAAGACGACGCGAGGTGCATGCGATTTTGTCTCTTAAGGCGGTAAGGCAGTGGTGGCCTCGATAGTAGATTAAATAAAATTTGTTAGGATTATTATGTGGTCTGGTTTTCTTATCGACTAACTATCGATAGTTTATGTTCCCCACAAGCGTGAACTGGACATTTCTCTATCGCTCGCGCTCTGCGCAGAGTATAGTAAACAATCCAGGCGCGCTGTTATTTTTAGGTCAATAGCTTTTGAATTCGCTCATCGGTTTAGTCGGTCCAATGAAAATCGATCGCTGTGTGCGCACACGCACCAAGATTGTATTCCTCCCACACAACGAGCGATGGAGAGGGCTATGCTCGGTGTTTCTCTACGAGATCGAATCAGAAACGAGGAGATACGTAGAAGAACTAAGGTACGGACATAGCCCTGCGAATCAGTAAGCTCAAGTGGCATAGGGCAGGGCACATAGCGCGTAGAACTGATGGCCGTTGGGGTAGAAAAGTCTTAGATTGGAGACCCCTCGACCAATGGCGCAGCGTAGGACGTCCACCAACAAGATGGACAGACGAGCTTATAAAGATCGCAGGATCACACTGGATGCATGAAGATTGTCCTCCCAGCCATTTATTTATTTACTAGTGGCTCCACGCGATATCTCATACAGACCTTTCATCAGCCCCATCACCTTATTTAGGATTAAGTTTAGAAAAACCTGTGCTCTGTTTAGTGTTCAATAACACTGGCAATCTTTCATACGTTAAGACTTATCTGAGGCGGGATATCGAACCCTGCTTCCCCCTTCCTTCTATACATTGTATAGTAAAGGCATTGCTTTGTTAAAAATAAATACTTAAAATCCATTTCAGTGTTTCAAGTTAACTACAAGAAATGTAGTTCGTTCGACCAATGTTTTGATTCACTCTAGATCACTCATTGTTAGTTTTTGCGAGTTAATTGGCTTTTTTTTTCAATATCTTGTCAATCAAGTCAGAAAACATCGCACTACTTACTTCGTGCACGTCGTAGCGTATCGCTATTAGTCCTTATATACTGAATAACTATTTTAAATTGCATTTTGGTCAACTTCACTTTCGCAAGTCAAGTCATGGGAATTATATCACGTACTTAAGAAAGAAAGAAATACTTGCTCCCTGATGGCGCTCTTCTCTGTCAATGAAATCTCTTAAGCACAGATCAGATTATATAATTATGACTGCTGCCAGGATGAAAAGGGAATCTGGTTTCATTGAAGGGAAACATGTGCCACAAAAATGGCTTAAAATGAATTCTAAACTTTTAAATCCTCATTGCTGCTGGTACAAGAGTACTATTTAACCACTGAATAAGTAGATAAATAATATTTAACTGCCTCGGTAGCGCGGCGCAGCGGTGGAGGGTCGCATTTTAAAGCGACGGCTGCGCCAGAGGTCCTGGGTTCGATTCCCGGGTCGGGCCAAAAATATTATATAGTTGTTTTTTTTTGTTCAGAAATTCTCAAGGTAGCCCAGAGTTTGGAAGTTGGCGGTGTTTCACCCCCGTGCCTCGGAAAGCACGTAAAGCCTCTCTCTCGTCGTGTCATATTGCTGTCCCATCGGGCTATGAGAGTGAAAGTAATAGAGAGTGCACCTGTGCTTACACACACACTTGTGCACTATAATATGTCCCGCGCAGTCGGTTTGTCGTTGTGACTGGCCACCGAAGTTGAAGTCGGCAACTATTTTTGATCATGGCGCCATCCTGTCATTCTTCAGATAACTTAAAGTGATTGATTTTATAATCTTAAAACCCACTATGACGCATGGAGGGTAAAGCTGATAGTTGAGACACAAAAAGAAGGTGGTTTTACCACTATTTGGTCAGTAAAACGTTTTCGTTTGGTGTCAATGAAAGCGCCTAGACGAGTCATGGTTTGGTGCGCCCGGTTTGTAGAGTGTAAAATTAATTTACATTGAATTGCATAGTCCACGTGAATTCAGTAACCTTACTGTGAAACATCTTTTGTTGGTTATAAAGTTATAATAGTCCACCATACATTCGTCATGCAGATCAATCAATCAAGTTATCTAATTTTTAAGTGCTCAGAAAGTTCAAGTCGTCTTTAAATTCCATTGGCCTTTATTTGCCCTCGAAACACAAGACTCAGGTTCCCTGGCCGATAGAGGCGCAGTAAGTCTTTATAAGGTTTTGCCTTTGCTACCTAATCATGCCTGATTGGATTACTAAAGTAAGTAATCATCATCCTTTCGCATCAACGCTTGCTGAAAGGTACAGTCGGCAGCACATCAGACTTTACATTTTTGTTGAAAAATAGCCCTTATTGCAACAGCATAAGATACCACAGTGTTTAGCTTGACGGACTGTCGTCCGTATCTAAAATATATTTTCAAAATAAGAACGCTAGATTAGAAATGAATGTTTGACGAATTCGCATAGTGGGGGTTGCATGGACCACGTTGGTTGGACACACTGCGTCATTTCTCATTGCATATCTCCGTGCGTGAGTCCGCTCAGTGTCATGAAGATTGGACGCGTGCTCTGAACTGTCGAATCTTTCTGTGATCGTGAGCTATGTGCAAGCCAGTGAGAAACAAAGCCAGTGAAGTGTGAGAATAGTGGTGGTTTTGAGTGCGAACTAACGAAATATTAAAAGTTTGGATAACTGCTAGCAATCTCTGATTCTGATGCCCATTTGGCAATTTGCTCGGTGCGGTCAGTGAACTTCATATTCGTACGTTACTAGAACAGTTTACAATAGTTTTATAAGCTGTTTGAAGCAGTTACAACGAAGGAAGTGAAATAACATTTAAACGGGTTTATCCTTCTTTTAGTTTGGCTTCCTGCAATTGGTAAGGAACAACATCGGCATCGGAACAAAAAAAACGTCGCGTTCTGAAATGATTTGTTTAATTTCTATAGTTGCTATCTAGGTATACTAAAGTCGAGTAGCTAGTGTTTTTAACTAGCTAGCTAGTCAAAGAACAATCCTTACAAGTTTGAAATTAGTCTAACCAAGATTTTTTTTTTAAAAGCATAATGCAAATAGCAGTGTCTACGCGCCTAAATAGTTCAGTTCTGCATACCGCGTCCGCGCCGCCGCTGGCTGGGCGGACCGCCCACTGAAGTCAGTCTCGACGTCCACTCCGTGCGGTCCGCCTGCCGCCACCGCGGCTAACAACTAACCCTTATCCCCTTGTAATTAACCACAAAATTGCGCGACATTACAGCGTGCGTTCCTTCTTCAAAATCCTCAATTCAATCTTTAGCGGGAAACGGCGATACGCGAACGTTCGCGTTCCAAATTCAAAATTGTGTGATTCGGTGTTGACAGTGGCAATTGTTTTTTCAGGATTGAAGGATATAGCCAGGATTCTTTCTAAATTAGGTAAGCATTTTTTTTTAATAAATTATGTATCTGGTCACTTTTGATTATTTAAGATTATGAATGAGCTGTCTGTAGTTATATCAGTCCAATTGAAACCTGACTCACACCAAGGTCCTATTTATTTCTGGTACGTCATCTCGTCATACATAGCAACATTATGCCGGATGAATAGTTAAAATAGCTGTTTACTAAGACAATAAACTGAAATGTACATAGCTGTAATAAACACACAAAGTCCACTCTCTCTCCTGGTATGCGTTGACAAGACAAGAATAGGTATTATTATTTGTAGACAAATGAAATTCAGTGTTTTAATAAACGATAAATTCAATCACAAGTAGTTGTATGTAGCACATCAGCAATTGAAATACCTTTTTCAACGTCAAATTAAGTTTTGTATTCTATTTACAAGTTCAATAAAATCCATGATCATGTAACATTTAGGTATGACACAAGTCGTGCTAAGCTGGAAGTTTCTGAAAGTATAAAAGTAAGTCAGTAAAATTATTAATGTAGGATGAATTGAATTCATTACAAAATGTCCTAATTAACTTTACATTAGGTAAGTTCGTGTTTTATTATTTTCGTCTGCGGCTCTATACTACATCGCGTGACGTACTGTAGGGTAGCGACCCCATGGAATCTAGTTTCATGGAACCATCATAGTTAGCCATAACAATTGAAAAATTAACCGTGTTACCACGAAGTTACAGTCTAAAATCCAATGTGTTTGTGACTGGTAAACTACGTCGATTTCCTCGGAAATCAATATTTTGACGGACATGTAAACAATGTTTTCACTGTTTTGAGATTTTTCAGTTTATTTTAGACAGTGAATTCTAGATTATTTTTTATTGCTCAATACTGCTGAAATACGGATAATATTGGCTATAACATCAAGTCTGAATAAAATTAAGTTAACAGTAACTATACAGTCATGTTAATAATCACTATGATTACAATAGATAGAATAAGAGATAGTAACATTACCAATAAGTGTATACCGTTGTAAGAATAGTTAATTTCTCGTGTCTGCTATACGATGATTGGTGTTACCGAGTAATTTACAATTGAGATGTGCTGATAATCGATTATGAAATGATCAATCATGATCTGATTAGCATTTCAATGCATGGGCAGTTATCTGTACTTCAGATTCTGTAGTCACATCGTTGCATGTTCTTATTACGTGAAGGAAGATACTGTTTGTAAATTAGAGGTTTATATCAAACATCTAGTAGGCTACAAACTGTTACCTTTCCTCATAAGATATTTTAGTGATAAAAAACTATTATATTTTCTCTCCATCGTCCAATGAAAACAAATGACTTACCAATTTCGCTACATTCTTTTTGTAAGTTTTCTATAACCATGTATACGCCGCAGATTGCTATTAAAAAAAACATGTATATAGAAGTTCTTACGGATTCAATTGCACAGAAAAAACTAACGTAGGAACCACTACATTTGTGGTTTCGTTGAATATAGATATAAGAAGTACTTTCTGAGCCACTATTATAGTATTAAATAGAAACCTCTAGGTACTTCAGAAGTGAAAACAACCAATACAAATTAGTGCAACTCATTGAAGAAGGCAGTTTCCACCAAAACAAGAGCGCTCGTATTCTAAGTGGTTATTTGCAGAGCCATACAGATGGTAATTTGTGAGGCGCGTGCGCAAAAGCGCTAAGAGTGGGCGACTCGTTTGCAATGACATATCCATACAATTAACCTGTAATAAAGTTTAGGATCGTTTTGATAAAAAAAATCTACAGTAGTTAGATACGGGATTGCCTTGTACCTTATTATTTATGAGCTTCCGATATTTCGGCACTGTTGCAAGCGCCATGATCACGGAGTAACTAAAAAAATATTCTATTGACATTCATGGTCAAAAATACAATCCAGTATGCATTTTTTCCAGTAATTTAGAACTACAAATCAGATGGAACGTAACTTACTGATTTCTTGGCTATGGTATGTTATTAATTATACAACAACTGAAAAAACTACGAACAACAAAAATGCAGAGTGGTCTTCTTAAACGGCTCTTCGTATATGAAATAGTCTTATTCTGCTACGATAAATGATCTTCTGGCAATAAGCTTAATTTATCATTTCTAGAAACTCTCAAATAGTTATTTCTCATTGGGATGTCAGTCAGTGATCCAACGTTGCTGCCAAAAGTGCAATACTATCTCGTATTTTCTGACGTATTCATACATGTTTTGTTCGGCTTATTCACTGACGTACTTCATGCGTAATTTCTTCCAGTTTCTGTTGTTGATGGTTTGGCAGTCGGCCATCCAGCATTTAGTGATTAGTATACGATCTGACCCCGAAGGCCGTTCGAAATTCAAAATACCAACATGAAGGTAAACAGCGTGGCTGAAAAACTTTTTTATTCGATTGCAAATAGCTGTGATGTGTTTTATATCCGGCCAGCCACGAAGAAAACAAATGTGAGACAAAATTCTTAAGAAAGAGGAATAAAACTGATTTGACTGTACAAGAAAAGGGTTGATAAAGTAATGTTAAGCTTCTGCACAGTATGATATTCAATGATATGTGAATGTGTGTATTACGTCAACGAATAATCATAAATTAATCCTGAAGAATTTTTAACTGTACCAGTATTTAACATATATTTCTCTTAAGTTTTGGTTTCTCAATGAATGCTATCCTATTTACTTTTTGATAATTACGCATATTGTTGATTAACAAGGACCGTTTTTAGGAGAGATTAAAATATAGTTATGTCAATTAAAGGGTTCTTGATAATAACTTTTATTAAAGATTTTAGGGTCATCAACCGCGTCCCCAATACGACGTGTTGCTAGGCAATGGCATACAAACAAAAAGCTCATCAATGTATTGTTTCTTAGACGCTTCAGACTATTTACGAAACACGTTCTCATAATAAGGAAAGGAGCCATTATTTCAGAAGCTGTACTACTCTCACGAATCCTTCTCGCGCACTGTGTGATGGTCGTTGTTCTCGTTTGCATTCTTTCATAATAATAAATTGTCTTGTTGCTTATTCTCATCTCAATTCTCGTGGAGGACGGTAGACAACTCGTTATAATTAGATACATGAAATTTTATTGAAATCGGTATTTTTTTTGTTAGCCGTTACTGTCCTATAGATAGACTTATAAACACTGGGGGCTCAAAAACAGCAATGAATTGTAAGTGAAATACAATTTCTGTATGTTTAATAGGTAGGCACGGTAGCTTCTTTATCATTACTAGAAAATCTCAAATTTTCCGGGTTTATTGTGAAAATTTGTGGAATTATAATTTAAACATTGTAAAGTACCTAAACCTCGTTTGCCTTTCGATTGATCGTATAAATATAAAATTCCTTGAATTTATTATAAAATTATATTTTTTTTTATGATTTCATCATTTAATTCATTGCAAATATAAGTAGTTAGCAAGGGAGGACGTAGGGTATTATTGAGCATCCTGTATCCTGCTTGTCTCGATAGAGTAACATAAGAGTACACGAAAAAGAAGGAGCTACTGCCCCACTACTTTTAAAGTACTATGGTACCTTATCTTTATTCATTGTCTTGTTGGAAAGTTCTCCTCTCTCTCATGGAAGCTGTGATTCATCAGTGTATATCCAACGATTCCACATTCGGAGCGTGACATTGGCCGTGTAATTATTGACAGTTCTCTCGTCGGTCTAATGATAACCTTCACACTGATGAATATTCCCCATCATATAAGCGCAGACGCATTGGATGCGGCGGAGTCGAAGTCAGCGTTTACTAGCACTTGGCAGCGCTGACGAGTTCTGAACTGCTGACCATCAGTGTATCAGAAGTTAGCGCTTAGTAGTTCCAGTACTTTTCATTTAATTTGGCTAGCGAATGTCTACCAAATTAACAACTGACAGTCGTTGCTTAGCTGTCGGGGCTGAGTGTCGTCCATTAAGGTTGTAGCACAACTATACACCCGTTACGGAAACAGTACCATATCAACTTGAGGCTTTTAGTATTCTTTGCATGAAACTCCATAGTTCAACGCACATCTATCAACTTCGCAACGTTCACTAACTCGGCACCAAACATAGATATACACGTGAATAATAAGAATTAAACTAGTCTATCTTTTTTATATAAACGCCTGGTTGGTGCTGTTCTTGTGCCGGGTGGGTAGGATGTAAGCGTCTTTGTCGGCCGGACGCACCCATTGTTGTTCCGTTGTCTGAAGATTTTCTCTATTCGTAATCAGTTGCAGTGCAGACAACTACTCGTAGCTAAGACCACAAAAGACACACAGATAAAAATACGCGCTAGACTTATGATATGTGAGTTATTATTATATCTACATGGCGTATACATATTTTGTATAAGAACTTGCTGAAATCACGATACAAAATTGACTACTTGTTCATTCATCAAAAATCTTAGCATCAGATTTTAAAATATGTATTTATTTTTATTTTATTTTTATTGGTAACATGAACAGACATTAATCATAAAAAATAGTACAAAGGATTTAAAAAACTAAGAGAAACTGGACTAATGTCCTAAGATGTTACACCTGTGCGTCACTCAGATTGCGTAGGTAAACGGTGTTAAGCTATAATTAACAAATACAAAATCAAATTAAAACTAAAGTTAAAACTAAAGAGTCAGTATCACACTGAAATCACACGGTAATCATAGTTATTAGTGTCATCGATATTTATACCCGTTTCATCATTCATCATAAATATTTTATTAATCTCGTTCTAGTTACTGTCTGACATTGCTAAATATTGATTTTATTCGTGTACTAATAAAGAAGGCCTAGGTGTTTTGTTGAGGGAAGCGCCTGTTCTGTACTATACTTACGAGTATATGTACTATACTTGAAGAAGTATTTATGTCAGTGTGTGAAGGTCAGGTTTAGCGTCTTGCCAACCCAACTGTCGGTGTTGCTCGTATTTTAAAAGAACTTTTAGTGTTTTCTTTTTCTATCTTCACGCACCTTCAGAGTAGGTTTTCCGTTTGCCGTTGAGAAAATTAATATTATAAGACAACATCACATACATGCCCAAAGTAGCTACAGCACTTGTGTTATGGCAAAAAATACGCATAGTGGTTATACGCGTAGCAGACCCCAAAAACAGTGTAGAAAATACAGTTGATTTACTACAACTCGCAAATACGCCGACAAGACGACGTAAGTATTTCTTGAAATTAGAATTTCGAATATGAAACCATTTGTACGAGTTGATGACAAGTGGCGTCAGTCAATTGATGTGGCACGAGCTCGGTGCTGATTCGAGCTGAGTGATGGCGATACCATGAAACCCGACTGGCATTGCAGGCCTCTGTTCTGTTACACATTTGAAGATTATCTAACAGATTTATGAGTCAGTTGGCAAGACTGCCGGCGAGCCAATAGTCTGGCTTGGCTATACAATGAATCTCCAAACGTTTGCCCTTTGTCACTAGATTGATTTGACTCGGTCGTTGACTTCTGCTAAGAGGAAGCGTTGTCAGGCTTTTGCCAAAGATGTGATCAATATGTTTTCTGAACAGTCAGATATAATCTGCCCTCGGCTTCATCATTACATCCAGCTAGTGAAATCATAAAATGACCGGCCATTCATAAAAAACATAAGTAAGTTCTCCAAAGAAAGAGTACAAATCTATTAGGCAATACAAAAGCGAAAAATTAGCTGATCTAACACATTATACCAAACCCAGGTCACAGGTTCAATTCCCTGTAATTACTCCAATTGCACGCGTCCTTTGAGTTGCGCCTGCGTTGCGTTTCCTTATTAAATCGATCTAATCCATTTCAGAGCTGACTGAGGCTCTGAACCTGGCCCTATTGTGGGTCTTAAAACCATTGGGATAAGGCATTTTTAGTACCTATCTATATTAGTGACTGGTAAAGTTTGACCCACTTTTAGTGATATGCGGCTTAGTAATGTTTTAATGTATCAATTTCGTAAGCATATTGGATATTTGATCACAAGACCAGAAAACAGTTGATGCTTTGAAGTGTGTGGATTATTGATTTTAATTTGAGTGTTAATTTTTGATACCCAGTTAGCATGTCGTGAATATACATTTCTGTGCATGCTTTCAATAAAAATAAGTAAGTGGTACAGTTACGAACAAATGAAATGTAGCCATTTTCAAATAGAACATTGCGTGTCTTGTAAGTCTGATTCACGTAACACATCGATTAAAATATGCAACAGCAAAATGAAGTAAAATATTAGAGCATGAGACAATCACATTAGGTCCTACAATTCCAAAGCCAATCATTTATTAGTACAATAACAAAATTAAACAATAAACTTGAAACCTTCCTATAAAAACCATTTTCATCTCTCCTGTTCGGAAAATAGCACTTTCCTGTGTAGATAGCCGGGTGGAAAATAGCTTATCCATCCCTAGGGTGGAAAGTAATTTAGTTTTAATTGGCATGGTATAGAGTCAAGGCATGCAGTCAAAGCTTGGATCAAAGATAATTGAGTCACATCATATTATAAAAAAAATAAACATTTTTGTTTAGGTATACATTGAAAAACATGTTTATTATGATCGTTGATATAAAAAATATTCAATTGATTCAATCTTGAATTAAAAAATACATTTACTAATCTGTGATTAAAATATTCGGCTTCCCGCCATAATACCAAGATGACACTTTTTTTTACATTGTCAGTGTCATTTATTCTTTTTGAACTCTATGCCTACTTTTTTAAATTTTGACAATTATTATCTGTGGGGAAAATTCGATCGATATTTTTTACAAGGATTTTAATTATTTCGTATCGTCTGCTTTTTCGTACTGTTTTCATGTATTCGTGTCGTTATTCTTTTTAATCATGTTAGATGTTTGGAGAACTGTTAATTAATTGTCTTTTTGTGCAAAAACTTAAGTTTTCCTTTCTCGCTTTACTACATCATACCTGACCATGACATCTACAACCACTATTGTAAATTTAATGTTTTTCCTCACAGTCGAAATGAAAAATAGTATGTTTAACTCGGGTGAAAGCACCATTTCACTCTCGAATTATTGGCGCTCGAACGAAGTGAGAGCGCCAATAATTCGAGAGTGAACTGGTGAACATCTCGAGTGAAATGGGTCGCTTTCTCCCCTTGTATAACAATCTACTATTCCATGTGGCAACAAGGCGACGATACTGGCTGCATGGCCGCGGTGGATAGCAATGCTAATCGTTTGAGCTAGGAACCAGCCAGTTTTAATATTTTGCGAAACAAAATTCATTAACGGGTTTTTTTTTCCAAAAAGCAATATGCAGAAGGTCCCCAGATCGATAGGCAGGTAACATAAATATAATAATATCATCTTAAATATGTATTTTCATTGAGTTGAGTGGCAGTTTGACACCTTTAATTTAACTTACATCTCTGTCGAGCTGTTGGACACAAATAGAATGAAGTCACTTTATATTTTTCACTCCTAATTTTTTATTTTTTTATTAAAATAGTCAGCCATTTCAGGCTGTTGTCTCACTGGATGGTTCTGCGGAATATCTTCTTGTTTGTTTAGTAGTCATAGCACATCGTGTCTTTTTTTAAACTTAAATTATAATAAATGTGAGTAGCAAGCAAGCACTCAAACTTCAATGGAATTAAGTACCTAATTAGTTATTGGATAGACTCTTATTGTAACATGTAATGTAAGTAGCTCGTTCTATTTACCTATTAGCTGAGTAGCGTGGTTTCGAGTTAACGAGTGATGGCGCTCCCATTTGAATTAGTTCTATTTCGTGGCACTTGCTAGTAACCACGTAAAATGTTGGCATTTGGCCGAAACAACCTACTGTTCCCTATAGGATTCAGGTCACGGTTCTTTTTGTGTTCTTCGATTTGCTTATTCATATTATTCATCATCAAATTTAAGATACTGCGCATATTATTTGTATACTGTATAAAAAAAACACACACACCATAGAGAACAACACTTCTGACTTAAAAGCTTAAAATAACGCATCAGGTCGAATTGGTAACCTCCTTTTTTTTGAAGTCGGTGAAAATATCTAGTCATTCAACTATGTTAGAAATGCGAAATAAAACAGTATTTAAACCAATTAATGACGAACATTGATGACGAGCAATAATTTAAAATGGTTGACCAAAATGTTAAAATGTGTGACATCTAGTTTACAACCCACTTGGGATCCAAACAGAAATAGATTTCATGATTAATGGGAAACCGTCTAAAGTCGTCTCAAATGGAAATTATTATATTATCTAGCAGAAACGACGAGTTGACGATCACCTATTTGGATACACGGATCGTAAAACACACACATTATGTGAACTATTTGTAAGACTTGGCAGAGTCGTAAAATATCACAGTTTTCATATGCTTTTATTTTATGACAGCGATACATAATATAAATTGCAAAAGGATCCGTAAGGTCGTTTCACTATTTTTTATTTTAGAGGATAAGTACAAATAAAAATGAAGAAGTACAAAAGTTCATGTCAGTCGCTGTTTGTTAACTCTTGAGAAAATATCGGGTAAATGGAGATTAACGAAATGCTCTTGTTATGCAATTTCAGATTTGATCGTTTCTCACATACCCTCAATTTTGATTCCAGAATTGGCATCCTGTCCTGGCCCGTCACCAGCACACCACGAACGAACGAAACAAAAGCGATCCGTACCCGGTACGAGGCCATAGACCGCGGACGCTCGGGACACCCGACTGAGAAACGAGACGGTGACGTCACAACATGGCGTCCACCGACACATCGACCGCCAGCAGCCTGCCCGCCAGCGCTCCTGAGGAGCACAAGCGAACCGTCGACGAAGCGTTCCTGAACAAACTCAAAAGCCTCGTCGAACGGTTGCGACTTGAAAACGTGACCTTGAAGAAATCGCTCGACGTCGAACGGAGCGAAGTCCGAGCACTGAAGGCTCAACACGAAAGCGCACTTAGAAACGTTAAGACTGAACACAAAAAGAAAGAAGAAGTACTAGAGAAACAGTTAAGAGCAAACAAAACAGACAGAGTCAACGATGATAGCCAAACAAACAGATTGGTGGAGCTAAAGAAGTTAACGATGGAAATTCAGTCTCTAAAAGTTGCGAATAAGGGTCTTCAAGAAAAACTTAAGGTAAGTTTTGGTACATTTAATTTCTAAAGTCTTACTTACAACATTTTGCTTCATAAGGATGTATAATTGGACTATGTGCATCGACTACAATGTTCAACAGCTACTATAGTACAACAAGTATCTACCATTTAAATTCTCTAAGCTGCTACAGTACGTGCATATTCTAATTTTAAAGTTTGTTGTGTCTGAACAACTTTCGCTGCTTGTTTATGATGATTTCAACAAACAGCACTATGACACTAACGAGAACTCCCGCGAACCACACCGCAAATATTTCTTTGACATTGCCTATGTTTAGAGGTTTATCTCTATTCTCAGCAATCAACTGGTTCTGGTTGCCTTTTTGCTCGGTAACTGCCCAATATTGTTGGAGCCCGCCCTGGTGAAGGTGGAAAAGGATGTCATTTACTTTGCTGAGGTAAGGGCTTCCATATCGAAGGCCGTAGACGATGGAACAAGGCACGGGGCAGTCTGGTATTATATGGAAAATTGGTCGGTTGTGCATTTTGTTCGCCATCTGATTGGTTATGTACAAAGCTTCAGTTTTTCTCATGAGCACGGCGTAATTGAACTGCCGCTCGTCTATGATCTCTTTATTCTTCTGATCATTGATCACTTCGATACGTTTCATAATAGATTCGTAATATTTATTGTCCGGTTCTAAGCTTCTATTAAATAGCGATACGTGCCGATTGTGAATACCAAGCGTTAGGTTGCTCTGAAAAAGTTCTTGTAATGTGTCAATGTTGCCTCGGTATCGGGGGTAGGTTATGGCAGATGTTATTATTGCCTGTAAAAAATGGCAGTTTTATTATGAAGCTAATAAGTAATAACTTAAATTATTAGGAACGCACATCATAGGAATAATACTTACATCGATGACACAGTCAATAATTAAAGAATAATTAATTATCAGAGCAATTATGAATCTGTATACAGCTCCCGGAAATGTAATGTCAACAGTTTGCCTTATAAAGCATTTGATCAATTCCAAGACAGTCACTCCCCTTGATTTTGTATCTCTTAAATTCCACAGTTTTGATTCTAACTCTCGTGCCGCTAATGCTACACATATCAGACCTACAAAATTTGCCATAAAAGTTATGAGCATGTTGATCGTTATCAAATTTATAACAGTCTTGAAAGTAGATTGCCTGTCATTATTTTTCACCACAAAGCACAGTTCATCGTGGGAAAGAGGATAAGTCGTGTCAATATATCCGAAGTAGGAGTTTTTCAAGATCCGAGAGCTGAGCTCGAGATCAGTATATCCGTCCATTAGATCTGCGGTAACTCCTGTGGCAGTGCCGTTGCTCATCAGATCGCCGACAGTGTGGCCATCTCTGGGGAGGAACGCTTTGCAAGTGGCATTCATCTCTCCCATTACAGTTTGTGCAAGTGGAGAAATGCATCGAGGCGGCTGTTTCGGCCCCATGAACGCTTTCGTGTAGACGCTGAGCTTCAACTCGTGGCCGTAGAGGTTATCATATTGGTGTGACAATACTCGGTGAATGTTCTGAGTATCTGTCACGTCTACTATCTGATCTTTAAAAATGTCGTAAGTGTAACTCCATAAAATATCATTTCTTAAGAACATAACGATGGAATTCGTGATGCTTCTGCTCCATAGCAGTTGGAAGTGGCTCTTCATTGCGAACATGAAGTAATCGTCATTGATTATGGGTTCGTTAAGGATGAATATAACTGCGCTTCTCGGCTTGAATACTCCGGTTCTCACCAAAGCCTCAATGATGTATTCGCCACATTCGAGAGTCAGGTTGTTCGATGTGATAACATACGCGGTTTGTCCGTGAATGTTGATTCTTGGTTTGTTTCTGGTTCTATTATTATCGGGGCATCCATTCAGAAGTAAAACGGGGTATCCGTAGTCCATGTTTTCTGTGTATTTCAGGATTCTATTTTCAAAATAAGTGAATTCACAGAAGGTAACGGTGAAGTACCATTGTCGGAAAGCGTTGTAAATTTTTGTTACGACTTTATACGCGTGCTCTGCTTTGTAATATGTTTCGTTATGGTACGTTTGAATCTCTTGAAATAGAACATTGGAAGTGCTAATACGGGTGCAGTATAGCAGTAAAAAGATCTTAAGAGGTGTTAACATTTTTACGACTCGAGCTTTGCGTGTAGTGCGATTGAGTGCTTTAACTTTGAATGAGGGAATTTTAGATCCATTAGATTGTGTCGCGTATTAGTCGCATGGTGTCAATTAAGGGACAAAGAAAATATTTGCTCGTCATATTGCTTATAACTTTTGTCATTCAGTCTCATTAACGTTGACATTTCATACGACACGACAATTTGCGATTAACGAGAAAGGTCGCTGTATATTCCGCTTTACCGGACTTCATCAGAAGGAGGGTAATGTTTTTATTTTGTGTTTCGTACAACTACGACGGCTACTATTGATGGTTCCGAACGAAACTTCGATGTTACGCAGTTGTACTTATCGATTTACACCAAGTAGAAATAATAAAATTTTCGAGGGTAGACTAATTTAATAGTCTGAGGTTGGGAGCTGTCTGTCCTTAGGTCTCGGTTGGCACAGCACGTCTCGCTCGCTCCTCGTTATTGCAATTAATATTATAAAAATGTTTTTGGTGTCGTGATAATAGTGGAATATTAGGTATCGTTTTTTATTTAGGTACGTAAGACGGGAAATTGTGACTGTGTGTTGTGTTAAGTGCTTCAATATGGGTCGCCGCCTCCCACCATCCTGCAATAAGAATTATTATTCAAGGTACCTGTAAAGATTAACTTTGGTAGCATAGTTCAGTAACCAAATTGAATAGGACACATCTTGTGGAGTCATTATATCGTAAAGAAAGTGTTGTAGCAATTTTTAAATACAGGACGTTTATTTGGAATGGACTTCTTCAGTAGGTAATTCTACCTAGGTATGCAAATGATAGCATACTATAAAAAGTTAAAGTTTTCTTATTGTAAATTAACTGTACCTAAACATTGTCCATTGCAATAAAATTTTATAAGTATCTTTGACGCTGTTTGGGAGTTTGTACGTACGTTTGTACTATCGAGGGAAACGCTGAAATCGTTTTGAGCCTCCCGTGGTCTTTTGTTTCAAGTGACGCCCGTTTGTGTATAGTGTGTGCAGATTTTTC
>OY757260.1:13077284-13195237 GCA_963584085.1 Pyrausta aurata
ATTCTTTTCCGGGTCTATCAACTCCTAAAACCTAGGCACAAATTAGGATTTTATAATGTGTAAGTTTCCTTTTTAAGGTTGATTGTGATACGCATATTTTATGCACATTCAGTCAGACTTCTAACCAGCTTTTCGAACAATTTTTTAGTCGCCTGCGCCTGCGTAGTTTGTAATAGCAATTATTCTCTCCGCGCTGTTTCATTTGTTATTTTTACATCAGGCTGAATTATTTGGGTTCGGTTTTTATCGTTATTTGTTGTTTTATGGTGTAATAAAGCGTTAATTCGTTATTGTTCACAGCTGGAGGAAATAAAATCGAAGGAGCGGGTGATTATTCAACTGAGGAGAGAAGCGGCGAGGGCAGCGAATCTACAGAATGAGCAGGTAGGACGAATTTTCTTATTTATTTATATTGTATTTATAAGTTGTTGGGTACTTATTTAATTTGTAATATTTAGTTATCTAGCTTTAAACACATCGTGGGGAAACCAACACACTAATAATTGCTAGTGTGCGGCGCGAAATAGAGATGGAAATAAAAAAAAACAGAGTTGAGTGTAGGTAAGTATCTATGTTTCATTCTCTGAAATATTCTAGGCCCTAAAGCAAATTTTAAAACATTTTTGTAAAGCTCAGATACGAGGCTACTATTGCCCGAGAAATCGATGAAGCTTAGTATAAATTCGTTACTTTAAAACTTTCGTAAAAATTCTCTTCGTAAAAGTGCACCAATTAAAGATGCGCTGTCATGCAGTTTTCTTTTATAATTTGACCGCGTTTTAATGCTCGTTTTAATTTAAATTAAAAATACCGAAAGAAAAGAAAAAAATATTATAAAATACAGCCAATTTATAAGAAGTATGTGCAGTAAATGTAAGTTAACACTGTTACACAATTTTCACACCTGGTGTGTTTTACGATGCGTTGACATTTAGTTTCATCACCTTTTATGTAGTTTGAACCCAACACAGCTGTGTGAAGATGAACGTGATGTATTCTTAGATAACAGGTTGCCACTTGAGTAGGTAGGTAATTTTAAAATGTAAGATTTCTTTATTTTCTCCTTAAATTTTCTACTGACAATAACACAACTATGCTAATTATAAGTTTTTGACATTCGTTTGTATTGTATATTCAAAACTGAATATATGTGCACGAGGATAGCGTGTTATTCAATCTGAAGTTCTTGATAGGGAAAAATAAATAAAACTAAGACATGATTCATTCAAAAAACCTAAGAGCCTGACACACTGCGACTGTTCGCAGCGATGCAAACGCGATGCAGTCGCGATGCGCATCGATGCAGTCGCAAAATGTCAACCTTAAAAACGAAACCATTTCCTTGTGGCAAGAAGGCCAAAGGTATGTAAGGCTGCGTTGCCACGTTGGATGGTTAATCCTTTTTTTATTATTTGCCGTACCAGAATTTAATTTTGGAGCAATTTTTCTAAACAGCTATTTAGCAGAAGGTCCCCACGGTCCACGTTTCAACGCCAAACGGCGCAAACACATAATCCCTTGCAAGTGAGACGTAGCTTATGTACGGTCATAATGGTTTTTTTCTTAACAGCTATAGGCAATCCAAGGCTAAACATTTTCAATTTATTGTCAGCTTCTGATCGTTTATCAATCTCAATTAAATATATATTTTTCATTAGTATTCTGTGCTATAGTTACAAGTTAATTACTTATGTAGACTAATTTTTAGGCCATATTTAATACCCAAAATGCGTTCAAATTGCTTGGACTCTCACTCACCTGTTACCAAAATTTCAAGAAAATTTATGTTCGTGTAAGGTAGGGTAATCACTTTCGGAAATTTCAGACATTCCTCAAGTCTTCTTTATGATGAAATAGCCTCTATTTTTTGCGTTACAAGGGTCAAAATGTGTTATACTAAGAGTGATTTTTATAGCAGTAGGGCGGCGCTGCGTAACGTAAAAATGATTACGATCAAATTCGTCATCTTTGGCCTTCGCGTCCATCAAGACATTATGCCAAAATGTAGGACGGAGGTTCACGCTTATCAAAAAACCTCGTCAGGTCAGGATACAGATTGCGATAAGATTTGAGAAGTTGTGAATAAAATAGGGGAGACTGGGGCTGGTTCTAACAAATTTTGAATTAAGCGTTTTATTTTCTAAACTACTTTAGCAAGAAATATGGTTTTTTGGTACATGATGCAAAATTTAATGAGCTTTACGCAAAGCACAACAAAATGTTTATAATAATTACCATATCTGAGAAAAAAATAGTTTTGGCAAACAAGTCACTTGTTAGATCTAACCCCCGGTTTGGGGTTGGTTTTAACACCGCTGGGGAAAGTTTTAACAGCGGGGGTAAGAAATAACATGTAGTTTGGAATGGAATTTTAGTTAAGATAAACAACAATAATATTCAATGTTTATTAGAAACACTAATAATATTAAATGTGGTTCCTTATCGTTCATAAAATAAACAGAAAACTTAAATTATATTAGTTAAACTGACTCACTCAATCAGCATTACTCAAATGAAAGAACAAAAAATATTTTTTGATCATCAAATGATCATTTCATTATCCATCCAAATAAAATGAAATACGGCTGCTTGCCGTTTAAACATGTGTAATAAACTTAAAACTCACTAAATTCATCTTTAAAAAATAAAAATTCCTGCTGAATAATGTCAAATACCTGCCAGCCAATCAGTTATTTGAACAGATTAAAAAAGATCGAAAGCGAAAAGCATAATGACATTTGACATTTTCAGATTAAGAAAAATTACATTTGACATTGAAAGATTAACTTTTTATTCACGATTCGACATGTTTTTGGAGTAAGTAGACAGGAGGAGTTGCGAAGGTTTTTAAAAGTTTATTATTTAAATTACCTAAAAATTGTGAATTAAATTAAAATTGCATTTTTGTAAACCTCTCCTTTATCTCCAGAATATGATCTCCTCCACATCCTAAGCCAATGTCCTCATCCTCATCATCGTCTTCTTCTAAACTCTCTTTTAATACTTTCTTTTTCACTCTATCCTTAGGCTGCTTACTGGACTTCTTTTCTTTTTCCTCCACTTTATGTTTCTTAACTCTTTGCTTTTCCTTATTGACTTTAAACTTCGCAGTAGATTTCTTTTTGTTATTCTTTAGCTTAGCTTCTTCTTCTGAAGATCTTTTTATTTTCCACCACTTCCTTAGCTGCTAGTTCATAGGCCTCTTTCGATGTACTTCCACGTGTGGTTTTCCTTTTATATTTCCTCATTCTAAAAAAACAATAGAAGTTTAATAGGTCGATCCACATCGCACGCAATATTAAATGGATAAAGAAATAAATAGTGGACAACATCACATAGGTACATTGCTCTGAAAAACCGGCTTGAAAACCGGCACGCTAACCACTCAACCTTAACATTGTTCGAAATGGGGTCGCAGTTGTGATCAAAATTGCATCCTCGTATAGAAACAGTAAGAACGATATTACCTACGTTTAAATTTTTTCAACTGTTAAAACTTGCCCCGTATGCGGGGCAAATATTAACGCGTTAGAACCTACCCCGTGCATTTTGTTAAAACCAACCCCACGACCCCATTTTGCACAAAGTTATTATTTTTCGTTTTGCCGGTTATATTGTCGATTAAAACTTTAACATTAATATAAAATATAATAAATACGGATTTATTCAATACCAAAGCCAATTTTCTACGATACATATTTAAAGAGTAATGCAAAAAATTAAACAAGTAAAAAAGTTCATTTACCTGTAAAATTGGAGGCGTCTGACACAACCTGCTCCCATGACGCTCGGCAAGTAACAAACAGATCTAGACACGTTCGCGCGTAATCGTAAGCACAAAGTGCGTTGGAATCAGCGTGGTAAGTCGAATAGGTTCTATGTAATTACGCTGTTAGTATTTACCTCTGTTAAAACCAGCCCCAGTCTCCCCTACCTCTTTTTATACAATACTTTTCAAAAGCGGTATTTTAATCGAATAAACTTTATTCACTAACTTGGCGTTTCATGTCATGAAGGTTGCTCCAAAAAATGATTTTATTTGATAATGCAGGCTTTCCACTACTTTATACTTATTCAATTTAGAAAAGCAAAATCAAAATATTATGAAAGTAAAACAGTACATAGCAACCTATTATTTGCTTCTGCAGGCTCTGTAGCTCGTCAAAATAAGATGATAAGAGCACTCCCTTCTTTCGGTGTCATTTTGATGACTTGTTATGACAATCTTGTAATACAAAGTCTCGAAAGGGTTTTTTGGTAGAAACCAGTCGAAGTAAATTGCATCATCTATTTGGTTCTTGTCTTTGGTGTAAAACCTAAACGCATTCTAAGTAGCGGGTGCCTCATACACCCTCCAGCGCTTTCCCACGGAACGGCTACAATCTTCAATCGCGAACAATTTGCTTGCATATTTCCTTAGCTGTCAAATGATGGCAATGCTAATTCTATAACATTAGGGAATTATGTCTGAAATTATACTAATTTCTTTTTGGTTATATTCAAATGGAAAGTGTGTTTTTGTGGTAGGTGTTCAACTATCACAAAACACATATTGCAACACAAACATGTTCTAACAAAGTTAGAGGTACTTTTTACATGGTTTCCATAGGTAGAGATAATTTTGATATCGAGTGCTACATACGAACACTTAACGTAAATGCTTAGAAAATCCAAAATTTATAACTGTGGTAAATCATAATTATTCTATATCATAGAAATGAAATACATAAGTATCCAACATTAAACGTATCCTTTAAAAACATGTTTTACTGTCTACAAACACATGGTGCTGAATAAGTAGTTCATCACAGCCTTATAATAGTGCCATAACAAACTAGCATTCGCAAATATCTTTCATTCCCGAGGTCTCAAAAGTATTTTTTGCAACTCTGCAGTTCAAATAATCGCCAGCGAATCGATCCTGCAATCAGCATCGTAATGTCCCTTGCTCAAACAAAGGTACTGAAACGCCTCCGATAACCCTTGCCCGTTTCAACAGACCCATAACTCAGATAATGGCTTTGTTGCAGTACTGACACAGTGTAAGTCGATGCAGTGCGCTCATTTAGTTAGGCGACCTTTAATAGAATAAAAAAAAAGAATTGGGCGGAGGATCGAAATCCGTGTTCTTCACAAACCGGGCGCAAGTCTCTGTTTCAATCACTTAGACATAGGCAGAGCTCGTATCACTTTTAAAACTTAAAAAAAGGGGATCCTGTCTGAAACATGTTTAATTCTTTTTTATTCTTATTATTCTGAATTAGCTATGAAGTCTTTTAGCAGTGAAACGTCATCATCTCACGAATCGATCATTATTCTCAAATATTTAATTAATTATTGATTGTTGTGATAATGCTTCTAATACTGTACTGTACAAATTATACACCTACCCCCGCTCAGCTATTACAATCGTCTTATTTTATCTCTCTGTTTGCAATGCAATATTGTTTAGGTGCCGCGATATTATGTTCTATTTGTATTGTAATCATAATTGTCATCATTATTAGCAGCTAAGAGACTTCCACTGCTGAACATAGGCCTCACGCTATTACCTAAAAAACTGTTGATGAGATATTCAGGTTCCTAGGTCTTATCACTTTAACCCTTAACTACCTACCGGGAGTCAGACTCTGGCGAATGTGTTTCTTGTCGTAATTAGTCGCATGCGCGTCTTTAGTTTTTAAGCTATCATGTACCTTCCGCCCTCTACCCGCAGTATCAAGTTAGCGCTCGTCAAGGTTACAGGTGCGCGCGTTTGCTCTCTAGTGAGTATTTAAAAAATTTTGGAGTCTAAGAGACTCCAGGTAGGTACTTAAGTGATTTTTCATAACATGAAATTTTCATTGTTTTCGTGAAAAATTACATCTAATGATACAATTATTGTCCTGAATTCCTTCCTTCACGTCAGGGACCAGTTGATCTATTGATTTATTGGAAACAGTACATGTGTTGCAATTGCAAAAACCCTTTTTGTTTAGAATGTTCCCATATATTATGTGGGCTTTGTCGACTAAAATTGTAAAAGTTTATGACTTGCAATTTTGTTTATATTCTGTCATTTTAGTTACAATTTATGAGAACATTTATAAGTTGATTGTTAAATTTTTATAAATTAATAGAGAAAAGTTCCTACCTTTTGTCTGTTTTTTTTAAATGGCTTTCAATATCATAAGAAGTTATTTTTTAAGTTTTTTGAAGTCTAAGTGGTTATAACTTTTTTTTGATAAATATCTTACATTGTTTACGCCTTAAATATATATATTTTTAAATAAAACTCTACAAAAAATATATTTTATATATTTAATTACCTTACGATACCCTAGTTTTTTGTTTATAGTCCTGAGAAGAGAGGAGTCTGAGAGACTCTAGGTAGGTAGTTAACGGACTGAAACAAGGGGTAGGTAGCTAAGGGTTAAATCGGATCACGGATGATTCAGCTGCAGCTACAGGTTCAATACTTATAATACTATTACATTATTGTAACCGGCCATATTACCTCATTTTTTTCTGTTCATGATTAGATAGAAATATTGAAAGTATATAAGTTAATATGAAGTACATAAGATAATCATGTTAAAGTTCCACTTCATTCATATAATGTACGTTCGTAAAAATTTAAATAATTTCATGAAGAAAAGCGACATTCACGCATATAACACAAGAAATAAACACAAGCTTGTCGTTCCTAACTTTAGATTAGTTAAAACTAGTAATTTGTTTATGGGAAATTGTATAAAATTCTTTAATAATATACCACACAATCTTGTCGAATTGCCGGTTGATAATTTTAAGAAACACGTTAAAAACACGCTTATGTCTAAAGGCTATTATAGAGGTAAGGTTCAAGACTATCTAAACGACACGAATGTGTGGTCCGTCCAGCCTGCACCGACTGATGTACTTACCTTTGATGATTTTGATTTTACGGCAGCTAGTGGTGACTGAGTTTGTTCCGGCGTTTCTTCTCAGCACTTGCCTAATTGTCTATGTTCTGTCTCGAAGCGCTGGTAGGGCCTTTGGCGCAACTGTGTTAGGAAGGCAAAGGGAAGCGCTTCCTACCGGCCGGGTGTTATGGCCGGGGACCAAGGTCCGATGTTCACCGTCTTGGTTTATTCATATATAGTTAGGTCCGATCTAAATCTTTAACTCGTCAAGTATGTGTGAACGAGACACAATAGAAATTCCATTATTATGCGACTCCCGGCAGTCGTTTGATACCTGACTGATTAATATCGCGGTTCAGTCTCCATACATCGACTAACAGCGCCATCTAGTCGTGTCGAGCCGAGTCAGCGTGCTTGCGATGATATGTAGTGACATTGGTAGATCATAGATGTCGCTACATCACTCCCCTCCGAAGAACCGGAGGTTGATTGAGCCAGGGAGGTTAAGCTCAGCAGTCTGTGCGTAGTGAGCTTGCAAGTGCCAGTGTTCGACGATGAGCCGGGATGTGCATGCGCGATGTCCACGGTGAGTCGGGATGGGCATGCTGTCCACGGTGCGTCGAGATGCGCGATATCCACGGTGAGTCGGGATGAGATGCGCGATGTCCTCACGATAAGTCGGGATGAGCATGCGTGATGTCCACGGTGAGTCGGGATGTACATGCGGGATGTCCACAATGCGTGAGGATGAAGCTCGAAGTCCACGGTGAGTCGGGATGGTGAGCTGGGTGGGGCTGCCGAGGAACCAGGAAGAACCGGTGCGGTCTGCGGTGGTGTCCTTAAGGCTGGAACTGGCTTGGAGGAGACTGCTGGCTGGGTGCGGCTGGCTGGTGGTGGGGAGAAGGAGGCGACGCTGACGACGACGGTGCGGCTTGACGGGTATGGATGGTATCACGTCGGGGTCACCAATTTGGCGCAACTGTGTTAGGAAGGCAAAGGGAAGCGCTTCCTACCGGCCGGGTGTTATGGCCGGGGACCAATGTCCGATGTTCACCGTCTTGGTTTTTTTAATATATAGTTAGGTCCGATCTAAATCTTTAATATCGCGGTTCAGTCTCCATACATCGACTAACAGCGCCATCTAGTCGTGTCGAGCCGAGTCAGCGTGCTTGCGATGATATGTAGTGACATTGGTAGATCATAGATGTCGCTACAGGGCCCAAAAGATAAGGAGACATGTTTCGCACATTTATTTTAATTTTTATATTTGACGTTCATAGGTGTCATTTCATGACCTAAATTGAAATAAAGATTTTGAATTTGAATTTATATTGAATTTTTAATACAATATTGTTAACTAGCTTTTGCCCGCGACTTCGTCCGCGTGGAATAGTGACTTTTTTCTCCCGTTTTTTACACATTTATCACTATATCTTTGCTCCTATTGGTCGCAGCGTGATGTTATATAGCCTATAGCCTTCCTTGATAACTGGACTATCCAACACAAAAATAATTATTCAATTCGAAGCAGTAGTTTCAGAGATTAGCGCGTTCAAACAAACAAACAAACAAACTCTTCAGCTTTATAATATTAGTATAGATTTACTTTGCTTTTATCTAGCGGCATATAAATTTACAAAAAAATAGGACAACGATTGAACACAATTTCCTGTCCCCAACAATTGTTGTGTTTGGCAGAAAATAGCGGTTCAAACTGGCGACCGCTTAACGAAATGGCATATTGTGTCATACAGTGTCATATAACTGGCAGTTAGTTAAAGAAGTAAGCGCTCACAATCGCTATTTTAAGAAGGAAGATGACGTTTGCCTCCCATAGGTACTACTAACCTTTAAACCAACCAACCTCTTCCTAAAACTTGAAAAAAAAAAACTGTGACAAGGAACTTCTTTTCGTTGGCTATTGTTTGCGTCATCGTAATTTTCACGCGTTACGCACCCTAGCGGGGCAGTTTTCTATGTTTTAGTTTTGGTGGCCTAGATGGCGGTTTTTCGATACAGATGGCGCTATGATCTAGAAAGACCTGTTCTAGATAGTGTGCAAGAGATTGACCCCACACATTTTATTTCGTTTTATGTGAAAACCCCGCTATTTACGGCTTATATTACTTTATATTATTTTAAAAGGCGAAGAAACGAACCCTAAAATTAGTTTTGGTCGTGACGCATGGATTTTTACTTTTGGGGCAAGCAATGTATGGCGGGTCGACCGTGTCCTTTAGGAAAAAAGGGTCGAAAGAATATAAATAAAAAAACTGTAATTTTCACGATGTCGGAACTATCAGTTTGTAACTAAATGAGACACAAGGCCAAGAAAATTTACATCTACGAGTATCTATCTACGTCATGGTTGGGATTTCCACTTATTGAGACAAAATTACAAACTGTCCACATTGAAATCTGTGATGAATGTTGTTTCGGTGTCGAGGCGGCTTAATAAATTTGTGTTTCTGTAATTAAAAAAACAGACCAGGCGGTCTACTACGAAAAACGTAATCAGTCAATACGATTATCGTTTATCGAAACATTTTTAGTATGGAATCCCTACTACGAAATGCTTCGGATCCGCAAAACGATTATCGTATTGACGGATTTCGTTTTTCGTGGTAGGCCTTCAGGTATAAATATCTTCTAGCTAGTTTAAAGTTTTAGTTAACCCTGTGCTTGTAGCTTGCAACAAAGACGTAAGCCGGTATTCTGCAAAGTGTCACGATGAAATCGTTTATGCTGATTTATATATTCGCGTTTTAAAATCTTTGGCGACTCAGTAATTATCTTTGTGTGGAATGCTTTTGAAATATCTCCTTAGCGTACACTTTTTCGATTTCTGCCTCGAAGTGTCCCACTATCTTTAATAGTTCTACTTTGGACCTAAAATAATAGAAGTTAGTTTTTACAAATAATTGTATTTGGTTCCCACACATTAGATAAATTACTTTACAATCACTACTATACCTTCATTACCTTAACAACGAGCTGATTTGATCGAAGAAATACCTACCTAATTAAGATTCTACTTAAAACAAGATCAAGGCATATAAGACGCTGGGGCTTCCGTAAACTCTGTGAAGCCATATCTTAAGCATTCCAGAGCAACGAACGTTAACTTTACAATTTCTTTAAATAAAAACCTAATTCTCAAAGTATCGATGACTTTATTTATGATTTATTTAAATTTTTTGAGTACATATTTTTTTTCAAACTACCGCTATGTAACCATGTCTATCAAATACTAAAGTAGTATATTTTTTGGTTTTCATTCCATCTTGCGTGTTTAATCTAGTTGTTCATTTTTAGATAAAAAATCGGCCAAGTGCTAGTCAGACACATGCACTGGGTTTCGTCATCCGCGCCACCCTTAACTGAATACGGGGTCCACGACAAGGACTCCACGTACTTCCACCTACGGGGAAAAAAAATTGACAGCAAAAAAACTTTGTTTTTGTGCTATACCTCGTATCATTTTGATCTCAATCAATCAAACTTTCGTTAAAAGTATTTGTTGAGAACTACATCATGTATTTTATTCAAAATTTTCACTTGCTTAGTTCAAAAGTTAGACCCGGGCCCATTTTACCACTTTGGAAGCGTCTTACTCTCAAATGTTAGAATTTTAGAAAAAAAATGTTGTAGAAACCTCAGCGTCATTTTCAAAGAATACGTGAATACGCGCACAGGGTTGAGTAAAATTATTTTTTGGTTTTTGTTTCATGTATAGCAGGCCCCTTAAATGTAATTTTTCTTATTTTTAAGTATATCTGAATCAGAAAGCGGTTAACAAGACACACCTACCTACCAAGTTTCAGCTGTGTGAGGCTAATAGTTTCAGAATAAAGTGGCCATTCAAGTGCAATCAATTTTATTTCAATAAGTACGTAATGATTGATTGGTCAGACACTTCTTGGTTTGCGAACTGTTTGCGATGAAAACAATACTGCAAGCAAACCCGTCAAGTGCGTGTGAAGTGCGCCGGCACAGCGCTCCCAGTCTCCGCTGCGGTTGCTATATCAATATCGGGGTTTCTGTGACGTCACTAGATGTAGTGACGTCACAGAAACCCCGAATTTTCTGGAAATAAGGTATAGTGAAAGAAATGCCTGAAAAAAGTTGTCCGGTATTAACAGGGTAATAGAGTAATCAGATCTACCTAGACATAACTAGGTATAACTGCCGCGATTGATTCCAATTTAGACACTTATACGTATATTGCATTATTTCGTGTCATCTATGTTCCATGTCATATCATTATATCATTACAATATTGAGTCAAAGCTTAGTATTTAATTTAATGTTAAGCTAACAGGGTTTGAACTAAATGTGAGATAATTTATTGATAGTTTATTTGGATCACACAAAGTGGTTCCCACAGAAAAGGGGTCTTCACTTAAAATTGTACCTACACATACTTGTAATAATTAATTGTTACAATGCTCTCTCCATAATTTAAATTACCGAAATGAAATATGCCTATGTTTCTGTCGTACTAACAAAAAATAAAGTTCGAAGTTCAAGTGTAATCCACACCTCCATGCACGAGAGTCGGGTTTACGAGGAGGGCCACCCGCGTTCCTAAGCTAAGGGTTAAATAAAGCTTAACAATATTATAAACGATGCAGGATACGATAGTAATAAAAAAAAACAGTGATTATGTCTGGGACCGGTGCGCGGCGCGACGCAGCCGCAGACCGACGTTAGCGGCCGCCCCGTGCGCACGCGTGACGCCATCTTGGAATCCCCAACCGTCAAACTGACAACTTGAGTTCCGATTTCAAATTAACGTTCCGCGACAACGCGTGTGAATGACTTTTATTTATTTACAGTGTTAATACATTTTGTGCCAGTGTTAATTTTAGTTTTTTTACAAAACTCTGTGACTGTGGACCACGACTGTAGAGTCGTGATCCAACGTAACGTTCATTTCTGTGGGACTTTGTGTTTCGGATTTACTTTCTATCGTTGTAAGTACTTGATTTTTTATTTACTACTCATTACTACTCGAGAAAGTACATTCGCCTTCGTGCAGTTGAATATTTTTAGAGACAATAAACTCTTTAATCAGACACTTCATCAAAATAATTAGGCGCAATTCATCTTATATTTTCGCTGGATTTTTATGTTAATCATTACAAATTGTGCGATTACTGCCACGCATGGGCCTAATTATTTTAAAAATAGAACAAATAATAATGAGTCTGAATTAATAACAATAATTGCGATAATCACGTAGACAACCGATATGCATTACAGGAAAAAGAGTCATTAACACGCGGGATACCGTCATGTTTGACAGGAAACCTTATACTGTGGGTATCGTGTATTCTAACGGTTAAAAACTCTCATCTTAAGCCCCAGCGCTTGATTCCCATGCCTTCGGACATAATAAAGATTAATCTTTGTTGTTTTGAAAGCAGGTCTGAATTTACAAGTAGTTTAAATTTTGGGTGATTTCTACATGAAGTTGAAGACAGACGAATTTTTGGAACTATATAAGATTGAATGTTCAGGTCAGAAGTATACTTTTTCATGAAATGCTAGCTGAATTGTTTGACTGTATTCATCTGCATGACTATGTATGATAAATAATTACATTATGATTCTGTTTAACGATGCTTTGTTTAATTACAAGCCGACCTTCTGGGCTAGGCTCTCTATGATTACCCCTTCACACGAAACCTACGTTCAACACCAAACGAAAATTATAGACCTCACATACATGATTACTGTTGAACTGACAAAGTAATAGTCAGCCTTTATGAAGATATAATAATTCACTAGGCGTTGAAGGTAGAAAGAAAAAAAGTACAAACAACAGCGAAACACGTCTAAAACACAAATGTGTAAATAGGAAACAAAAATCAAACGTACAAATCAGAGTGAATGCAATCTTGACAGAGTGTGAGTAGTTACACAAATAAATGAAATGTTCTAAGTCCGATTTACGACATCTAGACACGAAAGTAATGAGTTTTCGTTACAACCTGCGGCATCTCAAATCAGATCAATCACTCTTCAAAACTGCTAATTAACTTGACCACATAAAAAATGTAATCTGCGAGCAAAAAATAGGAGCAAACATTTTGTAATGTAATCAATATGTGAATATCATCTGTCCGTCAACTAAAACTGAACGTGGGAAAACAATAATTAAAGTATGCAAAATGCTATTGTCTTGTTTGAGTACGAAGGAATACTTTACTGTTGTCCGATGCCAAGTTCAATACACTAAGTAAATGGATTACGCGTTTCTTGCCATTCATATGTTTTCATTTTTACGTCATCATACTCATAATATGGGTTAGTAAAGGAGTTTGAAACAGTAACACCTGTAATTATTACAAATTGTAATTTTCGACATTATTTGTGGAGTTGACGCTACAGAACATCTAACAAAAAGTTCAAGAGCTTTTATTTACCTGATGCTATTTAAACTATTAGTCTTTGAACTCTTTGATTAGACCTCGACATAACTTTTACCTACAGTAAAGTATTTGAACAGTACTTTTAAGTTTTCGGCCGCACCTTTTATTTGTCTTCGAGTAAGTTCCACTTTATTATCTGCATCAATTTTCGTTCCAGAAAGTCGTTGTCTCCATAATGATTTATCGGTTACTTTTCAACGGTCTCGTCTATTACGTTAATTGTCCCCAAACGTAACACCTTCGGGAGAAACCGTGCATTAACGCTTAAAAGGTTTGACGCTCAGATAACTATGTGATTGCGTTTCACTTTCGAGACGCACGTTATCGCTAAAACTGCTGTTACTTTACATAATTGCTTACTTAGGTGGTGCATAATTTAGAACTCTTGTTGGCTTAGAATTAGGCTCGTAAATAGTGGCTAATGGATTTTATAATTCTCCTTTTTTGAACTTAAAACCTTCCTAGATACTTTAAAACAAAATATCTAAGCACACATACGATACTTTTGTGGACCGGAATTTCATATGTTGACTTTTTATCCAATATAAACTTCCGAACTGCAAGACCGTGAAGTTAGTTTTCGTTTTGAGTATGTAGTTTCAATAAGCCGTGACTTTATTCACCTAAGGCATCAAGGTGGAATGAGGTCGCGTACCTCATTCCATCAGTATTATTCACCCATAAAATTCGTTCCACTGAGCGTCTCCAATCTTAATTTTAACAATATTCCTTTTATGACCACGTACGGACAAGTGCGTCGGCACCCGACTCCAGCCCACTATAATAAATGACCATTCGTCGGCCCCGAGGAACTTTCTACTTAGAACAAGCCGTGTGCGCAGCTTTTGACAATCAGGTCTTTCACACACGGTGCACAAGCAGTGATTTATAGGCCATAACTACGACACTGAATGGAGAACGATTGTCATGCCGCATGTATTGAGTTTTGAATACCAAAGCTGAACAGCATTGGAACTTAAAAAACTTCCGATATTACGGACATGGAAAGTTAATAGAAAACCAAAAGAATAAATAATTCATGAAACCTACATTACCTACGGTGGTTTACGAACTTATATCATCTTAAACATCCATAGTGATTACCTAAATAAATTATGTATTGGGAAATCATATGAACAACTTTCTCCGTGAAACAAAATTTGAAGACTGAGATTGAAAGTTATTTGAAGACAATTACAGTCGTGATGGGCTGATATTTACGAATACGTTTGTATGACAACAATGAATTGTTTATTATGATTATGATTGAATGCGGCACGTCGATCATTTCCTCTGCCAACACTGAACAGAAGTGAAAAAAAAAGATGAATGAATTGTAGAAAAGAATAGTCGGTGGGTTTGAATTTCACATGCGTTTGAAACGTTGATAAAAATGTGATAACATGCACTTAAGATAGAGCACGTTATGATAAGGAGAGTATACATTACGGTTAAGATAAAAACGCAGTATCTTAAAAAATTGGTATTAGTTTTAATGACATAATGTTTAACCTGACTGCCGGTTGTTATTATTATGCTCCAGTTTCGACTCTGCAAGCAAACTTTGTGAAGATAGCAATTAAAATGGATGTGTCTGATGAAAAATAGATAGATTCCTTATTTTTATTTTTTGAGAAATGCTGGTTTAATGGTGATTAAGATTTTTAGATTCCGATCAGATGAAATGAGTGCAACATAAATAATGGCGCAACAATTGAACTCTAATATGTTGATTTTGATAACGTTAGCCATAGTGAAGTAAGTGATAATGATACAGCAGCAGATGTCAGCGGCAATGGCGGTAGGTGAGGCATTGAGGTCGCCTCTCGCCTCATCATCCGACACACGACCTCGTCTATTGTGCTCAGTAACAGTTAGTGATGTGGGAACAGCCTTACACGAATCAGCGGGTGTTAGGGCGGTTCGGACCACGAGATTTCGGACCGTGGAGCGAATTGCCCAAGTACTGTTTCAGAATGGGGTTATTCGAACTGCAGTGGTATATAAAATGGGTCGATTCAAAAGATACCTTGGGCGAATTGCACCGCTAAACCACAGGTGGTGCGAAACGCCCCTATACCAGAACACAGAATATATAACAGAATCAGTACCGGTTTATGCTTTGAACTCACTGGTATCTTTAATTTCATTTACTCAAATTCTAGGAGCTTGAATCTGGCTGATTGATATCGATGTCTTTGTTGGTTTTATTACAAAATATTGGGTAGAACTGAATAATAAGAAAAGTTGACGAACAAAACTTATTTTGCATACCGGAATTTTGTTTTTACGAATAAGCACTGATTTGATAAACGCTCTGAAGAGGTTCATCCTACTTCCACCTTTGACTCGAGTCCACATTTATGTTCCAAGTTCCAACACGGTGATGACAATCCGATCGCAATATGTCTGTTTGTGACATGGCTGTTGTAAGCGCAGGTTTCTAAAAAAAGATTCCCCGTATTTTAAAGAGTATCCTTCCTAACTATTCGTAGTCATCACAAATTGACTCTATTCGATCACAAGGCATCGACTCACCACATCACTAGGACCAGTAGCTGGCAGCTACTAGCTGCGGAACCACGGCCGACGGCATCAAAACACTCTTATTGTTCCTCCGTTTAATTGTTTGTTTACGTAGCGGCTGCTGAATGAACGTAGGCTGTGCTATGGGATCGGACTGTCAATCAACTGCAGTTTTTTTGGTTGAGTATTGTTTGTCTGATGTATGATCTGTGCTGCGTCCCATTTTTTTAAAGCTTAGCAGATATTTGACCCTCGATGGCACCAGATGTCAGGTGTGGATGAGGTCTAGGGTGGTGCTTATCTGATTAGTAGCAACCTGTTCACTCTTGCTTTAAAGAGGTTTAGGTCATATTCCATTTACTGAAATTCTGTTACTCTATGTTTCTTTCCCATTTTGCATTGGAGGGAAGTCGATATTTAGTTTTGGAACTCCTCCTATAAACGATTAGTTTTACTGAGGGGTTCAAGAGAATATTACTTACTACTAAATCCCTGGACTTTACTGATTGCGGTTTTCAATTAGTACGAGTACAAGCAGAAGATCGATTACATACACGGGAGTAGCGGTGATGGAAAAGTCCCTAGTCAGACGATTTATGATAAAATCAGAGATATCTAATTTACATTGTCATTTGTTTAAATACCTGTTATTTCGTCCTGACGTCAGGGAGCAAACCATTAATCATGTAGTGAAATTAATAAATCGGAAAATTTCAGTAGCCCCATTAATTTCACATTACACATCACGTAAATGACGATAAAATTAATCGAAAGTGTCCCAAAAACATTCTGGTTCTAGGTCAAACCAAACTGCCTTCCAAAAGGCCAATGAGCCAAAATGAAAAAAATACGTTTAACTCCTCATTCGAAATAGCTGAATCTGTCTTTCATAAATAAGTTGCTTCTGCTGTATGACAATTACTCTAAGCCCTGTTTCATGTATGTTTATGATTGGTTTTTCGATCTAGTTCTTAAACATTTACTATTACATGGTTGACAACTGACTGTTTCGTATTATAACCCACTTCAGATAGCTAAATAAATTCAATATTACTTACCATTAATTTACTAGCCATATCCCCAGTGTCGGTTCCGGCAGACTGTTCGTCTGTTGTGTTACTTTCGTTGGGTTCGGTCTCGATCAGCGTCGCGTCGGTAACAGTAAAACCAGTACCGGGTGCAGTCCGATTGCCATTGAAATCGATGAGGGCACATCTCCGGTGCCGTTAGCTCAACTCCGGCCTCCGAGAGGTACTTTTGAATTTCGAATTAAACTCAAATTCAAGCGTATATTTGCCAAGGAGAGCATAGAACACAGAACTACTCGTAATACTGGCATGGTTAATACTGGCCAGAAATAGAGCAAAAGTTAAAAAAAATATATAAAGGATTAGGATGAATTAACCACTCGTCCAAGACAAGGGTAGTACTTACATAAAATAACATTAGACTATCACGTTTAAACTTGGTAGCATTAATTACTTTCTGCATCACAGCATCAAGTAGGAATTTTGAAATCTAATGGACGCGTTTTTAACATTCAATTCGAAGCAGTTAGTTACAATTTCGTCTTCATAGTTGTATAACATTTTCAGTCACATGCTCGCGTTTCGAATTTTAATTCGAGCCACTTCAATTAATGGAATGGAATCGTTTTTGCGGTTTTTCATATCCCGATTCACAGTAGAATGATTCGTTCGAGATCAAGATATCATATCGACCATATCTGTATTGAGAAGTATTGAACACACTTAAGTTTGTGTGAGCTTAAAATAACCAAGTAATTACCAAGTAATTTTAGGATTCGTGTTGAATGTAGTAATAGTTTCTGTTTTTATGACATCTCTTTTGGGTTTCAGTCTAACACTATCATTATGTAAGTATCTGATTTTATGGCATCCGTGGGAAGTTATTAAGTTCATGTTTTCATTGTATTTTTTTAATGAAGTTTATTCGGATTGTCATTAATTGCGTGTAACGTAAAGAAAAAATCCGTATCTCTACAATTTTGGTGACAGTAAATAAAAAATCATGACGATCTTTGAAGCATAGAAGAATTCAACCATTTACATATTTCTTCACGTAACCTATATATCGATTGTTCTGCCGACTACATAATTGCATCTTCAATGTGGCAACCTGCTGTTTATGTCAAGTATTCTTTGAATTCAAAAAAACATTTTTAGATAACATGGTATCATACACGTATTCAGACACGTAAGTTGCTCTCAATTGTGACAAAATAGATTTAAATAATACCTATTTCGAAATTAATGTGAATAGTTACTTTGTTAGAGTCTGAGCCACATAAACAGTTAGTATTGAATAGATTTGAGCGTTTGGTTGCGTGATTTTGCTCGTACTCGGCACTATCGCCTTGATTCGGTTTTATAGAAATCGCAACAAAGCATCGTAGTGCTGATACTCATCTGTCGAAGGTTTATCGATAAGCCTTCAGTAGCAAACTTCATAGCACAAAAATGTTTGAAAAATAATATATGATTAGAATTATTAATACTAGCTTATCACGGTGCCTTAATAATCTATTTCCAATTAAATTCATCACGACATATTAGCCCAACTATTTGGATTTTCTTCTGCTAAATTTCTGGTGTAAACGGTGTATGCCTTTTTATTGTTCTATAATTACAATCTATCGATATCTAAACTGCAGCATATTGTTCAACACTATTATCAATCATTACGGTTAATTTCGGTTTATTGTTTGCGTTACCCTACTCGTTTCACGGCTCGATGGATATATTTCATATAATTTAACTGCATTAAGTCACTTCAATTTTAGTTCTGAAATCAGGCCCCATTACAAAAAGTTAGGTCAATGAAAACCCAAAGCCTGGGAATAGGCAAATTTGATGAAGCGTATATACTTGTATAATAAATATGATTGGTTCGATTTACTTTAAAACATGTTAGTGTGCATAAAAAATCTGCAAAATAGAATTAATTTAAAATAGCGAGATTGCATTAAAACAAGTGCATTTAAAGCTAGAAGGAGCACAGTTACCTATTAAAATATAAAGTCTTATAGCTGAACATAGATTTACGGCAACAATAAAATGGTTGACTCTACACAAACTAAAACGTCTAAAATATGGGTAATGCTGCAATACTACCATGTATGCAAAATACAAAATCTTTTACATATTCACAGAAATATCTGGTATAAATAACTAGAATGTTTTAGTCTCGGTAAGATATCGATAGTTTGAGTATCGATTGTTGATCAGCTGGTGAATGGTAACTCAATGACAGTGCATTTTGGCTGACAGAATGGAAAGGAAACTCAAATAGGTGAATTGATTCAAAAGTCAATAGTTTTGCAAAACACAACATTAAAACCACAGACAGTACTCGTAACTGATAGGAGTTACTTGCAGTAATATCATTATCGTAATACAGTACATTTCGGTTAAATATTATCGGCAGTTTACTTAACAATTAATACTTATTTAATAATACCCTTCTAAAATGAATTTTCGTGATAGCGGCCTTTCTCAGCAAAGATTAGTTAAGTCCGCAGGACATGATATTAGTCATAAAACAGTACTGCTATAGGTAGTCTGTTTTCTTCGCTAGTCAAATATTGCAATCATTTTTCTTATAACATTTGAAATAATATCAGTGAATAAAATCAATCGACATATAATAACGTTTTATAATGAATTACTTATCTAGATTGTGAGTATGGTGTTTATCTACTTTTAAAATGAATTATTTCTTTAAATGGAATGTCAAGATTGGTTACAATGTAAGACAAGCAAACAAAAACAGACATAGAATATAAATAAACATACGTAATTCAAGGATTGTTATCGATATCTCAACTAACTATTAGTTTACTTAGACTACTCGAATGATAAGTTATATCTGCATAAGATTACCTAACATTCGCGTGAACAAGTTACATAGTTCTGTTTAGCGCTTTAAAACTTCGATGCGCAAGAAACGTCCGAATCCACTTTTTACAGCTTGTTATGTTCAATGTAAGAGGCAGACGCTAATTGGCATATGTACTATGTAATATTGCAATAGAAACAACTATTTTCAATTAACAATTACAAAGTTTTTTAGGACACTATCGATTAATTATTATTGAAAATTCCCATATTTTTTCCACTAATTTATGAGTTTCCTACTAAAACATTTGCTGAAGTTAATCCAACTCTCATCTGTCTATCTATCCGCAGTATAATAACCATCGTCTTTTTAATAACATCTTAGAATTTCAATAAATAAATACAGTGGTCTTGGAATCGTCAAATATTAAAGTTAAATTCACGTTATTAAAGCAACATCTTAGAATTTCAATAAATAAATACAGTGGTATTGGAATCGTCAAATATTAAAGTTAAATTGACGTTATTAAAGCAACGATTTCCCGATATTTCGAAGTTTCTGGGCTGGCTGGTATTTTGCGGTATTCGTATCTTATGGTTCTATTATTCTCGTGTGATCGGGAGATACCAATCAGAACAGTATTATGGCGTGTCGAATCACCGCGTAACTGTTACGGTTCTCGTCACGTGATATTATTTGGAGCAGTCACAGGTGTTAGATTCACAGCGTTGGTTTCATGTTCGTATACGGTACTATGAACAATACCTTGTAATTGAGAATGTTTGTGGCAATTTGGTTTATCTATGAAGATGCACTTTCTCGATATTGGTGAGTCTCTCAAGTCATCACAAACTATACCATCATTATCATTACGCAGGTTACTTGTTGTAGCAGCTTTCATATTGTCATTTCACATAATAATCAAAAGGTCAAACCTTTTCTGTTTATGGTAGTGGTAAGAGATTACTCAACAGCCCACCGGCTTTTTCTTGACTACTTATTTGAAGAGAAATTCGCTTCATCAACGGCTATGAGTTCTATGTTTGCCTTCTGTAATTCTGCCTCATTATCATGCATGGTGGATACATCGAGTGGTCCATAAGCAAACGAAAGTTTGTCTTCCCCTGTCATTACTTTGGTCACTGGTCAACCATTGTGTGTTATGCCGTGTGTGGCCAAGCGCAACGGAGAAAACTGCTTCCTACAAATCTTTCTAAGTAATCGCTAAGTGATTAGCGCTTGGTTCCACTAAGCATTTGTTACTGTAGGGTTGTAAACTTGTCACGAGGTTTTTTGAGGATTTGACGGAACAGGGATTTAAAAACCTTAGAATAGTTAGATACGGGATTGCTACCATGTACCTTATTATTTTTGAGCTTCCGATATTTCGGCACTGTTGCAAGCGCCATGATCACGGAGTAACTCCCGTAGCAATCCCGTATCTAACTATTCTAATGTTAGTGACCATGAAAGTTTAAAACAATTTAAAAACTTGTCCTTATTATGGGAGGGTCTGGATTATTTTATATTTTATAATTGTATGCTAGTTGTATTGCTTAAATGTAATTTGTAGTCTGATAATAAGTAAATAAATAAATAATTATTACCTTAGTTACCGGCGGATAAATAAATTTCCTTGAAAATCTGAATTGCTTTATTAAAATTATATCAATATACCATACACCACTGCGACTTTTTACTAGCCTTACAGTCGTGCTTCAGTTTGTGAGTGAACGTGGTGAAACGCTGAATTTCATCTTGACAGATCGTTGCTACAAAATGGCAGTATCTGTAAATTAAGATGAATTCTAGATTATAACAACTTCTTTTGCCAGGGCCATGAAACGACCCAAAAGCCTACCAAATAATTTGAAAAAATCCAATAAACCATAACTTAGCAAATCATTAACTAAGATCATCAACTATTTGACTCTGTTCAACTTAACTGTCAACCCTTTTAAAGGTTATATTCAGTAGAGTAATAATGTGGTTACTGTGGTTGCTCTCTTAAAACAAATTAACCGAAATGTGAACTACCGAGTACTTATTACCAAGCTCATGTCGAGCAGAAATTGAAATCACTTCCTTTTATTTTGATCCGGTTGCGGCTAATACGCAATTACTATGACTATTTTAGATTTTACTGCAACAGTGATATGCTTTCAACCTATCACTTTGAGACCATAAAACTTAAGTGGCTCTTTTGCGCCGCATGTGATTACGAAACTCATTCTGTCTTTCCAAGTTCAAGTGTTATTTATTTGAAATTAAAGTGGAAGCTGTCGTTATGTACGCTTCAACATTAGTATCGGGATTCCGCTACATTTATTGTACTAGTATCGAAAAACGTAAGCACGATAAAGGTGCGTTTGGTCAAGAGGCGACTCATTCTTCATTATCGAGCCGACTTATTTTTATTTTCTATGCAGATATGATTTGCCCATTGTGTACTACTGTCCTGTATATGTCTCGGTCTGAAACCCTGAATTTGTATTACAAGTCTGTGTCTAGTACCTCTCAATATTAAGATGCTACCCTGCTGCTAACGCCTTATCCAAACTAGGACGGTATTGATCCGTTGTTCGGTGAACCAGCAGATCATCTACATACACCTCGCCACCATGCTTTATTCACAAATCGTTTACCGCTGCTTAGAACAGATATTTGTGTTAGCGGAGTCATTCTTGTGGAAACCAGACAATTAATGCAACGTCATTAGCCACTTAACCTGGAATCAGCCGCAAGTGATTGCTAATCTTCTTAATTTGCATAGATTAGGCTCCACTTTGTTGGTCTCCGTTAATTTGTGGGACAACTTTATTTGTATCTGGGCACTTGCCGCTTGTCACTGGGTGATATCTCTTTTTCGCTGTTATTTGAATTGATCGCAGTTTACCTTGTTCGATTGAGCTTATACCGTAAGTTTTACAGTATCTATCAGCCCTTAAAAGTCTTTATTTGTTGTTACATACATTACATTACCTAATGATACCGCGCACTATGGAATAACATATAATTTTTGTCCAATGTATGATCCCAGTGATGTTTTGAGCATATTGTTTATGGATTGCTATTTCTTTCTGTTTAGGTTTTTCGAAAGTGATTTGATCTATCACACTAAACGTGGAATATTTTCTTTTAGACGGTTTACTTAAAAAAAAATGCGCCGGACAACACACCATTTGTCTTGGTTTCTGTAGGTAGTAGCTAATTAACACTGTTCTGCATTACATTACAAAAGGGTGTTACATAAAGTATCGTCTTACAAGACATTGAATAAGGCTTCATTATGTAAAAATGGTTTCTTGATATGATATCGATTGCATATTCTGACACCATTAGAGCACATAAGATTACTGTAATAAACGATTGATAAGACAAAACGGAAAAAACTTGTCGTAGTGAATTATTGCTTATATTGAACTCAATGAGGTTCATTTAAACTTTTATACATATATGGAGTCTTGCAACAATTTCACCGCGATGTATAAAAATTGCCAAGATTCAAGTAAAGACGGCAGTGTATAAACAACCTCGTCTTGCAAATTTTGCAGTTCCTCTAAGTTTTTACTGGTTTCAAGGATTTGATTTGCATTTTCGTGATCTCTAGTTAGTTCGGCAATCTATTTAATTGCTTGTTCGTTCTTCTTTTAACTTAACCGAAGGCGTTAAGTTAGTTTGATTGGTGAATAAAGTTAGCTATTGGTTCTGCTATAAGCCACATCTGCCTGGTGGCAGGTGTTTTGTAGTTTGCGGCCTTTATGGATAAATTAGATAAAGATGTCGTTGTCCTATTTGATAGGTAGGTAGTTTCAGCTGCTTTGATTAATGATTAACCTTTTCGGTATGATGATGAACAACACATGTTTGATTTGTCCACTGTCAAAATTGGCCCCAAAACCCTACATTTTAAGTACGTAACCCGTAAAATTTAAAATAATTATGTCCTATAATCAAGTGGCGTCATTGGTTTCAGATTAAGATTACCAAGTCATGAGTCATGACAGATAAAATCTAAATAAAGATATAACTATGAAAAAAAGGTGAAATATTCCTACTTTAGAATAACAATAGATACTGTGATAGAAGTTTTTGATCTTGCCTGCTGCCTGTTCTACAAAGAGCGTTGAACCTAACGCACAAAAAGAACGTTCAACCGAAATTAAATGTTCAAACTTTATTTAATAGTCCGTTATTTCGATAAAAAACACTTCATTATTATAACATCCAATTACAAATCTGGAACACTTCTTCAGTCGTTTAGCGCCGACTTGAATACTTTTTATTGTATTTGGTTCAGTAAAACACGAGGTTTCGAAAACTGTTTGTGTGTGAAATAATATGTTGTAACTTGAAGCATTACTTATCGCCGGATTTCTTGATTTTATTTAAAAACCTGTCATAAATACTACTTATTTTCTCGTTCTCTAAAGGTATTAGCAATAATTAGATTATAAAGCATAGCTATCACCATGACATAGGATATAAACTGAAAAAAAAATTAACACATTCAATTCTTATTTGCTAGAATACATCATACTCACAATAATAATTATTACAGGTAAAAATCTAAAAGCCAAATTTATTAGTTCAATTTAGAGATTAGGTACCTCCATTGCACTTGATAAATTAGCATCCACCTGTTTATGTACAGTAAGATGTATAACAGTAATAATAAATGAATGAATAAACATGAATTGATCAGTCACGCCGTTACAAGATAAGACAATCAAATTGTCTTGGAATGTCAGCTCAATAATTACGGGGCCTTGATCTAGTAAGGCAGGCAAAGATATTCTGACTGAAGTAACTACAGGTAAATCACAATACCATTATGTAACGTTTATTTCCACGGATTGCCTTCATACTCTTAGAGTTGGGATTTCTTAAACTAACATCTATAATATAGAAAATCAGATCCAATATAGTTCGTAAGCTAAGCTTTTAAGTAATCCAGGATGCCATTGTCATTGCATCTGAGTTTAAAATCGTGACTGATCTCGTAAATGAAATCGCCGATGGTGATTGATACAACACTAGAAATTCCACTAATGGTGTTTCTATGCGCAACGGTAATCACTTTCCATCTGGATGATCTCTTCCATAACTCACCAATAAGAACGCGATCGTTTTACTTGTCATCAACGGCTCGTCACTTGGAGGCACGGTAACGGAACAGAGAGAACAATATGGCGTTGAAAACATCGTGAATTGAAAAATAAGACAAAACAATTGCCGCTCGCTCGACATTCCCTTGAAAAAAGAAAATGAGTTGCCTGATGATGACGAGGGCCGTGATGCAACAATCGGAATGGTAATAGCTCATCTTCTAGCACTAACATAACAATGACTTACTTAGCCAGAGAAAGTGCTTGCAACGATTATGATTTCATAGGACGTGTCGGCTGCTGCAGTTGTGTTTGTTTGTGTAAATATAGTGAAAGAATTTGTTTTAAATACTTAGAGAAGATTAAACATTTTTTTGTTTATAAATCACGCCGGAGAAGCTGTGAAGTTCTTTTCCAACGATATGTTTGCGTTTATCGTGTAACGACTTCTTCATGAATTTGTTTACTGGCATACATTGCCTTGTTGGTGACCTAATTAAATAATTATAAATAGATAAATAAGTAATTGCAAGAGAATTTAAGATATGGCACTGCGTCCAAAGTTTCATTGTATTCGAAAGAGTTACAAGTTCTGCAACATTGATATACGTTTCGGAGATTTATTGGACGGCTAACAAAGGTCAAGTTGGGTATAAATTCATTTCGAATTATGTTAGTCTCTAACTGAAGGCTGAATCTGCACTTTCACTCGAGGAGAGCTGGCTAATATCATGATGATGCAGTTTGTGTGACCGAAGACGATGGAATAACCATGGATTGTGAAATTTAAGACATTCAATATCGGAACTGTTCAATATGTCAATCGATTGCAAAAGTAAAATTCAAGTGTATTTGCTTTCGTATATTTGTGACGAAGCTGCTTTAATTAAGTAATTCAATTATTTTTATGATGGGCTTTCAAAAAAACCGGTTAAGTGCGTGTCAGACCCGCGCACTGAGGGTTCCGTGCCACCCTTAACTGAATTCAGGGTCCACTTACTTTCACTTAACGAAAACATATATATTGCGACAGCAAAAATAACTTTGTTTTTCATAGTGTTTGTATGAAATTTTTGTTCGTTGCAAGTTTTTGTTGAGATCTACATCATATATTTTTTTCAAAATTTTCACTTTCTTAGTTCAAAAGTTAGAGGGGGGGGGGGGGGGGGGACGCCCATTTTACCACTTTGGAAGCGTCTATATCTCAAACCTTACACTTTTAGAAAAAATGGTTTTAGAAACCTCAACATCATTTTAAAAGACCTATCCATAGACACCCCACACGCATAGGTTTGAGTAAAAAAAGATTTTCAGGTTTTAGTTTCATGTATGGGAGCCCCCCCTTAAATATTATTTTTTCTTACTTTTTGTATCTGAATCGGAAAGCGGTGAACAAAATACACCTACCTACCAAGTTTCAGCTATGTGATGCTTTTAGTTTCAGAATAAAGTGGCTGTGACATACGGACGGACAGACAGACAGACAGACAGACAGACAGACAGACTTGACGAAACTATAAGGGTTCCGTTTTTTGCCATTCGGCTACGGAACCCTAAAAAGATACTGCCTCACATTCATGTCCCTTTAAATTTTCATCACTGCAGCAATCACTTCGTGCGTTCCCTTCTAATCTTCTCACGAATCAGTTAAATTGGACGTTGAAATATATTTTTCTTCACTAACATTAATAATTCTAATCATTCGCTCATTGACACAGTCTGTTCATAATCGTAACCGGTGTTAAGGAGGTAAAAAAGGCACGTTTAATCCATTATGATTCAGCACATGCACCTTACTGTTAAAATGTTTCGCAAGACCAATCAATCGGCATTCATAATTACTGATCTGTTGCAACATACTGCAGGTTCCCATACCCAGACCTTGAATACGTTCTTAATATGTTATAGGCTTGTGTAGTAATCGTCACGTCTAAATCTAAATGATCTGCTTCATTTGAATACAATGCAGTTCACAGTCCAAACTTGTCGGAGCCATGTCACGGGTTTCAAAACTAGCCGGTGAGTTAATCCGTATCGGATATAACAGGTTTGCGTGATCAGTTTATTGTTTCCAATCTATAATCTGGAAACTGGATCGGTACAGTTATATTAATGAAAGCGCAGTAAGACGTTATCTAAAATTGGGCGATTGTTCGCGTTGGGGAAAACAAAACAGATGAAAATCGACGACCCTTTTGGGCAGATTCGAAGGTTATTTTAAACACTGTAAAAGGAGACTTTGGCTTTGTATGTATGTACCATAATTCAAGCAAATAAATGAATTTGAAATCTAGAGCGTGTCAGTATGTGACCACCTGATTAAAATATTATGATAAAGTGGTGTTGGTTTTGCATATTCCAAAAAACCCTTTAATGCATTCTAGGGATACGGAAATGGATGCATAAGGTGTTTACCTCCAGGAAACCCGGGACACGGGTAGAAAACAAAGCGGATGCGTTTCCTGCAACTTGCAACAGCCTTCGTTCCTAGAACGATCATCGATGAATGATGAATAACAAGTGAATTACAATGAATGTTAATATTGCCCATCTCGATGAAGTTTGGGACGTGCTTTGTTTGACGATCGTCCTATATTTATGGATACTGATAACATGACTTATAAATATAGTGTACGACCACGTTGTGTGTCCAGTTTTGGCAATATTTATCCTGTTTTGTTTGAACTGAAATAAAATAAAACTTTTGTGTGTTTTAATGTTTAAACAAAAAATTAGAAATTGCGAGTAGATCCACTATCAGGTATTCATTTATCTTATCTTAACAATGTTATAAAATTAGATCACATTTTCAAATGACTTCATCTGCAGCTAGTAGTTTCAAATAAACGCCACATTTAGCCAGACCACAAACGCTAATGTATCGTCGTAAACATTTCCCATTGGCAGTGAAAACAGACAATCGAAATAGATTAATTTGATACAAAACCAAGCTTGTCTCGATATAACAGATGTCTAAGGGTTACTAATATCGTAGTATATATGTTACAAAAGGTACACGTTCACTTGCATTTGTAATAGCCACATCATCATAAACTTAGATTTATTCTACTTGAATGACTAGTTTATCAATTGGTTGTTAAATTGTTCGATTATTTATTTATTTTTTACTGTCCCACAAGTACGGGGTGCACATGAACGAATTCCAATGTTTTAAAATCATGCCTTAATTTGTATATGCAAAAATATAATGTAAATGTATTCGATAAAAAGGTTCATATATTATTCAGTAAGTCATGATTTTAATGGGCCTCCGGCGATCTTGAGAGTTTGTGAGGTGGAGAGATGAGAATCATGTGTGAGATGAGAATCATAGAGAGAAATGAGTATCAAAGTTTAGGGGTGGAAGAAAAAAGACCGCGTAAGAAAATATATGGATGGATTGTTCGAAACAAGATGATTCTGAAAGATGTTAATGAATCTGTGACATCACTATGTCAATATTAAACAGAAGATTTGTTGGAAGAGAGAAACATACATCCCCTATCAGTAAAAGGTAGCGTAGTGAAGCCTGATTCTGGTTATTAATTTGACACCCCTGATGAAAACAAGCCTCAAGACAAGACGTGTCCAGATATCGGAACTACCTCTAGAGATTACGAGAGTCCGAGAAGATTGTCGATATTATTATAATGGTGTACGCGCTGTCGTGATCGCGGTCTATCGGCGACGGACAAATTGTACGGATCGGAAGAGAAAGCATGTACGGAACGATTGGAATAGCACGTGGTCTTCGTGTAGCTCGCGAGATTCTGTGAATGTACCGATTGATACGGATTGCGGTAATGAACGAAATGGTATTTGAGGCAATTATGGACGATGACGGAGTGCATTTCAGATATTTGTATAAATGCTGATTAATTGGTTTAATTTTGTGTTCAATATGTTAGTTGTTTTTGCGGTATACCTACTTTAACATCAATTGACTTTACAAATTAACTCAAACGACCTGGATTCATGAGCCTCGGCAAAAGCAAATTTATTTATCAAATAACATTTATTACCCGTAGTAGTTAACATGTAAACATGGAATACAAAGTAATGAAATTGAGTAATCATTGAGACTATAAAAGTTACAAAGCAACCGCGATTTCGAATGAAGATAATCTTATGTCGGAACGTAAACGGTATAACTTCAATTAACAGCTTCGTTATTGACCAGGGCTACTTAGCAGCGATTAACGTGAACAAACTGATCATTTTATGCCGTTTAACGGGTTTAATTAAAATGTTATAGTCTTGTGTATTTTCGTATCAGGCTATCTCATGTACTAAATACGTACTAACTGATACGATAATAGTAGGAAAAAGTTATTCACAAAAGCTTAACCAAATTAGGTCCTGTTTGTATTCAGAGAATATAATAATGAACAATGAAACAGAATATTTCAAATTCCTCCTACAATCGAGTATATGAGTATAACGCGGTACAAAGCGCGGTACTTTTTATTTCCTTCGTATCTAAATAAAAGTTTAGTAACGCAATTTTGTTGCGTGAGTACCTATTCTATCAGTCTACGACTGTCGGTGTCCGTCGTCTTGTTGATTCAATGTCAACTGAGGTTAACGCCTCTACAAATCGTGCACATCTGTTCCGTGACCGAGCCACCGCGGCCATATTATCATTATAGATCACGCCTGTCAAATACATGGGCCAAATCCATAAACATACCGACACCCATCGTATTTATACTCCGCGCTTTTGACTCGTTTCTGTCTTGTTAGCAGTGAAAGTCTAACATTCTTACCGGAATTAGTGTCACGACAATCACGTCTTATATCTAAAAACAACAGGCAATCCTATCATTATTACAATTTATAAAATTTCTTCTACGATTCATTAGCCACTACCTCTTGACCCTTACGAGCAGGTTGTTAGGAGAAATCAGAGAAAATCATTTGTAAGTCATCTGACCTCATTAGAACGTTAAACAGTTTGTTCAGAGGTAAGCCTAATGATGTTAAGTACATTACCTAAAATGTTTCTATTAAGTGGTTACCGAATAGTGAACTACAAGAAAAGCTTCTGTACTTTCTAAAGAATCCACCGGAACCGAACAGATGCGAGTGTGTGACGAACGTTAATGCGTGATTCCGTTACGCGACGCGTGCGCATCGTCCTTACCACATGCTCTACAACGTATTATATCGCAATCACTTCATTCGACACAACTGTCTCACATCGACAAAGAAATATTGAAGACGCTTTAACTCCATTTTAAATTTTATCGTCACTCCCAATAATTTCCTTGTCGAAAGGTCAATCACTCATACTGCTGTTACCAAACTTGATATTTACTGTATTACGACTAAATGAATTCGTTTCTGGGTCCGTTACAGAACATAAATTGTTATAACGCAATTATTACATTTTGCTGCGAAAATAAAAGTTGAATATAAAACAGAAATGTGTAATAAAAAATAATAGAAAGTTATAAATATTTTATTTATTTCCGGAATCAACACGATACTTGTTGCGTTACGCTTGTCTGCATTTTAAAGTCTAAAATGTTAACATTTATTGTTTCCGTCGAATATCTAATGTCTAAAACATAAATCACATGATCCTAGATTTAATTTCTTTAATAACAATGTTTTTCTACAGACTTAAGAAAGGAGGGACCTGTATGTTTGTATATATGTAGATATTTTGGTAAATAATAATACATTTTCACCAGTAAACTCACTTGTAACTATGATTAATAAAGTTTTCTTCGCCAAAATAAGGTGTTGTTGTGACTAATACTCATTTTCGAGTAGTTACACTATATTCTCTTCGAGTTTTACTAGTAGCGATGGAGTGACATTCTTCATGTGTAATATGCTTTTAGCGGTTGTAAGCTGGATCTGAACTGGATCCATTGAGGTCATCAACTTTACGACTTGTAGATAACGATGTTAAGCTTTGTTTATTCTATGTATTCGTGTCGGGGGTCATTGCCAGTTTTGTAGATTAAGGAAAATTAGCATTGTTTTATTGGAATTTTGAGTAAGGTCAATAGAAAATTATCTGTGCTTTGATACAAGTTCAAGGATTTACTGATTTCACCCAGACGTCTTGGAAACTACGCTTTTATTTGACTGCTAAATATGGTCACTGTTGATGATACTAAGATGAAATGGCTGCCTACTTACAAAGACTTTATCTTACCTTTCTACCCGTAACCATACAATATGATTGTTTGTGAATATATTTTTCAGTTACAAGCAATATACATGTTCATGTTTGCCATCAATTCTTTTTCCTTAAATCCTCATTTATAACTTCATCTTCATATATTCTCATTTGTAGGTTCTTTTATTTATTTTATCTGTTCCTTTTTCCATAATATTAATAATAGTCCATATTCAATAATATTCAGTTACTACTTACCCACGATTGTTTGATCAAACGGTGTGTTATCAACTGGAGCATGTCATCGTATATCACAATGTCGTCTTACAAAAGAAAACCCAGTAAAATGTGTAGCACACTTGCTCGTTGCTTTTTCTACGCATAGGCAAAAAGTTGCATATACCGGTACGCCGTATGACTAGGTAAATGGAGCAATGAAAACAATGATGAGTCGGCCATGACGGTTTTTGCTGCGTTTGTTCTAGCGGTATCTGCTAATCTGGTTGTTGGTGGGAAAATCTCGGGACTGTTATGATAATTGTGTTGGTGGAAAATTCGGGCAGGTTCGTTCACTTCAATATTATGCTTTCTCATGGTTCACGAGACATCGTGGTATTCGACAAGGTACCTACGTACCCACCTATAAATATTTTTTTGTATGGATGTGAACAGAACTGTTGGTATGTACTCGTAAGTCAATTAAAATGTCGACACTTAAAATCACCTCTTGCAGTCGTGCGTTGGGGAAACCTCCCCAGAGCAGTTAAAATGTAACCTCTTGCCATACTTGTTAAATACTGGGTTATTTGCCCATAGCGCCAACATTGTACGAAGTATTACATTAAGAAGTAATAATGTAGTAATTGTCTAATTTTCACGTGTCCATGAAAATGATTGATATCCCAGTTGGATAATCAATTTTCTTACCTAATAAGATTATCGTTAGAGCAGATTATTTTTGAAATTGTTAAGTAATTTATTAGTTAATAATAGTCATTCGCACATTACCACTCCACGCCCTCCAGTTATTTTTGCGTAACCGACAGTTGAAGTTAACTGATAGGCGTGACTAACGCTCAACTCATACGAACTCATATTGTTACGTTTTAAGAAGCATATTACAAAATATTTACAGTTGCAGATTGCGTGCGAAAAAATATTAATTAGTTAGTTAAATGGTGTTTTCAAAGATCGGTAACAATAAATTACTTTAACTACAACAAATGCTAGCTGCTATGCTGTCTAAATCCAATTTCCGAAAAAAATTATTGTGTACTGTTATTGTAATATACCTTACCAAAGTTAGAATAGAAATACAAGTGTTCGGTACTTCAGGGACTATTTAAGGCTGGTAATCAAAATAAATCGTGTTTTTTATTATTACCAAAATGTTCAGCAATAGTAACTCGTTATTGAAGATAATTAAGTTAACCTGAGTCAAAATCACTGCCATAAGTTTGTTTCCAATAAACTTAAGAAGCTAACTACAATACAGTGACCTAGTTACATTATTTCTCTTGCAAAATTGCGTTATTTTGTTACAACTTAGCGTCGTTATATTTAGTTACACGTGACAATAGCAGCTAACACTTGCAATATTTTTTTAATAATAAGACAACACTTTGCAAGTATTCATAACTCAAAAGTAGATAATATTACAGTTGCAGACGTCTACGTGTCGTTTGCTAACCTTGGTACATATAAGTACAATAATTTTAAAACCTCATTTTACGATTGGTTAAGTCTGTAGAGGCTCATTTCTGGAATTACAAAAGAAAATTTATTTCACCAGTAGCTGCTCTATACATTATTCCTGCTTGCCAAGTAGGTTTTTACTTATTTACGGATATAAAACCAATATTTCCTCTAGTAATATTATTTATGTAGCGATGTGCCTATCGCGAATTAACGCTTAGAGCAACATGGATCAAGAAACAGTGTGTTTCTGCGTATAAGTGGCGGTTGGTTTCACATAATAGCAGCTTTTCGGTCTGATAAGCAGAATGGTGCGCTACCACTCAGGTACGCTAGTTCAGTGTGATAGAGATGTCGAATGTGTGGTCTCCAAATTAAACACCAGTCTTCATAGTAACATTATATTGTATAACAAGACATATTCTTTACATAATTTCAACTATTTCATCCAAAACAATTAATTTAGTCCTGTATGCATTTTATACCGCGCCATGATTGACATTCCGATCTTGTCATCTGTCAAAACTGACAGTGACGTTTTATACTTTTTATTCATTACATCGATAACGTTTCAACGTTATCGTTACAAAACACGTATGCAATCTAGATTCTGTACAAGATAATAATTACCAAGATGTTCCAATAACAAATCAATGAAAATACCTTACAGATGACTACACTACCTACCTAATATCTTACAGATTACTACAAATGTGTGTACTGAAGGCATTCGATGAATGCAAATTACAAATTATACTTACTAACAGGCCTTTTACAAAAATAATGCAATTAAAGTCAGTTAGATTAAATGATTTATCTATGCTTTATTCAATCATTTTTTTTAAAAGGGACTTAACTGTATGTAGATTTTTCTCTATAGGTATCTGTTAAAATATGTACAATTAACAAACAGCAAATCACCTTCAAACGATATCTTACACACATTTCAAACAAATGCCTAAACTATCGACAATCGATAGGTATTTTAACACAGTCACTTGACTTCGTAAGCTATACGTACGTTAAGTAGTTCTAACTATCACGACAGTCATTAAAAGAGCAAATGATGCGTACCCATTACTTAAACTTACGTAACTGGTAGGGACATGTTTTAAACAGTTGTTCAGCTTTAAGCATATATTACATCAGCATACATTTAAAGAAATCTCACTTCGGGAATCGAATAAAATTGAGAATAGTAGAAATCGGTAACTTTTAGAAGTTGGTTAGGGAATTTAAAACCATAGAGTCGCCGATTGCTGATGCATGTAAAATTTTATTACGGAGGTAGTTCGTTTAAGTTGAGTGATACCAACTAACTTATAAACTGACGATTATTTTATAATTCTAAAAATTTACGTATATTTTATTAATTTTTTACAGTGCAAGTATTTTTTTCAGCAAGCAATCATTAATGTAATTCAAAATACATACCTCTTTCTAAGCATCTCTAGCACAAAAAACATAAAAAAATGGTGCGTGGTACGCAGTGTGCGTGCCCGGATGCTGCTCCCTGCCATTGTTGTTTGTGATCTAATCACTTACTGTTATGTCAGTCTAGTTGCCCTGCATTATGCATACAGGGTTATCACCAAAACCCTTGGCGTAAGGACCAATTTAATTAAGATACCTAAGCTAAGTATAAACAACAGTTGTTTTGCTAACAGTCGACATATTTATGGACGAATGATAGGAGTTTTGAAATCTAATACTCGTTTACGCACTCAAATGAAGAATCATAGGTTTATAATACTTTTGCTATATGAGATGTTAGTTGGACTCTTAAAAAGTCGTTGCGTTTGCGCACTAAGCGAAAAGGAGATAATAAATTGCACAGGTTAGGAAAAGAACCGTTGCGAGACAAAATATTGTTGCTTCATCAATGTTTGCAAGATGTGAAACTTGTCAATAAACCAATCATAGTTAATTTAATTATTTTTTCACAATATTATGTCATAATTGAATTAATTTGACACGGCTGTGACCGTGTTGGGTGGACAACTATATCTAATAGAATTTGGTTCACTTGTAATTCTTAGCGCACGATTTTACATTAATGCTACACCTACTTTGGAGAGTTTTAGTGCTGTGAATGCAATCGGTCAAAATTCGTTCTAATACGTATTTACTTATTTGAACTATGTTCTTGGACACGACTTAAAAAAAAAAGAACACGCTAGATAGGGATCGAAAGAGTTTCTGACATATCAAGATCTTTCATTTGAATTTTACATATTTTAAATATCCTCTTAGTTTCCATATAGCGCCTGTAGTGACACACATTCTTTAATTAGGGACAACTAGAGAAGATGAAAATTTCAAATATTTAGTGATGTGAGCATTGTCGTTTGTTTGATGTAAATCATTCACCTTTTCATTATGAGTACTACACACACTTTCTAGGCGTTGGCAACCCTGTATTGTCCGCCCACAATAATTTTGTAATGTTGTCATAATGGTTTACTTTTCTGTAATAGTTTTAAATTCTGTCTTAAGGGCAAGTGATTACATAAGTAATGATTTAATGCTTGTAAAGTGAAAACACGTAGGTTGGTAGTTTGAGTAACTTCGTAGAACTAATTATGTATAATGTTTTCTTGGTCTTGAACTAGACAAATATCCTCATAAGTGAAACTGTTAGTTCGTGAAGTGTAAATAAAAGCGTAATAGAAATAAGTTTCTCGTATTGCACTGATTTAAAAATATGTTGATTACATACATGTAAAACAGAAAAAAAACTTACGAATTATTTATGAGCATCGACAGGCCAGTTAAGGAGTGCCTAATAACTGACAGCGTTTTGCCTAATAAACGAGTTGTGAGTCACAACACAACACAAGTAGGCCGAAATATGTATACACGCCTGTGTGAACGCTACAGGCTCGACCTGCGGTTTCACTCATTATATTGATTCATCATAACATTATATTCGAAAGTGGGTATGTTTTTTGTTGCTAACTTAGTACTCTGTTTGGATAAACGTAGGCTTTAAAAAATCTTTTTTTTTAATTTTTGGTTGCCAAGAATCCAAACGTATTCATATTATGCTCTCTTTATCTTCTCATTTTATTTCTGACACACATCAAAGATATCCAATAAAAATTGAGAAAATAGAGATATTATTTTGTTGACATAATTTCCTTCAAAGTTAGTGCTCATAGTATTTTAGCGCCGAGTGATGGATGAGTTGATACAGTATTTTACATCTTTTCACCCTGTATAGCTCATGTAATCACTTTTTACTGATCCAAGCGTTGATTTAAGTGCTGTATCTACGTGTATGGTAATATGTATATTACTTCCTCTCTATATGATAATGTTTGAGGGTGTTGGTCGATACTAACGAGTTGAGTGGGATATTACTAAACCTCGTTAAAAGTGTTACTTTGTAGAAGTAAACGACTTGGAGCAAAACTAGCCCTTTAAAGGCAATTCTTAGTTAAATGTTAAATCATAGTCGTGGCGTTAAAATTACTCTAAAGGTTGAATCGATTTATTGGTGCTTGCTAAGATAGATTTATTTTCTGCCTGTGATTCAGGAAGTATTTCAAAAACTTGGGTGATGATGATGAGCTTATACATAAAATGTCAGAGGCTTTCGTTAAACGATATTTCAATAATTTCATATTCAGAATAACATCGCTATATTAGGAGCTAAACTTTAAAATAAATTAAATGAAATATTAACAATACGAGAGCTTTCTATCGTGAAAAGCTTTTACTTGTGTCAAGGTGTCTATTGTAGGTAAGAGTATCATGTACTTGTTCATTTTCATGTTGCTTTGAAAAGCGGCAATCTACCAGATCAAGAGTAGTCTGTGGGCGAAAGTGGTTGTGATTAACGCTGATAAGGAGGGACGGGCCTCTACTTCGATTGGTATAGTATTTACTACAGTCCACGTGGAAATTATTTGTAACGGCACATAGCGCGAAGAATTATAATACCAATAAAATAATAATAAAACAACAACATACAAGACGCCCATTCAGTTTGAAAGCGTCTTTTTCAAATGTTTGACTTTTAGGAAATCGAGGCAGGAATCTCTATATTTTGAACTGAACCTCATTTTAAAATACCTATCAATAGATATCCCACACGCATAGGTCTGATGAAAAAATGATTTCATGGATGGTATACCAATTTTCAACTTTGCAATGCTAATAATTTCAGAATAAAGTAGCTGCGACATACGGACTGACAGACAGACAGATAGTCTTGACAAAACTATGGGACTACTATTTTTGCCATTCGACTATGGAACCCTAAATAAATCTAGAATGGGTACCTACATAAAAAAAATATGTAGGATATATATTTTTTTTTATTACATCTATATACCCACCGGCAAGATGGTCAGATGACTTTTAGGATAGCGGGATCTATCATGCAGATCTGCATCACTGGAACTAGGGGGAGGCCTATGTTCAGCAATGGACGTCCTGTGGCTGGTTATGATGATTAACATTAATGATTAAGGTCCAAGCATGGTAGCTACTTACTATAGTAGCATACACATAGTGCCTTAAAAACACTAGGATAAGTTTGGTGTAACGTACGCACGTAGATATTTTTAGCGTCAACTATACTTGTTGTTGAATGTGTTCGATAACGTTTTTGTTGCGATCTCTAAAAGAAATTGTATGACTGTATAAGGCTGATTCTGTTGTGTTTGAGGTATGATTGACGTGGTCTGATAAGGGAAAGGTGAATGCGCTTTTCTAGGCGCCATGTTTTTGTGACTACTATAGAATTGTATTTGGTTCTTCCTATCAACATTAATATAGGGTGAAAGTTAGAAAACTCTTGTAACTATTTACAAGCTCATAATTGTCTGTCTTTAAAAAAATTATGTAAGTGACATAACGTCTCTCCATAAACATGCTTCAAACCCTTTAGAAATTCTTAACTTGACTTTAAAAATATTTGTGGCAGTAGGTACCGTTGCAAAAATGCGGAATATGTTCAAAATTCGCACTGATTGCAGTTGTGAGCGGAAACAAGTAGTTTTCGTTAGTACATCCTCGCATTTCAGTTATGCGGTGCCGAAAAAAGAAAAATCTAATTAGTCAAAAGCCGGCTCGTTGCGAAAGGCACGTGAGTATGCGCTCAAACGGACCGAGGCGGACTATTAACATAATTATTGCAGTTTCAGAAACGCACTGTCAAGTTTCCACACGCCATCTTGTCTTTTTGACAGCTCCAGTTTAGCGCTAAGTAGTTACGCTTACAAGAACGCATTTTCATAGATAAACGCTTAGACAAAGATGCTTTATGTGATTTTATTTTGTTTCAGGTAAGGATTTTCATTGAAAATGTGTTGTGACGACGTTGAGCAGATAACCTAAGGTAAGCAATTTCATTTATTCACTTTAAAAACTACGTATTAAATTGTAGTCATTGTAATAGGAAATTTTGTTGTAGCATTTAATCGATAATCATATTGAGAAGTATATTATGAAGAAGGACTTTTTATCTTTTGCACCTTGTGCACTGCAACAAGCAATTAAGCACTGCATTGAAGAATCGAATGTACAAATTTAGGTAAGTGTTAGATAGGAGTGTTTTATTAAACCAAAGACGTAAGGACTGCTTTGCCTCCAGATAAAATATTTGTAGGTATAGCTGTTTTAATCACTACCTACCTACTTAATGGTAGGAGCTCACAAAAGAAGACTTCATACTTTAAAAAGAATATTGACCGTACCAAAATAAAAAGGTGTTATATTTGTTTGAATTAAAACGCAACATTTACACATACAAAACGGAAGAGCGACCCTATTATAATCTGTTATCTCCACAAACAGTGAAACATAGAACTAGTTCCGTAATAAGTGCGTTTGTATGACAGTTTGTCACTTTCCTCTTTTTGCTTGATTGTAGAGTGCGTGCTCTCGCTTACTTTTTTTTATCAGTACCTATTTTCATAAGTCAAACACCATCACAATTTTATAAAGTTCTTTATTCGATCACCACACTTATCTTTTATACAAATCATTATTTCTAACCATAATAATTATGACGGCACTTCAACATAGATTTATTTCCACAACCTTTCGCTTCGGCGGTTAGCACTAGACTGCCTCGCTTTTCGAGTGCGCCTCGCAAGTAAGAAAGTAGGAGGAGAAGGGGCCGCCTGTGTTGCCACTTTATAAACAACGATAACGGTATTTGGTAAAGTAACAATACTCATTTTTATACAAATATTAATAACGTTAACTGTTATTGCATTGAGTTAATATTACTACAGGTCTAACTGATTAAATCTAAATACAAAAATCATCACATTCGGCCATCCTACCTAGTGCACCTCCTGGTGCATTTATCTCTGCATATATTCGTATATCAATACTACTACAGTATACTACGTTTTACAAATTATGAGCAATAAAGATTATGTTAAAATTTTACTGTTGAGCTCACCACATCAAAAATATTACAAATTGTACTTATTAAAACAATCATCACATTCGGTATTTATATTAGCACTACAAAATTAATACGACTTTCGAGAAATAAAGATTATGCTACAATAATACTGTTGAGCTCACTTTGTAATACACAGCATATATAAATCAATCACAAAAATACATATAAATAACAATAAACATGTTGTACTAGCAAGCAACATGTTTATTGTTATTTATATGTCTTTTTATAATTATACTATTTTTGGTTTACTTTGAGTTGCCGCAGCTCTGGCAAATATAGATAGATCTATTGAATATAAAGGTTTACTGAAATTTTGACTAACTAGCCAAGGCTAAAGTATTAATTCAGTGCCCTTCTACGACTTGCAGCATAAAAAAGTCATAAAAGTCGTTTATTTTTGCATATAGACCCACTGGGGGCACTTATACACGTCCCAATATAGACACTACCACAGCTTCGGGACAATTGTGGGCTAGTGCTGAGAAGAAGCTGCGCAAGAAACTCAGTCACTATTGTCAATGCCTCTTTTCAAAAGTTTTACAATGTTTGTGGTTATCATGCAAGTCCATACATTATTATCTTTTAAATAATCATCTACTTTATAATACCCTTTCGTCATTAGGGTTTCTTTAATAACAATTTTAAATTTAGTAATCGGTAAGTCAACAATGTATTCTGGTAGTTTATTGAAAAATTTTATACATTTCCCCATGAAAGAATTACCAACCTTTCGAAGCCTGAATTGTGGAATAGCAAGCTTATCCTTATTCCTAGTATTATATTTGTGTATATCACTTTTTTTCGTAAATGAATCTAAATTTTTGCGTACATACATTAAATTTTCATAAATATACTGAGAGGCTACAGTTAATATTCTAATTTCTCGAAACACCTCTTTTAAGGAATCTTGAGGTTTTAGACAATAAATAGCACCAACCAGCAACAATAGCAACAAAAGTTTAAAACATCTTAGCTATAATCTTTGATGAAATCCGAGTACATCACGTCTAAGTATCGGTAGTTTAAATGTAATTTTATTGTAGGGGCTAATAAGTTACTTCGGTTACAATTACAATTGTAATAATAATGAGTAATCTACAGCCGATGCTTAGAGGCATTTTTCGAGATTGTAAGAAAACATAATGTACCTCTTTAACTAAATTGACTATAAAATCTTGAGTAACATTTTTTGTAGTTTTAAGAATGTGGCATATAAACGATCATAGCTTTAAAGAAACCTTACTTAACTACAGGAACAACAGCTCGTTTTAAACGTAATAAAACATCAGTGGAAGACAAATTAATGCCTCATTACTATAAATAACATCATTATATAATACTCCATTACAACATTTTGTTGAGTATTTAAATTTTTATTAACAACAACATCCATTAAAATTTTTGAATGACTCAAAAGTACGATGGGGAGTTAATATTTCCAACAACAAGTCACCATTTGTATACTGTCATTTGTGCAATAATGCTTCTAAAAAAAATAGATGATTAAAAAAAATACACCGCATGTTTTTTTTGTGTAATGTTTAGGATAAACAAAGTGTCTAAAAGAAATAAAATAATCAAAATTTATCTAACATAAGGCCAGTCTAAAAAAAACAATATTTGAGCTTCTTTTATTACTTTTTGAAAATTGTTAATTTTGTAACTTACATGGCGCAAGTTTCGTCTTCCAGTGCCCATAAATGTTATGAATTATGGAACATAAGGTTTGGCTAAACTATACTATGATAACTTGTTGGTAGTGTTCGAATAACTTGGTGCTTAAATTGTCTGATCTCAAACTGTTTTATAAGATAGTGGCACAGAAATAATTTAATGGAACATTAAAGACATTTTCTTTTACTGGGAGAATAGAATTTTGAAAAATATTATTTAAAAAAACATACATTTGATATAAATAACACAATCACAATGAGTATTATATTTCTTCGCTTCATTCTTCGATATAACATTACCAGGTAGTCCTCTTAGCCTAAAAGGTAGATATCGCACGCCTTTAAGAGATTAGTCAAATCGATTACATAATTCAATCGATTCCCGAATTACTAACGGTTGCGCCCAGCACTACTTGGCCCTAGGCGTCATTCTTTTTTCGTGCGAGGTAGAAGACGCACGCGCCTTACTAAAATTTTGCAAGTCATTATGCTGAAATGGCAAAGTGACGACGATTTGATCAAACATTATAAAAATAATTGAATACGAGTATACAAAAAACAAGTGACCGAACGTAGTCGAAGAGAAACTGTGCATTCCGATTCAAACTCTGATCGTAATTCAAACGATGGTAAGTAACGCATTTTCTGTTACGATTAAATATTAAAGTGAGTGAAATTGGCTAAATGTTACGAGGCCTGGCGGTTAACCGGGAGTTAACACGACGGCAATATCATATTCGTAACAATTAAGATATTAATAAAATTTGCTTTCGCCGGGCGGTTGACCGAGCGTCATCACGATGGCTATTATGCACTTACCCACATTTGTATCACAATTTTATAGAATACGTAACACTGTTAATAAAATAAGCATTTTATATTATATTTTACCCCGCGGTTAACCGTGAGTTAACACGAAGGTCAAATGGACGAATAATAAATATTGTTCCGTACATAAAATAAGCATGATATATTATATTTACCTGGCGGTTAACCGTGAGTTAACACGAAGGTCAAATGGACGAATTATAAATTTCGTTCTGTACATAAAATAAGCATTTAATATTATATCTACCCGGCGGTTAACCGTGAGTTAACACGAAGGTTAAATGGACGAATTATAAATTTCGTTCTGAACATAAAATAAGCGTAATATTATATTTACCCGGCGGTTAACCGTGAGTTAACACGAAGGTCAAATAGATGAATTATAAATATCGTTCTGTACATAAAATAAGCATGTAATATTATATTTACCCGGCGGTTAACCGTGAGTTAACACGAAGGTCAAATGGACGAAGTATAAATATCGTTCTGTACATAAAATAAGCATGTAATATTATATTTACCCGGCGGTTAACCGTGAGTTAACACGAGGGTCAAATGGACGAATTATAAATATCGTTACGTACATAAAATAATCATACATGTAATATTATATTTACTCGGCGGTTAACCGTGAGTTAACACGAAGGTCAAATGGACGAATAATAAATATCGTTCCGTACATAAAATAAAATAAGCAGGTAATATTATATTTACCCGGCGGTTAACCGTGAGTTGACACGAGGGTCAAATGGAATACTTTTAAATATCGTTTTGAACATATAAAACAAGCATGTAATATTATATTTACCCAGCGGTTAACCGTTAGTTAACACGAGGGTCAAATGGAAATCTTTTTAATATCGTTTTGTACATAAAATAAGTATTTCATATTATATTTTACTCGGCGGTTTTAATCGTGAGTTACCACGAGGGTCAAGTGGGCAACTTAAATATCGCTTCGTACCTACATTCCAGATGAAGCGCCTCAGATGAGGTACGCGCTTCGACGAGTTCTGTTGCTATGCTAGACAATGCCGCAGATACTAGCCAAAATGTACTCCCAACACCCCGATCTTGCCTGCCGTGGATATTCATCTTTCAGTAACCGAGCCTAAATTGAATCACAAGCTTTGTTCAGCACTTGGTGACGAAGATATTATAAAAAAAAAAACTGCTCAAAGTGCCCGGGAAAAAACTTATCAAAGTAGCGGCTGCCATCTCGTAAACAGCGCGTCAGCGCGACAAAAAGGAGACCGAGCAGCAGCAGTTAGGTATGGGCACTTTAGCTGTCAATAAAGCTTCGGCTCTGATGCTGACCGGCGAGGACAAGATTGCGAGGCTATCAGAATATTGATTGACGGCTGCCGAATACTTACCAGCAAACGCAATCCCGATTTCAAACGTTATCATTTACTAACTAGCTGAGCTTTTCTTAAAAGTAGTTCAAGAAAGCGAATGAGACATAACTCTTCATGACAATAAGCGAAATGGAAAAGTTCATGTCTAAGAGGTAGGCTTGCATTATCAATCAATCAATCAAAAAAAAAAAAAAAATAAGAAGCGAAGCTTGCATTAAAATGTTTACAAAATTTGCAAGAAGTGCTTCATCTTAGGAACAATCCGCCGCAAACAGCCACCCTCATTACTCACCTGGGCCATCTGCAGGGCGCCAGGGAAACTGATCGGGGCGCTTACGCTTTCTGCAGTTCCAGTAGTACAAGAAGGGGGGTGGCATGCAGGAGAACGAGACCGCCTGTAAACCAACTCCTTGCGAATCCAGCTTTACCACGGCGGGACCAAACAAACCTAGAACGCCTTAGACGCGTCCTTTAATATTGTAAACCATACTTGTAGTATTATCATTTCTTATAATGCTGGCAACAAATAACTCTGTCATATTAGAGTCGGTGCGAGCAGACTTCTTGATACCGTTTGTATCTTTAGTGTCTCAAATTTGAGTGCTTATCTCTTATCTATCGATTTCAGAAAAGGTCGATATGATAGAAGGTATCCAATAGAATAACACGACCGAACAATACAACATGACATTCAAAATATGGTGGGAGATTGTTGCCTAAATGTTGACATATTAATAGGCTACTTGTCTGTTGTGACAAATTAATATGAATTGTGTTGAAAATAAAACCTTACCGTTTTAAAATAATGGCACATTCATTTGTACAAATATTCTTAATATAAATAATAATAAATATTATATTATTGCAATATAATTTTGACAGTTTTACCAGAAACTTTTATGAGCCAAAACACCAGCTACTTTTGACCAGCCATCGGATGATGTCATCATGCAGTACACAATCTGAAATATTTTTGTTATGTTTAAAAAACTTTTTTCTATCTTGGTTTTTGACCTTTTAGAATGCAGCCCATTAGTAGCTTCATCCAATTGCTGACCACGACCGTTGTGGTCGCGGTAAAAAAGACATTGATGACGTCATCATGAGTCATGACAACTCATGCTCACGTAACGCCCAGGGTGACCCGTGTCAAGCGTACCTAAGGTATGGTAAGCGTCAGTAACGGAAGTACATTAGTGACAGCATTCAAAAGTGACAACGCTCGCGCGCCGCTCGCGGCCTAGTAGACTGGGAAAACGGGCGGTCAAAGGCGGGGTTGTCGCGAACATCAATTGGATCACATACCCTTGTATTTCCATGCTAAGTTGTCAAATACAAACAAATGTAAAGGTAAAGAAGCATGGTGATTAATTACTCAATGGACAAACATATTAGGGCATAAACATTGGCGTACAATTTAATATGGAATTTTCAATATTAATTGATGCGAACTAGAACAATACGAAATAAAGCAAGCATGAATTTACAGAGTCGTACAGTGCAAACTTGCCCAAAATTATAAATATTTATGTCAAATTTCTGACCACAATTTTTCTTAAGTGTAAAACTGTTCTTCTGAAATTGTGTTCTGAAGTATTTCAGTACCTAAGCAAAATAAGTACAACATAGCTTATTTGTGAATAAATCTGATGAGTAAGACTCCAATCGTTCGTGATATAGTTATTTAGCGCGTATCACAATTAATGAATTGTTAATGCAACGTAGGTACTAATATTGCACACATAATAAAATACTTTCCCGAAAGTTGTTAAATGCCCAATCGCTTTGATTGCTCTGTTCCTACGGTTTTACGTATTTTAACCGAAAATTTCAACAACGAGGCCGTGAACGGATTCCTAAACAAACATAGATCCGCCCGTGTCGTCCTTATTGTTAGACAATAATGTGGGATCCGATGATCGGATTTTATGACTTTTGACAAGCTTTTTAAAAAAAAAAAAAAAAAACCCATTAAAAAAAATACCAAACCGTATTGTAACCGTATGCATTTGAAATCCCCAAACCGTACTTATCTAATTGGTACTTGTACTTAAACTCGGAAGAGATAAAATCACAAAAAAGTTGGTCATTTTACTTACCTTATGATCCTACTGCTCAGCAAGTTCAACTCTTTACCTAGTAAAATTCAATAACATTACGGTAAAATTGCGGAGTATAAATATAGCAATCAAGAATATTCTTCAATCTTCTTCAGCTGGTCAAGAACAGCTGACTTTATTCCTGACATATTTTCACAAAAATGTTTGTGCAAAAGCAAATCTAAGATCATATCCACGTCACCCGGAAAGAACAACCTGCTAACATATCCAATTAACTGTGAAGCGCTAATTCAAGAGCGCAACAGCACAGTCAAAAAGCAGATGGATCAATCAGACGCTAGCACAGAGCGGCGCGGACGTGGCGACGTTCAGCGCGCACAGGACGCGACACGCCGTGGTGGCCACCACGTTGCCACCATCTAATTTTCCGGGACGTCTGTGGAAACCATCGAATGCTGCGGGATAGACTATAACCTCGGAGATAAATGCCCAAGTTGAAACTAACAACTTTTCTCGATCAATCTTTCATCATTGGGATGATTCCGATTCATTTTCGTATTCAAATATTCGAATACAATTTTGATACCAATATTAGTTTGAACGATTAATTTTGTTATTAAGTAATAACAACTTTGCTTTTCTTACCTAATTTGTATTATAGACAGCAAAACTTATCTCTTAACATCTACCTGGTAATGTTATATCGAAGAATGAAGCGAAGAAATATAATATGTGATCAAACGAACTTCACAAGTGAAGTTCGATCAATATTATATGAGTCGCTTCATTCGAAGATATAACAACCCTCCCAACCCAAATCCCAGGAAAGTTTTGCTTTAACTATCTCTGAAAAGAATGACGCCTAGGGCCAAGTAGTGCTGGGCGCAACCGTTAGTAATTCGGGAATCGATTGAATTATGTAATCGATTTGACTAATCTCTTAAAGGCGTGCGATATCTACCTTGTAGGCTAAGAGGACTACCTGGTAATGTTATATCTTCGAATGAAGCGACTCATATAATATTGATCGAACTTCACTTGTGAAGTTCGTTTGATCACATATAATTTATTATGTTAACATCTACTGCTACTGTGTACATGTTTACGTAAATAAAGAAATCATTTCTTATCGTTTTTAATGATTTACTTAACTAACTCCCCGTAAAGTCAAGATAGGCTGTACAAAATTGACTAAAACAATAGATATTTTGTATACGTTTGAAAATAAAATATAAAGTAGATCCATTTCAAAGAGTTGCAGGAAAATATTAAAGAAAAAAGAACTTTAAAGCCTTTCAGCATTATTTACCAATTTATTCGTCATGACCTAAGAGGGCATGGTCCAATTTACAATTAAGCTATTATCACTCAATTGCAGCAAAATAGTCCCCCCTATTTTACTTATTAAATATAAAATGTAAATGATGTTTTAGTTCCAAGTTTTCTAAAAAAAAAAAACCGTTGTTTTACATTCGTGTCCCAATAACTAACTTTTGTGGCAGATGCAATTTCTAAATGAAATATCTACGTTTGTCCCAAGCCAATTTTTATGGATTGAGCTGAATTTGTTATAATAAATTGACGGATACTTTCAGTCAGGTCTTTTTTAAAATCGTAAAATTTTAAAATACTTTTATTTGCCATGTAGATGACGCAGAGAATGTGTTACAAAAAATAACCCTTATCGTTTGTGATCTTTGTGCCTTTGAATGTATTTACAAAGGGATATTTGATTCTGACGTGATACGTGAATACTTTTCGCTCAAAACAATTTACCATCAGCATAAGATTCTATTCTACCTTTCTGCATGGATAGAAACGTTAATATTATAGTTAAATGAGTAATGATTACTCTGTAAATGACAAATAGAGAAGCAAACTTTTCAGAATTTACTTTTTATATTTATAAATATGCAAGAGTGTACTCTTGATTCTACAAGTTTAGTAAAATTATGGATCGCCTAAATACAGATTTCTAATTTGGAAATTAGTGAACTCATCTTTTTGTACTGTATTTACCAACTTGACAATATAATAAATGAGAAAATTCTCATGATGACTACTACCACGGTACAGGTTGAGTACTAATTCGATGGTAGACGGCTGATTGTTGTTATATACTATGTGTATGTGTTTGCGTTGAGAGGGATTTCAAAGTAAAATAAAAGGATATTTTCACAGAAATTCAACTTTTATCTTTTGACGTAAAAAGCAAACTTGTCAAAATAATAAAAGGAAGATTCAAAAACAATATATCTAAAAAAAGATTGGTTTGCCACACTATGAACTACTATTATTGTTATTGAAGTGGTACAATAAACGTTTATTTCTTTTATTTTAAAGTTTGACATCTCATTCTACTCGCAACCACAAACATCTTTAAGTTTTCGAAACGTAGGGATCTTAAATTACAAGATTTTAGCGAATAATATCTGCAAATTGTATTATCAAAGACATATTCGGTGAACATACATACACATAATGCACAGTCGGTGAATACACAGTGGATACCCACAACAGTTAAAATATAGGAATTTTGCGAACAAAGCTAAAGGAGTCAATATAAATTGTGTGAAATGGGACCTACAGGTGGCTCGACGGCTCTTACCATCTACGACGCATAGAGGTCCTTATTGTTTTCAGACTTCTATTGAAAGATGTCGATGTCCTCAGCCTTGATCCCGAGGTCAGTCTTCTTTTTCGACCCGACCGACCTGGTCTGGCCTCGTACACCTCAGTCTTAATACCCTAGTCCTCTGACGTCCGGGAGGCTCATCCGGCATGCCAGCATGTAGAAAACACCTACGCCGTGGACATCCTAGTCCTCCGACGCATAGGCGGGGCGCTGCGGCCTGGCTATTGCTCCAGTGCTGAGTGCGCAATCACGTCAGTCACCTCGACAAATTCGTCTTCATGGCCTCGGAAAAAGTAAATTTGTATTAGAAGTCTTTCTATATAATATATAACAATATACACGATACGTGAATTAGGATAAATTAATATTGTATTCAATGCTTCTCTTCTGTAGGTACAATTTATAATATGCGATATAATTTGTGATAAATAATCTGTTAATACTAGCTTCAAATGCAATATTCAGCCATCAGGATGAGAGTGTATTGCGATGCAGCTTTTAATGTTCATCAGCTGATTTACTGTCAAATTAGTAATTCGTATGTTGTTCTCGAATTAAATTGATAATATCATATTATAACATAAACATATACATTACAATATTCATTCATACTATTGTAGTATTATTTAAATATAATTACATTCTATAGTATTCGTTTACACTAAATTGAATTGAACAGCCTGGATATTGAACGGATTAAGTTGAATCGCAATACGCCCCAAATAGGGAATTCGCATCTAACCGTTGTACCTACGTTTACTAAAACTCAAGAAAATAAAAGGAAACACTGCCCAAGCGACATACTTTCCCGCCATGTTATTGTCTAACTTTATCAAAATCCACCCAAATAATTGAAGACACCATTCATGAGTTAAAAGGGGATATCATTATAGTGTGAAGGAATATTTTAATGATGAATTTTAATATTTTATATTTGATGTTGCTAACCTCATTTTAGATGTATACAATACGTAGATGATATGATTTAATTTTTAATTCCATGTATTAAAATCTCATAATCGTATTATAATTTAAAATAAAATAAAACTTCAGTAAATAAAATAACAATAAAATAAAAATAATTATCCAGCACGGTCGAAGTATACCTACGTCAACCGTAAAATAATCTTTATCTTGACTTTTGATTCGTCAAAATGCTAATAAATTATTATTGATATTTAGGCACATATTAATGATGAATTGATTAAACTGTAATTTAATAATTTTAATTCACGAATACTTCGCTGAGGTCATAATGTAACCAATAAATTAACTATCTTTTGCATGTTATTGTCTGCTTGTTACATATCATGAGTTTTTAATTTAATATGCAAATATTTGCTATCTACTAAAGGACACACTTGGTCCACGCGACACACCTGGTCGCTACATAAGGACACACTTGGTCCACGCGACACACCTGGCCGCTCCTTAAGGACACACATGGTCCACGCGACACACATGGCCGCTACTTAAGGACACACTTGGCCCTCACGACACACTTGGCCGCTGCTTAAGGACACACTTGGCCCTCACGACACACTTGGCCGCTGCTTAAGGACACACTTGGCCCTCGCGACACACCTGGCCGCTGCTTAAGGACACACTTGGCCCACGCGACACACCTGGCCGCTATATCTACCTTGTAAAATTGGATTGGCACAGTGGCCTTAATTTCAAGTTAATTATTGAATCAAATACAACACACATTAAAATGAACTTGAATTGTATTAATATTTAATTAAAATAATTATTTGGATGGAACTAGTAATATCTCTTAAAGCCTTCATTTTAAGTCATGCATCGAATTAAATTGAATTACAAATGAATCGAACTAAATTAAATTGATGAATTGAATTGGTTTAAATTGAATCCAATTTAGAACTCACTATTGGTCATAACTCACGAACATAGTTTTTATAAGTCTTTTTCTACGACTGCCAAATAAAAAAAGGAATGGTATATATTCAACTTTTGAAATATTTTTTTTTAAATATTTATTTATAAAAAACAGAATATTAGCCCTACAACAGTTGTAGGTTAAAATGTTTTTTTTTAAATCTACTAAACACAGCTACAAGAAAATAACAATAATATTGAGTACCTATTTCGCTTTGTATTTCGTATTTGGATTGAGAAACGATCATAGTAGTTAATATTAAATTTGGCTTTTTAGTTGCACCAATTACATAAATCACGCATTGTGTTTTCATAAGCCATTAGCAAAGAGTAGCCTTGCCCAAATGATTTAATGATAACACAGCACAACTACGTCATGTTAGCACAGGCTAGGTTCGTATCAAGAACAAACCCAGTGCTAGCTGGACAATTTTTATTACCTACTTAGATATCAAGTAAACTTGTGTATTCGTAACCACTGAACACTATCAAGGAGTTGCCTTGACCAAATGGTCAGTTGGAAACTTAACACGATTTAATCAGGATAGTAAGTGCTAAGCAAAATAGAATTCAATCCAAACACACTGCTCGATGTAAAGCAAAATCGTTACGTTATTGAAACTATTTTATAAGAAACATTTTATTACTCTAATCATATGAATCAAAAATAGTACGTACCCTTTGTGAGCTGCAGGTTTCCACTTCTGACTTTTCATAAGTCAAACACCATCACAATTTTATAAAGTTCTTTAGTCGATCACCACACTTATCCTACTACTATTATAAAGGCGAAAGTTTGTATGGATGTATGGATGTTTGTTACACTTTCACGTAAAAACTACTGAATGGATTTGAATGAAACTTTACCACAATATAGCTTATACATCAGAATAACATATAGGCTACAATTTTTGAGGTTTCTAATGTGAGGTCGTAAAAATAACTCATTTTTTGCGCTACTAGACGGGACGAACCTGAAGTCCACGCGAACGAAGTCGCGGGCAAAAGCTAGTCTTTTATACAAATCATTATTTCTAACCATAATAATTATGACGGCACTTCAACATAGATTTATTTCCACAACCTTTCGCTTCGGCGGTTAGCACTAGACTGCCTCGCTTTTCGAGTGCGCCTCGCAAGTAAGAAAGTAGGAGGAGAAGGGGCCGCCTGTGTTGCCACTTTATAAACAACGATAACGGTATTTGGTAAAGTAACAATACTCATTTTTATACAAATATTAATAACGTTAACTGTTATTGCATTGAGTTAATATTACTACAGGTCTAACTGATTAAATCTAAATACAAAAATCATCACACTATGATTGGCTGATTAGTTCCTCAAACGATATATTCGATTTCTCTGTTTTGCAAAACAAGTCTCATTAGGTATCTCAACAAGTTACATAACTCTTCTGGGATCGTTTTTATTGCAAAATCTTCTAACAACGAATAAGTCATTAACTCTAAACACATAAAAAATACGATATTACGAGTACGTATCAAATTACCAATCTTTGAGTCCTTGACTTGATTTTACTCAATACATTCCCATAATTTGAGACCTGTGACCCTCATCATAACTACCTTCTAATTTAATTACATTACACATAGTTATTATTAAGTTAGGGGTATACGCAAACTGTGTCAAGGACGAGTAATATAATTTACCGTAGATGGCCGTCATGCTAAAACTCATAATACTTATTACATGTTTAAAGGGCTTGACTCTACGGCTATGATGACTAAGCATGTGGCTGTTATGAAAGGTAATGCCCAAATGTGAAAATAGGTAGCAATAGCGAGTAAAAATTTCCTCAACCTTATTTTAAATTCAAGAGAGTTGCAGAAATCCAAAACCGTCCAAACCGGGTCTCGAAGATATCATAAGTTTTCCAAGTCCGTAAATAATACACGGTTTTCTGTACACAGATTACTTATGCATTCAACGCAAACTTAAACAACGTTGAACTTGACCTATTTCTATGACGTACACCGCGTAACGTCTACCACCTAGTTTGTCATTGTGTCACCTTACAAACAAATCCTACATCATTTTTGCATCAGCGTATAACCTGGTTAAAATCACTGAATAAATTATTACTTTCTAAATCTAAAGCAACAAATGAGTGACATTGATGACAAAGCATAGCATCAACTTTTGACAATGTTCAACTTCGCAAATTAGCATAATCAAATCATTAGTAACCAAACTGGCTGCCTGACTCATCTCAAATTAGGATACTTCATGTCCTTGATCGATCATCAAACCGTGCAAAAAACATAAGATTTGGATCTCATCAAATTCTATTCAAGTGTCTGGAATGAAGAATAATGGGAGTCTGTATTTGGCTTGCTCCTTTTATGGTAACCGGGAATTTGTTTGGTGTCTATAATAAATACTGCAAGTCGGTTTGTGTGCCGGCAATCGAGTTTATGCGCCAATAAACGCGTGGGAGACAATGGTAGACGTTTTGACATTTCTAAACAAAGCACGCGTGAAAATTGTTTACGTGACTCTTTTGATCGATGCCTTGTTGTATTAGATCGTCGATGTTGCTAAAACACTTTGATGAATCACTTCTTTTGCGCTGTATCTCATGCTTCAAAAGTGCTTTGTTCAACCATTCTTGCATTTACGTGCTTGATCTGATTAAACACTTTATGACAACATTATTCTGTCAGATTAAAGATAACATTAAACGATGCTGTAGTAACTACCGTCATTATGTTCCGTTACGTTGCGTTAAAAGCCATTGAAAGATCCCTCAACGAAATAAGCCTACTTGGGTGATAATGCACACAGTCACGCATTAGATAACTCTAACTTGGAAGCTAGGGCTGTGTGCCATTAAGATTGAGTTAAGCCAAATTAGCACGGCGTACGCTGACATCGATAACATCGAGAATTCAAGACTCGGACACCGTGGGTGTATGCTACGATGCCGTAGACTGATAGAGAGGACACCACAGGGAGCCATTCTCGGCCCTCTCTCTTTCCTTATTACTTCATTTCTATGAAGACATTATCGTTACCTTGTGCTAAGTGTTTGTGACAAGCTTTGGCGTGGGCAGAAATACATCAAAACGTAATGGCGAAAGTAAATACACCATACTGAAAAAGGTTAACAAGAAGTATAAAACGACTAAGTGTAATATTAGCTTGCTTGTTATTTGTTTGTGAATTTCAGGACCTTTTTATCTTATTGAGAATTGAGATGTGAATTGAGGATCGTGATGGTATAAGTAGGAAATTCTCCAAATGGTGTGACAACTGGACATCAATTGATTTGATTTAATTTGATTGAATCTTGCGATCACGAACGTCGCGGAATTATTGAAATGCATTCGATATGGACTGATAGACGTCATATTGTATTTTTTTCGTGATTGTATAACGAGGAATTATAAATACACGGTAATTAAAACAGTAATTAATGCAATCAACATTGTTTCTACACATAATACTCGTACCTACCTTCCATCAGTAATCAGTCTCGATATTAGCGCCGTGTACATTGACTACAATGGTTTGTGGCATCTTGAATAGCCTTCGAGCTAGTTGACGTCTCCCATCATTCATGCAGCCTCATTTCTCATCGCTATAGAATATAGCCCTATTTAGCCCTGCATGCTCCGACGATCACGACTATCAAACAATGGTGGATGCCATCCGACCTCTGCGCCGAGCCTTGACCGACTGTTAGATGAAAAACCATGTACTTTGAAGAGAACAACTTTTTGTCATTGATTGTGGACTCAATAGCCCGAGCTGTTGCTTCCATCGAGGAAGTGTTCCCATCATTTGCTTTAGTTGAATGTTACCATTATACCAGTTAAACCTCATTATGTACGATGCTCTCGTATCGGCGAATCTACAATTTCACAGCTGCTTAAAGTTGTGAAAGTAAAAGGTTTATTGCTCCAGCGGAGTGGTCCGACCGAGTAATCAGTCTTCGCCATAGTTTTTTGCGTTATTGCTGTGGAAATATTTATTACTTTATGAGTATGTCATATTAAAAAGTAAGATTAACGTGCGAAGTAATAAATACTTTTACTGATTTCCACATCATGAAAGTCGATTGTGAAGAATTTTATTTCTCTGAGCTGCTTTTGCTTTATCATTTTTTATCTCACGGTAAACGATCATATTGATCAACCTTATTCAGAACCAGAAATACCAGTGGTAGTGCTAGCGATAAGAGTACTTTCGTGTTTTTCAATGCCATTTATAAAGAAATTAGATACCATCTAAAGCCTAGCATTTCTTTATCTTCGACGCGTAGAAGGCACGATTTATGAGTACATGTGGCTGTGCTTCTAAGCTTAACTTGTAAATTTGACACAATATTAATATTCTTGTCAGTTTGCTAATAGTTCACCGTTCAATGCTTGATAATTGATTCTTTCAATATCAATAAAACAATGCATGTGGGGCGTACCTTACCGGACTACGACACGAGCAACCATTTTTGGTCTTCTGGGACATACTTTCGCTGATTTCTCTATTATCATTGACTAATTAATTCAATCAAGGATCTGTTCCGGTGGCTCATTAGTCTCGTGATTGATCAGCATCGTTAAATTAAGCGTTATTAGCTTCTGTATCTGGATTAGATAACTTTTAATGAATATTAATCAAGATTTAATACGGTTACGAAAGAAAAACATGATGTTTATTATTGTTTTATTGCTCTTGAATATTGTCACCGCTTTGATTTGATATTATGCAATTCTTACGATTACGGTAGAAATGCTATAAATTAACACGGAACAATTAATACTTGTAAGAACGTACATACGACATGCTGAATTGCTGACAAACAGAAGAACAATAAATATGCAATCAATTTATTTTAAAAATATAGCTTAAATAGTAATTTTAGATTTTACATGTAAATGTCGACTATTCGTCTATATGCATATGTTTATAGCATTGACTTATTTATGAGTTACAGCCTTGTTACAGCTATATTTCGTAACAGCTGCATTTCAAATAGACATCAAGTTGTTTTTTCTAGTTCGATCATCGTTATCATTATATTGGTCAATCTCGACGTTGGTGCATAAATCTGCATGGCAATCACGCAATTCATCACATGCGCCGGCGCATATAATGTTGTTCGGTATGCATTTGGGTTATTGGTATCAGGTGTGGGTTGGTTCCTTTCGAAACGATTTTTACTTACTTGCCACTAGTAGTGGCTGTATTTTGTGTACTTTAGAATATAAACTATTATTATCATATTCTGTAACTACGAATAAACTTAAAACTAATAAAAATCATTCCTTGTTGCCTCATAAAATAGATTTTAACCGGACACCTGAAATTTTTTAGGTTGATCTCCAGACACTTTAATTTAACTGAGAATAGCTTGTAAGACTTTTTATAATGATAAAAAAGATTGAAATATACAGGATGTCCCAAAAATAGTGGCAAGCCCAAGTCTGAATAAATAAAAATAACTCGCAAACTATAAAAAATCGTGGAACATACACAAGGGTGATTCGGGTAGCCCTAGTGACGCTCTACCTCTAGGCTTTGGCTAGACACAATTTTTTTAGGACTGCCTGTATATAAAAACTCCAATAAAAACGTAGTAGCATTTCGGCTTCTGCGCTCAAAGTCAAACAATAGCTTTCATTCACTCCTGCTGCACTATTGTTGCGCAGAAGACAATTGAACGATGTTTGCCTGCGCCGGAGTGGATTCCGTTGTGAATACTAAATGAAGCTGATTCAGATGCGGTATGTCATTTACTATGCATTTTATGGGATATACTCATCGCTGGGGCGATAAGATTTCTACAAGTAAAACAACTTTTAGTTTTTAGAAGGCATCGGCACGGAAAAATAATGTTTACAGCATTTATTTTATGTTTAAAATAGGTCACAGCATTTAGGATTATTTTGTTTATTACACAAGATAGAATATGATGATTGACGAAATATGTTATGTCAAGTTTGTAATACCTATTTTGTAACATTGCATTTTTTGTCGCAGGTATGATGCACGCGGCATGTCTTTATTTATTTCTACGTAAGTGATATCTATAAGCCATACGTGAGTGTATTCACAACAATAAATCTTTATTATTATGTTGATCGATAAAATAGATCAAATCATCGAGGTGTAACTTTGTTCGAGCACCGTAGATCCCGAGTTAAGTGGAGCTTGACTGATTTTATTGATTGAACTTTACTGGCTATGAATAAATCTTTCAGATGAGAAATATTTACTGACGAATAACAATGATTCTGGATGTAGTTAACAAAAAAGGGTCATTTTATTAAGTTATAAGTTCACTAGCTTTTGCCCGCGACTTCGTCCGCGTGGAATAGTGACTTCTTTCTCCCGATTTTTACACATTTACCACTATATCTTTGCTTCTTTTGGTCGCAGCGTGATGTTATATAGCCTATAGCCTTCCTCGATAACTGGACTATCCAACACAAAAAGAATTATTCAATTCGAACCAGTAGTTTCGGAGATTAGCGCGTTCAAACAAACAAACAAACAAACAAACTCTTCAGCTTTATAATATTAGTATAGATATCTAGACTTATTACTTCGTCTCGAGGTAGATATCATTGGTTCAGAATATGTTTGAAGCTATTAAAAAATACGCATAAAAATGCAACAAATACTATGTACCTCTAGTTACTGACTGTCACAAAAACCGATCACAAATCAAGTGTAAAATTTGATCAAATTGTGATCGCTTAGCTAAACGACATAATTGAGGTTGTTTTGTCGTTAATGTTACGTTTAAATAAGAAATGCATCCAAGTGATGCGTGTGCGCAGTTGACTACGCATTCCAACAGATACAGACTTTTTTATAGTTTTTTTATGAGCTTCGTTGACGTCTGTTTCATACGTGAATCTGTGATGGTGTTTATCCTCTGAATGTAGAGGATATTGTAAAGTGTTTTTTTACAATCTTTTATTTATTTTAAAGTATGATGTCTTTAGTTGATGAATGTCGGTTCTAAATTATTTCATCTATTCATCACACATCTATTTTGTTTCATTATTTTGTAATTTTTTACAAATAATATTACAATATCTTAATTTATATACTTATGTAATTAGAGTCAGCTCTATAATCGTATTATTTCCTTCAATTTTGCTGCGATTGAGAACAACATCTTGCATTATTCCTGAATAACTTCCTCAAAGTCGGTGGTATTTATAAAATAATAGCAAGAAATTTTAGTTTTTACCGATATTGATCAAGTGTTCAACAAGCGCAGAAAGGTCATAGCTGCAAAATGATGTACCGAATAATCCTACGGGTCGAGTCTCTATGTAAATTTTGCAGACTTCGTGATTGGAATCAGAGAAGTAAACTTAAACCAAAGAATCAGTATGCAACGCCATTCTTTGTCTTGTTAAATCACATTTGCTACGGCAATTTGACTGTCATGTTTGTGTGAAAAAGCTTGAAGATTGGGTTTTTTATCGTATATCTTTAGTATTTCAAAATTTTGAATATAAGGAGGTTTATACAAGTCTTGGAATTTTGCAATGTCTTAAACATACTTTAAGAGCGTGAGTCGTCTCTACTTTGAGATGTTGCTTTTAATTTATGTACAGCGTTCAATCATGTCTTTATATTACATACATATACTATGTACCAGATTCGTCTTATAAAAGCGTAGGTGCCACACGAATACAAACGTCTTGAATAAAAATATAATCGAAAGTGCCTCCGGAAACGCGGTGAAAATGCGTCAACAAACAGACCGATGAATAAATATTACACCGACTATTATTCTCACGGCTCCTACGCGAAAGTACAAACTAAAGTTATCTAAAGTAAATATAATTCTTTACTGAACAAAGAGAGTAAAGTCAATCTCAAATATGACTTTTGTTAAGTACAGGAAACGCCGTTTGCACAAAACAAACGATAATTTTGTCACAATTGAGACAGATTTAAATTTAACTGACGAAAATAAACGTTAATAACACAACATTCATAGTACCTATAGACCTTACAAACCATTGTCAAAGATTGTTAAGTTATATTCACTATTCAAAATCACAATTCAGTCTATTAGGGTATTTGTCCGTAACAAACGAACTAATTAGAAATAATTCTTTGTAAAATAGGTAAAAAATAAGAGAATAAATTCAATCGTCCCAGCTATTCTCGCACCATTGTTATTGAAGCACCCGATACAATAATAATTATTCGCATCGCAACGCCCTTGTGCCAATAACAAATACAAATATTACAATTACTTTTAACCCTGCGAACTTTCCACAAAGACCCGGTAGTCTGAAGTCCTAAAAAAGTAAAAAGCATTTCTCTATGGGAAAATAATAAATGAACACGTAGCCAGTTACTCTCCAGACTCTTAAGATATAATTAGTCTGTGAGAAAAGGAATTGTTATGATAAATGCCGTTTAGCTAATGCATACGTGCATGAATTTATGCGATATGAGAAAAAGGCAAAGATTTCCGTGTGGTAGAAATTGTGTATGATGTAGAGGATATACTTTACTGTACAATAGTACTTGAATGACAAAAGTGACATCAACTTCCAAATTACAATTATTTTTAGTTGAAAGGCTAGTACTTACAACAAACAATCATTTGTGTTTTAATACTAATGGTTTTCCGTGACTACGTCGTATGTGAAAGTGACGGATTTCCCAACTATGTATCTAGAAACTTGATTTTACTTCCCATAAACATGTTCATCATTTTTAAAATATTTAGCAAGCAAACATAAAAACCAAGCAGCCGTTCAAAAGCTTCGGCATGGTCAAGAAAAAGTAAAATTATATTTTAAGTAATAGATATTGTACTTAGTATATTAGAAAGCAACAGTAATAATTGCGATCTCACAAACATGCTCTGCCAGAAACATTTACGATATGTTAAGGTGACTAGTTAAATATTTAAATCGACACTTATCAAACATAAAGAAAGAGGATTATTTAACTATTTGAATGTGTTAAGTGAATTATTAGAGATCTTGAAACCTGTTTTGATAACCGATACATCGGGGTCGCGAGGTGTGCAGACTTCCTTTATCTCACCTAGTGTGTGTTACAGAACCATTTTGCAACTAGTCGTCTACTATTTCAGGTTATTACTGAATTAGCTTCTGAAGTTACGGATTATGATTTAATAAAGAAGTATATGTGGGAATTAGGAAATTTATTTTAGACTGCCAACTCCAATAACTCATACCCTCCTCTCTTTTCATCGTAATGTCAACTACGGTATTCCTCTTTCAAGTTCAAACGTTCCGAAAGTGTTTTTGAAAGTTATTACTTATATGATAACGTCATATAAGTAATAACTTTCAAAAATATGAAATTACAAAAAAAAAAAAACTTTGCTTCTTGTCTTGAATTTACCGTATCAGAAAGTACAATGTAGTATTCAAATCATTATCATTTGATCTCCTTAATGACATGTCTGGATCTCGTGAATTGCTTCCCTTACAAGCTCTTACAAGCCCAGAATTTTGTTCAATTGTACTTTGGCGAAATTTCACAAGAAGATAACAATACAACAATTAATACAACACATATAAAGTATTCAACAAGTCTAACAAGTGTGTAGTTGTGCAACGTTTTCCGTTGTGTTGGCAAGATATCGATACGTTTTATCGTTATTTGTATTGAATGTTAACATTTCTGCCATTTATTGAAGTTTTCCAAAATACATTGAAATGATTAATAATGAGTAATCTGACTGATAGTGATATTATCTGATCATGCGCCTGAAAATACAGGAAAGTCTATTGACTCGCATCTGGAAAACATAAAGTAAGTAGGTAGTGAAAATGAAAGGGTAATCAAATTTGCTTTATTTTATATTTCTACAGTTATTTTATGTGTATTTTAAAAATGTTTGTAAGTAATCATCAATCTCACATGCATAAGACACTTAAATAGAAACATCATTGATATAATACTGATTTATTGTATTTTCCCATCACTTCAGCTTCCTTTGTACGGATCTTCGCTCGGAGGAGCCGTCAATAACATTCGATGTAACGCTCACATTGCATAATTCATTAATTGTTATTCAATGCATTGAGAACGCTGATTGTTCGATTATGGTTATGAATGGCTTATTTACACAAAGATGCGTTGGTTGTACAATACATATAAAATTAAAATAACAAGTCTGAAGCATATCGGAGACAGGTGAGTTAAAGCCTTGTATTGCTAAGGATATTCTCCTTCGTTCATAGCTGACGGTTATAGTAAGCTCAAAGTTTGAAGGTGCAACAGACCTAAAAAGGTTAATCAGGTTTTATCAGACGATCCTTATTGAATTTCACACTGTCCAGGGAGTTCTATGGATCCTTTAATGTACTAGAGCAGGGATAGCGAACCTATGGCACGCGTGCCACGAGTGGCACGTTTGAAAGTTTTCTTGGCACGCTAGGACAATCAATTTTTATCTTATTTTATCATTTAAAATAAATACTAAGCTGCACTATAATATTGTCATTAGAACATTTTCCTTACACATGCAGTTATTTTGAAAACAGGACCATAAATCGTAAATAATAGATAGTGCCATTCACAAAGGCGCGCGCCACTCTTTTTTGATTAAGGAAGGTGCGGGGTGATTTAAAAAAAAACTCTTGGCACGCTACGACCCAAAAAAAAAAAATTCGAGATATTTTTTGTCACGCTTAACTAAAAAGGTTCGCCATCCCTGTACTAGAGGATCATTCACGCTACACACCGTGCCGGCGCCGGGCCCGTGCCGAAGCATTTGAGAAAGATCCTCATTTTTTTCAAGGCTAATTTACTTAGTCCGCTTGGCATTTATTCATTAATATTTGGCAAGGCACGTTTCACTTTCAACGATAAAATATTGTTCCCAGTTAACTAAAATAAGATGAAATGAATTCGAAGTTAAGTACAATACTTCCTATAAACAAGAAGTGACCAACTTACTGAACAGTGGGTGGCAAACATGAAGCGGGTTAGTTTCGGCCTACTGCGGTGGCTGCTGTCATTCACCCGCGGGCCGCACTCTTGCGCAATTGCACCGGCCGATGCGTCCGATCGGATAAGGTGACCACAATTTGAGGGACTGACGTGCACTGATATAATAAATATTAAGCTTATTTGTTCTATTAAATAGATTTGCTCTTGGCTCTATCCAAACAAGCCGAGCATGGCAAAGATGGAGCTAAAAAGCCTAATGATGCGGTCTTAAAATATGTTTAGATTGTAATACCTTCTAATTTGACCCTGTTTATAAGTATTTATGGACTAATAACAAATATAATAAAAAAAGCATGAGGGTATCATCAAAAACAGAAAGTGTTGTTACAATATTCGTACAGAGAATTATCGATTACTGCAATCGGTTATTGTTTGAAATGAGACCTAAATGATACTTATTTGGCCGAGTTCATAGCAGGTCAATTCCGAAGGCTGTATTGCATTTGGAACTTGAACAGATTAAAGCAAGATACAAGCAGAACCAATACGCCCCCCCAAATATGACCGAACACAAATCAAAACTAAGAAATACTCTACGCTTATCAAGTGCCGATGCTTGTGCTTCTGTTTTTCTTATTGTAGAATGTTACTGAAAACCTGTTATTTATTTCAGACTCTTTCAAATAAAATTATATTTTTCTTTCTTAATTTTTAAATTTAGGTTTGTCTTTGTTTGTGTAAGTCTAATGATGATCATTACACAAAATAAGCAGAGCGTGCACGTATGGCTACATGGATAAGTTATGTCATTCATATAGCATGTACAAATACTTGTCTCATAAGTGCCCTGTTCGGGATTTGAACTCGCGATACGACCGCTAGTTCAACTCAGGGTCACTAACCACTGATCCTCAGAAACTGGTAGAGTCAGTTCTGGTCCTGCAAAATGATCCTGTGGCGATTATATTTTGATTATCATCATTACTTTACCGGAGATGTAATCGCCGTAGCTTAGTACTTTTCATTAGGTACAAGGACTTTGACTAACCGTTAGAACTTGTAGGCTATAATAAAACGCCTTTAAATTAGAAATAAATACGTTTCTTAAGAATTGGTTGCGTTCCTAACATAATTTTGTGAGATGCAGTTTGGATATTAGAAAACGCAAAACATACTTAAGTTTTAGAATATAGCTTCGTATTCGCCGGAACAGCACATCAGACTAGTTGAATTCTAAATTACTATTACACAGAGAAACTTAAAATATCTACAAAAAATAACATATCATCATCGATTTCCTTGTACGTTAGAGTCGTATTACTATACATATGCTACTGTAGAACTAGCAAGCACTGGATGCGCTCGCGCAAGCATAACTCTGTTGTACTATTTAGGTTGCCTATCCAACGGATCGGTGCTCCCAGCTTCTTGTTTACACCCCAAGAAGTATGCTAATCTAGATCCTTTATGTAGGTACTACATAAGGTATATGCCAATCTCTTATTCTGCTTTTATTGCTCTATCAATAGCAGGACGGGATTAACTCTGCAGTTCTTGCTTCATCATTGGCACCTAACGCCATCAGGTTGTTGCAACCAATTAATGATGATGAATTTCTATCTGAATCATCATCAAATTTGAGAGCTAGGCTCTTGTCGATGGAGTTTTTCCATAAAAACTCCAAATAAGAAAATATAGTGTGATGGTTTCCTCCCTGCCTTTCATACCGTAAGAATCGGAGGATTCCTACCTCTTAGTCCCCAGTCAAAAGCCTTTGCTGATATAATATATTTTCAGCCTCCTGCCAGCAGTACTAATGTTGCTGTCCAACCCGAACACCAGGAGAACGCATATTTGATGGCGCCATAGCACAATATTGTATCTAAATATCGTCCCCGTCGTGGCAAAATTAAATAACCAACAAAACCAAAGTTCCGAGATATTTGAGTTTTTGTGATTTTTTTAAACAAAAATGGCGATAACATTCCAAGCCGAAGGAAATTTACTGTAGAGATTTTGATATGTTATGAAGCTGCTTCAACTTCATAATTTAAATAGTCTATCATAATGCTACTTTATATTATTTTAAATATAAAAATAAAAAAGTAATTATTTAGTTTTGCCATAAACGTATTTTATAACAAAATTGCAATTATCAAGTTTTTGTACGTCACTTTTGCAAGTTTTGGCACACAACCAAGTAATACTTTTTTTATATTACCTACATCATCCCACTGTTGGGCAAAGGTCTGCCCCAATTCTATCCATTTGTCTCTGTCAGCGAGCAACAACACCCAATTTCTCGCAAAGCTGAACAGATCGTCACTCCACCTCGTCTGGTGGTATCCATCGCGTGACGATTTGGGCCCATCTATTCATTTGGGTGCATTCTACACACATGCCCCGCCTACTCCCATTTAAGCTTTGCTGTCTTTTCGCCTACATCTGCTATTCCAGTTCTGGAGCGTATTATGGTATTCCGGATCTTATCGATCCTTTTAATATGGTGAAAGGAACGCCAGGGTACATTTCTTCCAGAAGCCACCTCAAAGGAAATGGACCTGGTTGAATCCGGATGGCACGACGAGAAATGAGATAGACTTCATCATGACTACCAAGAAACGGTTATTTAATGATGTCTCCGTGATCAACTGAATAAAGGCCGGTAGGTAGTGTTTACCGGATGGTTCGAGGCACATGGAATTTAATGTCAAATTGGAAAGGTCTCGCTTGATGAGGTCCACGCTCCGACCTACTCGTGCCCATATCCAAAATCCCGAGAGCTTTCAACTCGAGTTGTCAAACCGCTTTGAGTGCCTAAAGAATTGCGTTTCAGTGGACGAAATAAACAACGAGTTTATGGAAACTATTCAAACGGTGGGGTCTAAGATTTTTAGTCCTGGCCGTAAAAATTGTCATCTAAGACTCTCGATCCACACTCTCGACCTTATAGCAGAACGTCGATCTATAGCATTGAAGACCTCCTTTAATGTTGAAAACTACAATAGGTGAAAATACGAATATGGAAGTCCCTACGACACGACATTTCTTCCTTTAACACGAACAGTGTAAAAGAACCGATAGATAGAGTGAAAACAAGGCTCCCAAGCAAGAGACATGTCTATTGGGCAAAATTGGGCTTCGTCAACAAAGCTTAAGACGGAGGGCGGCAGTGTAGCGTCGACAAAAGCAGATGTTTTGAGGGAGATCGAGAAGTTCTATGGGCAGTTGTACACCTCAGTTGCCGAACCCGTTAATAGCTAAGGCCGGACACCCAAAAGCTATCCTGACCCGACACTACACCGAAGATATCCCGGACATCAGCCTCTATGAGATAGGGATGGCCCCGAAACAGCTTAAAGTGAGGTCGGAATCATAGCAGAGCCTTCAAAAGGGGGGAACACCGGTACTCAAAGTCCTTCAGAGACTCTTTAATTCCGTGCTGCTTGAGGGCTGCCTGAATCATGGAACAGGAGTTTGGTGGTGTTATTTTTCAAAAAAGGAGACAAAAGGTATGACTGGTAGAGAACGCCATATAGCGTTAAGTACACCTTTTGTACAAACTCTGGTTGTGCAATACAGTATAAATAAATAAATAAACAAAACTTACCACCTCAGCCCTGAGCCATGTCAACAAGCAGATTCAAGAGTTATCACAAATCGTCTCGCACGTAGGTTTAATAAGTTCCAGCCTCCCTAACAAGCCGGATTAGGCCTGATGGTCGTTGGGGCAGAAGTGTTCTACATTGGAGACCCTTAGACGACCTTGTAAAGATTGTAGTCTTTGTGGGAAATCGTGGGGGAGGCCTAAGTTCAGCAGTGGACTAGTCCTTTGGCTGATTATGATAAAAATATATAATACAATGTTTTAATGAAAAATTAAACAAGAGCACTTATTCAATTTTGCCACAACCAATTTTTGTAACAATGTTTCCGAGTCAGTTGTGGCAGAATTCAACAAAGTCACTTATTGATTTTGTTGGTAGGTATGTCAAAACCCTCAATTGTAGTTATTTAATTTTTTTTGTCATTTATTCAGTTTTTCCACGAAACTTTTTTAACAAACCTTGTTGTAATATGTGGTCAATAGAGTTACTAAAATTATGATATCTTCGCGAATATCATACATATTGCAACGAAAAATAGACCAAAATGTAGCTTACACTTTATATTATTTAAAAATAACGAAAAGTGAATTTCGGCAAACGTGTCAGTTATTTAATTTTGACACGATGGGGACGATATTGTAGCTTGTAAAAGGGCAGCCCAACCCACTAGACACTCCATTTCATTCTGGTAATCAAGCCGCTAATTATTAGGGCTAAGCTGTAGGCTACTAGCAGGATCACAGGTGGCAGATAGTAAACGGCCACCAGATATGGTGGTTAGCTTTGAATATGTTGAATAAGCAGCTACAACCAAACAGCTGCAGGATTATATCTGAATAGAAATTCTAAATAGTATACCTGACTTATTTTTCTTGGTTGATTGAATTATTGCTGTTTTTACACGCATGTTAACTCTGTAAGTTATAACTAATATTTCAATCTTATTCTGCATCTATCGAATTGGATATAAGCCTGTAAAGGTAAGATTTGTGAAGAAATCAATAAACATATAAACTTTTTTGCTCGTAAGAAAAGCTCGTTGTTGGTCACTAAAATCCACTTCCGTTCATGGAAGCTTATTTGTTTTGTTTGTTGACCACATATGTTTTCGTTCCAATGAACTCTACATTTCATTCTTTACATTTTAGACCTCTAACAAGGTCAACAAATAAGGAGAGTGGTTCATTCAAAGTTGAAAAAGTCGCACCTCAGATGGAAATGTGAGAAACTGTGATTTACGACTGACGAAATCCGTGAAGTGTGAAGACACTAAATCAACTGGTTACTAGGATCTTTGGAGAGGCATTGATCCGACACAGTTCTACGACATTGACTTCTTTCATGGTCAAAATGTAAGCAATAAGCGGAGAGCAGTACAATATGCTTATGCTGAGTGAGGTCCTCTTGATTGGAAAATTACAGACACATAACGGAACCTGGGTTTGCTTCTTCTCGTCCTACGTATGTCTACTAAATGTTTTGTTGGTTTTTATAGTTGTTTTTTTTGTCTTATTAGATCATTTTAGTATTTGTATTACAAAAATGTGTCTATTATGCTGTGTGTGATGTCCTTGATTAATAAATGTATTTTCTTTCTTTCTTTCTATAATACTGTTGATATAATACTTACGAAATCGTAAGCACCTGTGTGTCATATTAGTAAGACAAATTACCATATTTTTCTTAGATAGTAAGAACAGATAGAACAGAAAATTTAGTTAAATTTCAAATTGCGAAAGCTGCTGACTCATACGTGCAGCCTATAGCAGTCCGTGATACCCTAACCTGGGAATAATACGTAATGAAATCTAAATTTTGTAAGGGTCCAGAGTTCAAGGCTGTTTATTTTCTGGTACTCCTAGCTTTCACTGATTGGGTTTTTCAAGTGGTAACTCAAAGATATATTAGTCAAAAGGCTACGTTTTGTCATCTATACTTTTGGACCACGCTCACAATCTAGGTGTATCCAATAGAGGCACGTTATGTACACTCGGAAAGGGACCAACGTGGGAAGGGCAAACACACGACTTGCTTTCGACAAACATTCGACTCTTGCCACCAAACACAAGTGTTTTTCGAAACCATTGCTTTCAGTGTCAGGTTCATTGTCGGCCTCGATAGAAATGTGTATTGTAAAAGTTATTTTATTACAAGTGGTCCTCCCCGACTCCGCCTACACGTTTTGAGTCTGCTTCCTCCCCTCCTGTCGAAACGTGATGTTCTTTATCATAAACCCGCCCTAATCATCGGTCTATAACCCTGTTATTTTAAAAAAAAGAGTGAACAGGCTTCTTCTGGGTGAGTTCGTCATTCATCTTCGTCCCTGTCTATGCCTTTGGTATAGTCTAGAGACAAGAGCAAACCCATACGATATTTAAAAAAAGCTATCAAACACAAAAATATCATTTAAATCGGTCCAGTAGTCCCTAAGATTATCACGTTCAAACAAACAAACTCTACAGCTTTGTAATATTAGTTAGTATAGATTATCTCACTCAAGTAATATTTCCTATACTATGAATAGGTAATTATAAGATAAAGATTTATTATCTGATTTGAATTTCTAAGCTGTGTTTCTATTAAGAGAGAAATAAAATCACAATTTTTTAGCTATTTCATGTTTCTTGTCATCATTTAATTGGAATGTATGAATGGAACTATGATTCAGTAATCGACGTTGTTAAGAAGTCCATCAAGTTTATCTTCGGAAAACGCAGTTAGTTTTTTTTTACTTCTGGAGTAGGTAGATAAAACAGTTCATTAACAACTTTACATTATAGCCTCCTTGCCACAAGGAAATGGTTTCGTTTTTGAATAGGGTAGTCTTATTTTTTTTATGTTGCATGTCTTAGTTTTATTTTTTTCTTGTTTGTTATTAATATTGTGAATGATAGGCTGTAGCGACATACATAGTTATTGTGAATAAATGAACTACACTTTACAAGACATATCAAACAAAATATTTAAATACCGGGTAACAATGTTATACTGTTTGTGTTCCTGTTAAATTAATTAAATAATAGTAGCTTTAAGTATTTTTTTTCTAAATACCAATAATTGTCATTATAATAAACTCATATTTACAGTAAAATCAAGTCAAAACACTTTAATAATTTATAAAGACTTTATTGACTTCTGTTCTCTAGACAAGATGTAGTCTGCTAACTGTGTGTTCATTTTCTGATGAAATATCTCAAAATTACTAAATCAACTTATCGAAATCTTGACTTTGATATATCCCACGCTAGATTCGAATAATATCTTATGAGCAATAATAAGTATTTCTCATAGAATTATTCGGTCATTCGCAATCGCAGCCTAGAAAGTAAGCGACCGTGTTCTAGCTTAACCTGACTATTTTTATTCTCCGCTGCTTTATAAAAATACCTGCATTCAAATCTAAGCCATGAATTCTATTTTAAGGTATATATCTAGTTTTCTATAAAAGAAAAAATATAAATATTTATCTAAATTGTTACAATTAAATTGCAATTACTGTCAAAGTATATTCCTTCTTCGAACTACTTCTACGGCATAAACTGTAGAGTCTATAAATTATTGTGGTTTTGTTTTCTAGTTGAGCAAGTGATACTTTCAAAATAATCGCATCTTTGGGAATGGGATGCAGTTTGATACACTAAAATCACGAAACCTAAAATAGTGTATTTAAAAAATATTGCATTAGATTTCTTTTAATCGAGGCAAAATATTGCTGGTATAACAGCTAAAATGGCCAATCAAATCCAAATTACAGATTATTCTCACGTGAACTTGTGTCGTGGTCCCGAACGGGGCCGAGTACAATAGCAATTAATCAGACAGTGGGAAAATAATGTCCAAATTATTTTGAACTTTAATTTGATCGACATACTGTTGAAAACCAAATGATTTGCAAGCTATACCTGATTAGGGTTAAGAAATATAAGGTGTCCGTGTAATTAGAGGCCTGAATTTTAAATCACGCGTATGCCGATTCGAATTAATGTAGATTTCATCTGGTTTTCGTTTATTAATTTTTCAGTTTTCGAAAAAAAACCTAGAACTCGACGTATTTAAACGCAGAGCTCCAGGAAGCTATATTTTTGAAAGACCCGCATCGATTTCAGCGATAGATTTCTACTGCATGCATTTCATGCTGCAGATAGAAGACGCGGGCAATCCAAAAATAGAGCCACTCGCATGATACTGTTTTTTGTGAATGAGAAGTATAGTTGAATGTTGCTGTCGAAAGCAAAGACCGTAGAACAAAGGAGTTGGTTTCCTAGTCTACATCTACCAGACTCGGCAACCAAGTCATTGTGTCACAACAACCGCAATAGTACCCTTAAAATCTTCTATAGTACACATGCAGAGTATTATGTTTTATTTTGGTATCAATTATATCGGGTCCGTAATGATTCTTCTATCAGTCACTTTATTTTGTGACTGAGTAGGACACTGTACGCAGCTTAAGACAGTTTAGTAAGTGGGTTAAAAAAATATTCTCACATAATAGGAACATTTCAATCAAATAAATAAATAAGAATATAACAATCTTATAAAACAAAACATGTTCCGTGAGTCTTGTATGGTCATATTGATAGAAACCCTGCACTGTTGTAACGCTACATGCAAACATAGTGCTGCTGGTGTAATTTCTGAGTTTTTATTAACGTCGTGTAATAGAAAAAGAAATCAACACACCAGATGCAAATGTGGAAGAGTTACACGCCATTCTTAAGTGTAATGGGTCCAAGTCTTGTGAACAGTTAATATCATGCTTTATACATTGTTATTTTTTTAGTTCTTCTGACCTTAATGTTGCGCGCTTTATTTTAATGTTCTAAAATCATCATTATTCAGGAAACAGGTCAACGATACTAACAATAGAAAGTCCATTGCAGTATCTTAACTTTTTCCTAGTACATTATATTTATGCCCTATAGGTATACCTACTTAAAAATCGAAAAGACGGGTCTTTGAAGATCCAGAAACGTTCCCACACAAAGCAAACTTAAAATAGGATTAACAGTTATTTACTTTTAAATTCAAAGCCCCATCCAATATTAGCAAACGATCTTTATTCAGTCGTCACGACCACGTTTAGGAATCTTATGAATTAATTCCGTTTGAATCCCAAAGTTCTTGTAATAGCCATCAACGATTCTAACAGCGTGCTTTAACTGTCTAGTTCTTATTAATGGATAGGGCTGCCAATGGTAAAAAACATATTTGAAATTAAGAAAACAGGCTACATTTATTTTTGATTGGTTTTGAAGTTGTAGTGGATTGTATAGAACGGTATATGAGGCATATCTATCCGGTAATGTTGAAAAGTAAGCTGAAGATACTTCCTAAGTATATTTGGTATCCAATACATTAACTCAGTTACACATATTTATGCCTTTTCTTTTTGTTTTTAGGTATAGGAAGGTAACCCTAAAAATTATGGGAATATCAAATCAGTATGCACAAGTGAAGTGCGAGTTGCCGAAGACGACGTTACCTCACTACCCACGTGTTCATTGTTGCATTTGCTTTGAAGAAGTGTTTTCAACGTTTTAGTATCGGAATCAAAATATCATTGTTATATGTTAATAATAAACTTTATAGTAACTCTACAGTGGAACTTGTAACTGAAATACAGCATCATTTCCTATCTACTCAATATGTAAGCTGAAAATTTCAAGAAGTAGTTTTTTGAGAAAGTATTGTAAGTATTTTACAAAATTATATCTGCTTAAAATATGTTGTTCACTGCGCATTTTCCACTAAAGAAATGCTTGATTGATATTCTCACGTAATTTGCTCGATATCAAAACATCATAGATGCATGTAGAGTCACGCGACAGATCGTTCAACTTTTTGATTCGCATTTTGCATGTTTTATTACGTAAGCGATAGCGATGCGATAGCAATTCTTATGAAGCATGGTTTGGTTAGGGTACTTGAAAAGTATAAAGGTGGACTATTAAAGGTGGAGGAACTGTTCAGGGTTACTGAGCAGATTAAGGCCCAGTTGCGTGATCGATAGTTCATTCAACTAATGGTTCACTAACTAATTAATGGATCACGCAACTGGGCCTAAGTTAGCGTCGACAAATACAGTTTGTGCCTTTTGGAGCCCTCAAAAAACGTCACAATTGCAATGCGAAAGCGATTGATTTAGGTAATAGCCCTGCCGAATTCGCGAACGAGTCACGTACTCGAGTTCACATGGTGTGCGGTGAATTATAATCTGTAGCTGATTCAATAGATAAAATACATATTGCTGTACTTGTTATGTTTCAGTAAACGTGCTTATTCAATTTGTCAGTTCACTCGTGCCGACCTGATGAATTATTAGGTAGTGCCATAAATAACAATACACGAGTTTACGTACGGTTTTACTCGCTAGAGACGACGTAACTTTTTGTATGAAAAATTTTAGTTCTGCAAGTGACCGCTAGGGGGACCGCTGTGCATATTTCCATAGACTTTTTTTACGTAGTTGCTAGCGAGTAAAACCGTCTTAAACTCACGGTCACGAGTTTTTATGACTACCTAAGTACTTATCAAACCTATTAGGTTGGATTCCAAACTAATAAAACTAAGACATGCAACATATTAAAAATAAGACTAACCTATGAAACTAAAACGAAACCATTTCCTTGAGGCAAGGAAATGGCTATTACGCTTGCTGCGTTGCCGCGTTGGATAGCATGCTAATCCTATGAGCTAGAAACCAAAAAAAAACAAATGATGCTTTGCTCTTCTTCTTTTTAATATAAGAGCTATGCTCTTGGCGGTGGAGTTTTCTCCATTTATCTCTATTCAGAGCCATCTCCTTGACCTCTTGGTACGACTCGACGTCCAACTTTTCCTTTATTTGGGCCCTATACGCCCTTCTAGGTCTTCCTCTTTTCTTTTTCCCTTCAATCTTTCCCTCCATGATGATCCTTATCAAGCTATCGTGCCGTACCAAGTGTCCAAGCATCTTTCCTCTCCGGTTTTCTATTGTTTGGAGTATATTTCTCTCCTCGCCTACAATCCTCAGAACATCTTCGTTAGATTTCTTTCCATTCAGCTAATCCTCTTTGCTATTTCTTTAATATTTGCTATTTCTTTAATAAATGTAATATCTGTTTACCTCTGCCGGTAGGTAATCCGGCCTATATGAGAACAAACAGTCGCACATCAGAATATGCATTTTTCTTGAAAAATTGCCCTTGAAACAAAAGCTTAAGAACCTACAGTGTATCTTCCGGACTTAATTACTCGTAGTTTCTTGGCGTACTACTTCGCGTCTTATTAAGGAAGCAATTAATATTTCTCTGTACGATATAGTATGTGCTCAGGACGTCCGGAGCTAAGCTTATGACGGCAGACATATTTGTTTCCTGTAGATATAGCAGCTTTCAGATTATTAAATTATGGTTGAGGCATTGACCTACGCAATTGAAATAGGCATACGCATACTTTATGAATCAAGACATACTACATGGACCGGCCTCAAATTCGAAGTATCTCTGCTTGACCAAACCATGCATTCTTAAAGATGAAATAAGAATATAAATATGACACTGTGAGTGTTTAAAAACATTCTAAAACCAAACCATGCATGCTTAAAAGTGCAAGCAATGCTCTTGACAATATTTAAATGCATTTCTGAATTCTAAATCAAGTAGTTATAGATATAGCCTACTTAACTTATTTATAGTTTAAAAAATACACTTGTAAAAATTAACTGTGTCACACAAGGAATCGAAAATCCTGCGTCTTTCTTAGGCTTAGTTGATTTTGACAAGTGCAATTTTATAGTGTCATAACACTTTAAAAACATAAATTATAATTATTATTTATAGTTATCACAATGTCTGCAGTTTCAACTTCACGGCCGCGTAGGACATTGATCAAGTTGTCAAATTAGCATCTACTTGCAAGAGCATCAACGTGTAGTTAACACAACTACCATCTTGTCCAAGATCCTGAAAATTATGTTTATTTTAACACTGAAAATCAAAAGCTACCACTATCTAGCAAACTTACAACAGTTACAAAATAATTACGAGTTAATTAAGAATTAAAGGTGCCGACCAGTTTGATAAGAGTTACAGATTCGTTCTCAGACCTAGACAATTTCCTTAAGAATTGCGGTTTCGGTTTTCTTTCTAAACTTGTAGTTTGTAAGTATTGAGGTATTTAGCTTGCAAAAATGAGTGAGTGTGACTTATGAGCTCTTCCACTATATACTTCATTGATAACGCGGCTCGTTTGCGCTAGAAAGTGTACGAGCGACGTGCACTCTCTAACTATGCTTTAATGGCGACGCTTTTCTATTCAATAGGATATTAACTGAGTGGTTTTCTGCGCAGAACAGCATGTGTATGAAGTATGGAAACAAGATTTTGTTTACTCACAGTGTGTATAACATGTTTCTTATTTAGTAAGGGTGTTGTCTGACAGGAAGGGATTACGCTTACAAGTCATACTTTGTCGTTTTTGTAAAGTCAGTTTTTTCTTGCTTTTCGAATATTGTAAACAAACTTTTCATTCCTCATTAACGAAATGATTCATTTTAAAATAATATAAACACAAAGTCACAACCTACTTAAGTTTTCATCGTTTAACACTATGATCATTTTCAATCACATGGTTACTAATATTAATCACTGATATTATTTAAAAAGCTATTAAAAGATTGTTTACATTATTCCACAAAACAGAAAAACAGACTTAAATGTGCGCAATATCTATGAATTTGCAATAAATGCAGATGCCAAAAAAATATGGTGTCTTTATCCTTACTAATTGTTGTCCATGCTCTACCAATGTTCATGTAACAGGTAACACGCCATTAAAGAGTAGATTCAACTATCTATAGTAAATTATCATGTACAAGATCTGCGGTCCAATTCCACTATCAAAATCGAACTTAACGTAAACTCAACCGGTGACGATAATCAACTAAACGTCACATTTCCTATTCCACTAAAGCGGTTCGGTTGTGGTTTAGCTCAACTTTATCGTTCGACCGAACATTAGCCGATTCATATTCTACTAATGTTTTGACGTTTAGGTCGACCGAACCGCAACTGAAGAAGAACTTTACGAATCCACCAATAGATGACGATTATTTCAACCAATCATTGAACGTCTGTTAGTGGTGCTCCGATGTAATTTTAATAAATCGAAAGTTGCAAGCATAGATTATAAAAAATATATCGAGTTTGTAATAAATCGATTCATCACGTTACGATTTACAATGTTAAAATAAAAACCATTAATGAGAAGCAAGAAAGTAACCATATTAAACAACCGCTCATCATACCATAGATATGAATCAATCAATAATTATCGACAACACGACTTTAGAACCATAGCCGATTTGATGTGTAAACCTTTAATGAGCGAGCACTTTTCTGCCACCGTTTTACAGCAGATGGCGTTATGGTCAGTTTAGGAACTTTTTTTTTCACGTTGGCGGAAAACCATGGACAAAGAATAAAAGTGCGTAATGAAATATTGTAAAATACGTTAATGACTTGACTTATGTATTAATTAGGATACAATTGTTTTGCCATTTATATGTCCTTTATGTACTAAAAGTTCACATTAATATTGTTTTACTGTTTATTATTTACGTTGGCAAAAAGCAATAGCCCTTTGCTATAATTCTTGAATAAAGTTCTAAAAGTTATTTCCTAAAGTAACGCTAGTGCCATCTCTCGATGATATTTAAACATCTAATGACAAGAAAACTGCTCACTGATTTTACCGTCTGCCAAGTCAATAGGTAAGTTATTCTATAAATAGCACGTGAGTATTTTTCAAAATAGATAACGGAATGTTTAGGGTACTTATTACTTGCCAGCTGTAAAGCTGTTTAGGATAACACAATAGCTAGCTAGATTGGCAACGTCACGCAAGCGGTAAAGGTACGCAAACAAAAACAATAACTTTTAACCCCTTCCCTTTGTCTTTTTATCTACCTGGGATTGCCACGTGCGCCACGCTAGCGCCGTTTCCTATAGCCGGCCAGTTTTGTCAAACTGAACTATGTATGAATGTCTTTGTAACTAAAATAAGAAAAGAAAAATATTTACCAACAGTCGAGTCACTGACAAATACTTGATCATGAGGGAGGATCAAGTGAAATATTGAAAAGTTTAAATAATTTAAATACCTCAAGCAAGAGCCGTCGAAAACATTGCTGTCTCAAATTATTTAGATTATGTTTAATGATCGACTGTACACATTTTTTTTTAAATCTGCAAGTTACAAGTATTTAATAAAGCTCATTTTTTAGTTTCAATTAGGGTGTTATTTAAAATCCAATCCTGTTATTAATGAGAAATACAATTCTATAAAAAAACAAATCTGCACAAAATCTGCTAAAATATAAATAAAACGACGCTAGCGACACCACAGGTTGCATTTCAAATCTTTCTTAAGGTCCTAAACGCTCAAAGGGCTTTCCAATCTAAGTATCTGTCTATGGACATACTCTTACTAATCTGTGCTTGCCTGTTTGTTTACGCTGCGTTTCGTCTTGCGTTTAGCTTAAGTTCGGTAGAATGAATAGTGGAATACTGTTTTGTGTCATATTTTTGAGCGTAACTCCAAACGAACTGCTACCTAAACTAAACTCAAACGATTCGTGTTGTAAATAGTGGAATTGGGCCCCTGTTTTCAGCGAAAAAAGCTTGCTTTTCGAATCGCAGCTTATTCCGACGTCGATAAAACTGTCGATAAGACAAAAGCCCCTACGATCATGAACACATTTTTTGTGGAACCTATAATTTTTTTTGTAATAAACAACATTTCTGTCGTCAAAAACTACTTGCTGTCAACTGGTAATTAGCTGATTCGCATCCTCCACTTAAGATTCTGGCCACATCACATATCATCACTTTAATTTAATGTTAAATTAAACAAGCAATAAAAGTCACATTTTCACTTACGCAAAAACGACGCTGGTTTTAGTGCTCGTAAAAGTTACTTGGAGTATTGTGTATTCTCTCATTGCTGTTGACATTTAAGAGTATTTTACTTGAAAACGTGCATTAAAACACCTGTTTTCACGGATGGACTGCACAATTACTTCGTGCTGTTTGGTTGGCCTACGCATCTGCCGATCTTCAATTTAATTTAATGATTAACTACTTGCGTAAGAGCATTTGACCACAGCCAGAAGAGAATGGATATGTCATGAAGGCATTATTTGAAGCACTAAAAGTGCAATAAATATAATTCACAATTATTGTCGAGCGTTCAAAGATTGCAAGAACCATTTTCATGTTTTAACGGGGAACAAATTAAGTGTCAACATCCATTTTATACTGTTTATTGTAACTCGAACTGTTGAAGTTTAGTGCATCATAATGAGTAATTTTTGGGATAATATTATAAGGTTTTCGTTTATTGTGTCACTCATCATCATCCAGTAAAAAATATATATTGTGGTTTTCTTTTCTCTATATGTTACAGCTATAAGCAATTATACAAGGCATTGGCTAAAAACAAAACTCCTGAACCGGTTACTCTTTGTCTTAAGGAGCTTTCACCTGTTCCTAATTAAGCAACAGCTGTTCATCTCCACGTGCCTATGACGATCAGCCTTCTGATGATCGTCTATTATTATCGACAGTTAAATGGCATTAATAACACCTTTTCTGTGTAACGGTATGCCAATATATGTAGCGAAGTCAGCATCTTTTTTGCAACGCTACATGTTGTGAATGAAATGCCTCCTAGTAAAAGATGGCTTTGGTGCACCTTTCAATTTCAAAAAATACGGTAAAAATATTAATTATGTGGTTACAAAAAAAGTTTGAAGAAGAAATGCGACCATTAGATGGTTACTTACATTTACATAACATTTTCATAATTAGTAATTTGTGATGCTAGAAATTAAGGTACCTACTAATGATTGAAAACTAGGTATTAATAGGAAATGTACTAAACTTTAGTTTTGATCGAACATCATAATGTACGGTTACACTACGAGATCAAACATTGGCAGTAATAAGTGAGTAATAATTAAAATAATGAAAATAGACACGCTGCTCATCTCTATTAAACTTAATTACAAAGATGTTTGCTTACTTAACATCACTTCGTTCATTAATATCAGTTTAAATGAAAGCACCCAATTTTTATGTAGCGATTTGTTTAAACAAATTGATCGACGTGATTCAAATTATTCATATGTAAATTGCTAACGTATTGCGTAAAGAAACGCCTACTAAAAAGGAGTACAAAAAATATTTGCATCTATAGCGAATGATTAATGATATCAAGAGAAATCACCATTTTTCAAACCATGCGGTCGTGTAGTTCAATAAGGTCTATTAGATCTGTCTTTACAGTAATAAATCTTTATCAATCGTGATGAAGGCTTATACGCACTGTACTTCGAATGTTGTCGGTCCTTTGCAACAATACACACACAGGAGGTACAAGATATAAATTACCATACAAATATAGGCGCACAGATTTTTTATTTAATATCAAATGCACAGCTGTTTAATTAAGAAAACAAACAATGCTATTTTTAAGTTATCAGTTTTGATACAAAATGTATAAGAGAATTTGTAATTTTTTCCATACACAAAATTGAAAACTAAACTAGCATCCTCTGAACGGCTTAACTGTAGTAGAAGGTAGCTATCCACCATTGTAATATGACACCATGATGTCTTAGGGGACCGTATAATACACCTACATACGTGCAATTTCATGCAACATTCAAAATAAATCGTTAATTTGGCATATCATCCGCTTTTGATCTACTTAGTTCGTTTAAGTGGAAAAGCTCCAAAATATAACGTATCTCTTTTAATTTTCAGTACTCAATTAAATTTCTAAAGTAGTTAAGTAAGTAGTTTGTTGCACCACCCAGCATTACAGAGATCTTATTTTCCTTAAACTGGTCAGGTGTATCCATGGGCTTTGTGTCGGGCCCCGCTTTCTTCTTTATGCAATAAAACTCATATATTATGTCATATTAAGCGGAACGGAAGTGAAATTTTATGACATCGTTTAGGACTAAAGGGCGTTCGATTTTCATATGAATTCATTGAAAAACTATTGATTATATTTATACTTTCGATTATGCAACTAATAGTATCTAGCCGCATCTGCATAATGTTAGCTGACTATAAATAGACAAGTGGTGGCGCAACTATATTTTTTTATACTAAGACCTGCATCATTTTAAGCGCTTGCAATTTATTTAAAATGTTCTATGTAGCAACATGTTAAACGGTGGATTCGCCTCATTATGTATCCAATTATGCAGGCTTCGAACTTTTATAATAATCATTTAAGGACGTCGTTTCATATTGGTTATGACTTTTTTATATAAATTATAATTTTAATGCAATGATGACTCCAAGAGCATACTTATAATTTCAACATTGAATATTGAAATAAGAGACTTAATACTCCGAAATTTTAGATACAATTTGCGATTGAAAGAATCAAAGTATTGTACTTTTTCACGCATATCATTGACGTGTGTCCAATCAAAGGTTTAATTAATATACAAAAATTTACTAAGACAAGCGTTAAATTCATATTTACTTAAGGAACAAATGATTGATAGTAAATAAATTCACGTAACAATTTGTTTCACCGTGGGTGGCTGCTGTAGTCAAATCATTACTGATCAGTCATTGCTTGTCATTATCATAATGATGTCGGTCTCGTACAATGCCTCGTATTCGTAATATTTAATCACTCATTTATTATATTCAGTGTATTCTACTCACTGTTTAATACTTTAAATTGAGAAGAAACTGGTTTGAATTTGAACTTTGATTTCATCTGCTGATCTATCCTTTTCGACTTCTTGACGTCATATTGACATAGGATAGGAATTGAAGTAAATGAATGGAAATTAAAACTTAAAACCTAAGAAACCAGATTGATATGATTTAAAAATGTGATGTTACCGCTTTAGTATGTTACTGTAATATATCCGCAATTCAGACCAACAAAATCCCCAAATGTTTACACTCTCACTTTACATTTAAGCTTTTTTAATTCGAGTTGGCATTACTAAAATTCACTTACCAGAATGAACGTCTAAAACCAGACAGTAAATTTAAAACCGCAACTCTAATTTGAAAGCATTGTCTGATTGCATGTGAATTGCCTATAACAACAACAACAACAGTTTTGCTTTCCAATCAGCTCGATCCCACTTTAATAGTCTATGGTTTCACGCTAAAACTTATTCAATTTGCGTTTAACAATCAGGTAACAGACTTTAATCTTGAGTTAAATAAATATTATATTTCTTTCTGCATAATAGTAAATTGTGTTTAATATTAAACCATTTTGCGTAATAAAATAGGATTCAAAAAGAGATTACGTAGGTCACACACAAGTACTTCTAACATAAGTATTTATCTGTAATACTTCGTGATTATTTAAAAGATAATATGTATGGACTTTGCTAATCACCACAAACATTGTAAAACTTTTGAAAAGAGGCATTGACAACAGTGACTGAATTTGTTGCGAAGCTTCTTCTTGGCACTAGCCCAGAATAATTGTCCCGAAGCTGTGTAGGGTTTATTGGGACGTTAAAAAAAATGCTTTTATGACGGCTGATGATTGATTTATGGATTTTAATGAAATTTAATTTGTCTTTGTGCTTTCTACATGTCCTTAAGATTTGTACAAAAACAATGATTAAAAGTTAATATTAACATGATTCCCTCTTTATTCAAGTGCATGAGTGCCTGTGTTTGGTTATTTCTTTGTGTTGTGATTACAAAGTCGTGTTCCACTTGCTTTATTAATTCCATGCACTAATTATCATCCGGAGTGATACATAATACACCGGTCATTGTATAATGTTGAGTGAAATTAATACCATCGCGAGTTTCGTAGAGTGACGAAATAGTGATCTAACTAAACTTCTCCTACATACAGTACCTCGTCCCATTTATTCAATTCTATTTTTTCTACTTTTATTTGTTTGCTTGGTAGTCCAAGCTGGTAGTTGATAACGATTCTGTCAAAACGCACGCAACAATTTGAGTTATACCGACTCAAAATAACGTGGATTCGATATTATGCATTACAAACTCGACAAAAGTTCGTGTTTGCGCTAGGGAATTTTCGAGGATATCAAGTTCATCTGAGTTGCCATGAGAGACAAGGACACTAAAGATCTGTTTAACCATCGACAAATAATCACGTCATTTCATACGAATTATTGGACAGAACACTAACCAAAACTTAATAGGACATTGTGAATCAGGGCGTTAGGCTACATTCGACAATAAAGATGTAAAACGTTTTTTGCAAAAACAACTCCACCCGAATCGGAATTTAATTGCCATATTTTGCAAAATTGTCTTTTTTTATTTGAAATGGGTTCGCTCTTGTCTCCAGGCTAGACCAGTGGCATAGACAAAGACGACGATGGAGCAAACTCACCCAGAAAAAGCCTGTTCACTCTAACTTTGAAAATTTTAGGGTATTAATCCATTGGAAACACTGATGCGGGTAGAGAGTTCCACATTTTTGCTGTGCGCATTATAAAAGTTGACGAAAAGCGCTTAGTTCTAATCAGTGGAATGTCAACTAGGTAAGGGTGGTATCCCGCAGTGCGTCTAGTTGAGCGATGATAGAAGGGAGCTGGTGGAATGAGCTCATGGAGTTCCTGTGCACACTCTCCAAAATATAGCCTGTAGAAAACTGACAGGCAGGCAACTTTGCGGCGATGGGCCAAGCAATGGAGCTTAGCGCATAGTTTATGTCTTCGTATTTTTGAAGTACGAAACTCGAATAGTTTTCCAATGAGTATTAAACCCGGTCGGAATAGGGCCACGTATTTGAATGGTGATGTTATCTGGTGACTAAGCCATGGATGTCGCAAGACAAAGCTATCGACCTGACGCCAGATCTGATTGGTTCTTTGTTCACCAGACGGTGCGGTGACATGAAGACACGCCTCGCATAATATTAGCAGTCAATAGTGCTACAGACATTTTCTGGGTTAAAGGTTTGCGTAAGCCACGGCTGTATTGTTGACTCATATTTGGAGCAATTTTGAAAATAGATCTTTGACTATAAATAAAAAATACTAAAGCATCTTGCAAGTTAAATTAAATAGCCGAAACGGTTGTGGTTTATGGCCTTCTTATGCAGATAAGGTTTAAGTACTAATTTATAACATTTAAACCATTTACCATACAAAGTGGTTTGTGGGTATCCTGCAATATATGTAGGTACTTACTCATTGTCTCAATCTATTAGATGAATAAAGCAGATTTGGTTCTGAAGTTTACGCGAATACTCATTACATAATAAAACACAATTTTACGGATTGATTTCGCGAACGTTTATTTTTATTTAATGCCTGATGTTTCGAATGCTTTACAGCATCCGTGGTCACAGGCAGACTGTGTCTCCGCGACCACGCGCGACTGTGACTGTGAATAAAGCAGGATAAAATATTAAGAGGTTTTATATTTGTTAGAAACATAAAAATCATGAGTAATACCTATCCTTTACCCAGGGTTCAATCACAAACCTTTACAAAAGAACTCACTCGTGTCACTTAGTGAGCTGGTCACGAGAACCTTGGAATAACTCTGCTTGCCTTTCAAAGATTTGTACAACCAATCTGGATAAAGTTTACATTGACTATCTAGTCTGATTTACGAGGCGGACACAGCAATAGAAATACAACCACTTTGGCGAAGGGCAAGCGGAGTACGTATTTTAGGCTCATGTAGAGTCGTTCATTTGTGGCTTACATTTTGTTACTTCACTTGCATAGTAGTTGTATTTTCAATCTGTTTTATTGTATATTTAAAAAAAATCGTCTCTATTTAGAACTATTGAACCCATTTAGAAAACTATTTCCCATAATACTTTTAGTTGTAAAACAATACCACACACAAACCCCCTTAATCATAATAACTCAAACGGTCTTTTAAACCTATTTTAGCTATTAGCTATTACACTGTTTTGTCTCATTCTTTCTTGGCGCTGTCATTATTTGACGGCTTGGGCGTAACGCTAGTCCTTTGAGGGACGGAAAGTGTTTAGTAATATTTAAGAAGGACATTATTCCACGTTATGTAGGCATTATGTGATGAAGATAATTTTAACTGATCTCATACTTCGACAAACATAATCTACGTGGCATAGCTACATTATCCCCACCATCCCTCCTGACGCGTCTTCGCATGATCATAATGAGCGACATCCTGACACTAAATCATTAGTCATGATACTCAAAAGCTTTCCATCCTATATCCCGCTCAATAGACTCTAGACCTTAAGGGTTCTGAAATAAGAGCAATATTGGAACAGGGTAATGGTTTGGCTAGTGTTGCGAAGATTGGACCCGCTTTATAAATTGAATAATGCCGGTACAATCTTCAGATTTTTCGAGCAACGAAATAGGTTTCTCGGTTATGTAAAAATATACGTGATACACTAAAGCTTTGTCATTTTTGTGCATAGATTTTGTTTTCGCATATTATACAAAGCTTCTTTTAATAGTCACATTAGGTATGTAAGAACTTCTGATAATGATGATAATAAAGTATTTCAGGTGTGACATATTTTCCTTATACAGACGAGACCTCAATAAATCTATATATATAAAAGAAAGTCGTGTTAGTTACACCACTTATAACTCAATAACGGCTGAACCGATTTAGCTGAAAATTGGCAGGGAGGTAGCTTAGAGCCAGGAAAAGGACATAGGATACTTTTTATCCCGTTAGACGGGTCCGGGGCTGGGGTGGGATGGGGCCGGGGCGAAACGGTGGGGAGGTAGCTTAGAACCAGGAGAAGGACATAGGATCCTTTTTATCCCGTTAAACGGGGCCGGGGCTGGGGCGGGACGGGGCCGGGGCGAAACAAAGTTCGCTGGGACCGCTAGTAGTTTATAAATTTAAATTGGCTATTGTCTCTACATTTTTGCTAACCTCCCCAATCGTAACCAAGGATTGTTCAAAAATGATAAATTGTTAAGTGTAACGTTTGTTATGAAAATCAATTAAATTACTTTTCTCCTTATTTTCATTGTTGATTTTAATTTAACAACTATCGACTCTTCCACCTCCCTAGATATTTCCGCAAGTTTATTATCAGCATATTGAGTTCTATTTCGATCGATTAAAGATCATACTGTAGTGACCGGCGGACGCTGATGCACTGCAATTGCTTTCCGCAGTGCAAGTTTTACTGGATATGACGGCTTTTGCACTCGTCTCCCATCTGCGAGACATTCCAGACATATTATAAGTGTTTTATTTTGGAGGCTTCTTATTTATTAATTTTAAAACTTTATTGAACAAATAAAAGTGTACAAAAGGTAGACTTAATGCTAAAAGCATTCTCTCCCAGTCATACCTTAGGTCATGCAGAGAGATTGTACACAAGCTTCTTGTCCGCTTTCTTGAGATGTATCCACCATGTTTTTAGTCAAGGTCGAATATTAAACAGTTTTTTATTGTTACAGAACCAAAGAATGGAGGGTGCTGTCGACTTCAGCAGGAAACTGCGAGTTGATCAGGTAAGTTTGATTACATTCATTACACGGCTCAAGTAGCATATAGTCACGGGACTTATGAAAAACATTGGCCTCTGTCATGGATTTCCATCGAAATATAAGTAACTTCTCTATTTTCAGCAAGACATTGCGCTCATTTGCATCGCCTTATGCTATAGAGTTAAGATGTCAAAAAATCGTCTTTTAAAAACGTAAGGCCGCTCTATTGTAAGACACCCTTATAATATAGCTGGGAAGCTGCCTGAATTTGAACGTCCACCAATCTTGACCAGTAAAAAAGAACATCCCCAAATATATTTTTTACTAGCGTTCCCCCAATACTGCGTCCGCTCATTTTGAGTTTGCTCCGTCGCAGCGTGATGTTTTATAGCATAAAGCCTTTCCAGATAAATAAGCTATACAACAGAAAAATATATTTTTTGATCGGTCCAGTAGTTCCTGGGTTATCCCAGGTTTGTGTTTGTTTGTTATAAAGTTTTCAGCTTTATAATATTAGTATGGATTTACTTATCTAATCCACTTCTTCCTCGGCCCGTTATCAGCAGTTATCTTTCAATGGATTGCAGAATCAATTAACCGCCGTCATATTTGGGTGCCCATTAAATATCAACGGAGGTTCAAAAAGCCGATGTTTATCTTGGTAATAGAGTGAACTCAAAATCAACCTTGCATAATTATAGGTTGAAGTGGTTTTTGCATGCACCCATCAATCACTGTCAGTATCTATTTGACAGGTTCTGACAAAGGTGGCTTATACGCAACACTGACCCTTTGGTTTCGATTAAAGATAACCTAATTTTTTTTGGCTTATACATTCTATATCTGTTCACTTTGTGGTGCATAATTTAATAATTTTCTTGTGTCCTTGTGACTGTTGCCTGTCTATCTTACCAGTGTTCATCACAAGTTAAAACTAACAAGCTACCCAAGAAACGTGCTGAACATACAATCAAAGTGTTTGAAAAAATACTCAATCAAATAGTAGGTACCTATATCTTGTATAAAATTAACACGGCAGTTGGTTTCTACCCCAATTAGGCTAGTGCTAATAGTTTTCCTGCACCTGACGTTTCGTTTGACAGCTGTCAAATTAGCGTAATTACGCAACGAGTCTGCGTCTGCGCAGTTGCAGTATTTTAAGTCTAGAGATCTCACTTGCAATAGGTTTTATTTGGAGGGTTCTGTAATCTGTTTTCCATGTAAGTTTCATTTTCACTTTGGAGTAGCGCATTTTTTTAAAGTTGTGATACCTACATTATGTACACGTGGCCCTGAAAAGCACCAAATCGTACAGAGGCATTATAATTAAAGGCTTTACTAAATAATTTCCAATGGTTTTGACTATTAACAAACTAAATTAAACGCTTAGGAATTAAAAGACCGCCGGCGGTCATGTAAACAAAAGAACGTTGCTTAACACATCCGTAAGGGTTTAATCAAGTGTACGTTAAGAGACAAACTTACAATTTTCAACATAGAGATCTTAATAAAACTCCCACTGACTCGATTATCGTCTCAATCGTCAAGTAATTGCCGAGCGACCATCTACTTGATGTGCCACTCGACCTCCTTTCTACGATGTATCGGCGAAAAATAATAATCGATTGTTAACTTAACGATCATCGATTCACTTTCAATTGCTTGTGTAACATAATGTCGATTAGTTTTTGTTGCGCGATTAATGTCGCATGATCGGATATTTGGGGCACCTGTGTGGATATCGTAATTAGTAGAAAAAAATCGTAGATAATTAATAAATTTTTCTTATCGTAATTACCAAAGTATTCTATTAAACGAGTACCTACATTTAAGTGGATCTGTCTTCCACCTCATAAAATAGAAAATACAGCTTGATTCGGACATCGCTTTGTGCAGTGTTGAGCTATGACTATTGTGGGAATAGTGCTCCAATCCACCAAGAGATAACCATGAAAGTTAGCAAAAGTAAAGATGACAACCATGATTTTCATATTGAGGAAAATTTGCATTCCTTTAATTTAATTTATGATATATTCGTAATTTTATGGCCTTCTAATATAGTTTATTAGGAACAATCTTGTACCTGTATACTCACATACACAAACATATACACGAAGCTACAAAGCTCGTTTCACACATACACAATTTACTACATTGTATTAAATGCCTGTTTGTCTAAGAGATAGTTCTGTGATGGCCCAATAAGGGTGAATTCGACTAAATCGCTAGTCCTACTGAGTTCCTCATAATGCGTAAAATATAAGCAATTACTTGTAGTGTGCACAAGTTTTATGTCAAACGGTAAAGGTTCTCGTCTCGAGATAGGACTCCGTGGGAATTCAAACGCACAAGTCATCGTGTCACTGCTGCTGGAGTTTCTCTTGACTTGGCTTTATTCGGAGAAATAATACAATAAGTTTGTATTACTAGTAAGTAACAGATAGTTATTCAGTAGCGTCACTAAACTCTACGGTTAAAGGCGTCTGCCAATTACTATAATCACAAGGATTGAGTTTAATCAGGATTATTTTACCTTTTGAACAACATTTGTTGAGTTAACTCCCAATCACGCATCTGGGCCTTAATAGCGATTAAGTCTTCTTACTATATAATATTTTTCCATTGTTTTATGAATGAAACTTTAAAACTTTGAGAGTCGAATGATTGTATTAACAGCTCACTGAACATTACCTACTGCTTTTAAAATTTTAATCTAGATGGAAATCATAGGTATTCTTTCGTATGTTAAGCAAAAGCGTGTGCAATTTCGGTTTCATTGTCTAGCTTGTATTTCGAAACTACTGATAAGATACTTTGTTCACATTGTGACTTCTTGTATTTTCTGTACATTTTTTAAGTGCAATAAAGAATATAGGTAATAAGATAGGAAAAATTGAATAATTGAGTAGTTTCCTGCAATCACCACTAATAAGACGAACAAAATATTTAAAGAAAATACAATATTTAAGGCTAACTTTTCATTCATAATTTTCCGTAATTTACAATATTCAATCTTACTTACTAATATTATAAAGCTGAAGAGTTTGTTTGTTTGTTTGTTTGAACGCGCTGATCTCCGAAACTACTGGTTCGATTTGAATAATTCTTTTTGTGTTAGATAGTTCAGTTATCGAGGAAGGCTATAGGCTATATAACATCACGCTACGACCAATAGGAGCAAAGATATGGTGGTAAATGTGTAAAAAACGGGAGAAAAAACTATTCCACGCGGACGAAGTCGCTGGAAAAAGCTAGTTTATAATAAGCATCTTTGTAAACGATAAAAAGTGCTCTAGATAAACACAGCAAACTATGCCGCCAGTTTCAAATCGCCGAAGTAAATCTAGTGCAAAGTCACTAGCAAAGTTTAATATGAATAATTGTAGTATATTTGTGTATACAAATTGTGCTAATTGAACAAGAAGTATAAACTATTGTTTGTGTATATTTACTTACACATTTCTTCAGTGGTCACTGGTTTGTCGTCGGGTTTTCCGTTAGTATTTAGTCATCTAACATGCATGAATCATTTGTATTAAAGTTACACTTAACTAAATAGTAGGTACCTTGGTATATTATGCTATCAGCTAGCTTACTACATTTTATTACAATAAAGATAGATTCAGTTTATCAGTTAATCATTAAAGATATTTTATTTACAAAAAATAAGTTGATGTTCACAGGTAGTGGTGGGTTTTTTAGTAGCAAAAATTAATAGACTGTCAGGCGGAAATATGCGAAGAGCTTCCTGTACTTACGAAGCTACAGACAAGACTATAAGTCTTGACTACGGGTTCACAACATCCATGGGCTGTCCATAACCCAATGCTCCACATCGCACGAAAAACCTGCTCTTGCGCAGGGCAACGTACGAGCGAGACGAAAGCGAACGTTACTTACTACCTTGCTAGACTGGTGAACACATTTTGATAAAAATACAAACAATATTGATTTAGTTTAAATAATAAATCAAATACCATGGGATATAAACTAATCCTATCCAAGTATTAATGGGTAATTACATGTAATTGCTCTAGCTAGATAATTAAGATTTTTGCCAGTCTCTTTATCAATGAAATTCTTGTTTGTGTAAATATAATCAGTACCTTATACATGGAATTGCGTTCATATAAATTAAATAACTTACTTAGTAGGATTACTATTAAGTAAAATATGAAAATACCTACGTTTATTTCTATTAAATAACTTTTTAAAGATATAATTTCCAATGAATGGACTTTTCGTATTAATTATAAAGGTATGTTGTATTATTTTTATGAATTAATGCCGCCTTTCCTCTTTTTACCAAAACAGCAATTTGTCTTTTCGAATACCACCCGAAACCTAACCCAACATTATCTTCATTCATAAAATACCAAGTATAGAAAGGTTGCTTTTTATTTTGGTTTCCTTCTTAAAATTCAATTTTAGACCATACTTTTAAGTAAATAAGGGTTCTTTTAGTCCGAAATGGGTGAAGCATCGTCAAGCCTCATAGGTAGGTGCATTTTAGGATATTAAGTTAACCACAAGTTTTGTTTTTAGGGATACCTATCTAGTATACGGCCGTCCGAAAAAAAAATGGGTGGCCTATGTGAATAGAGACGTGAGTATGAAAGGAGTGGATGATTCAGTGACGAGTGATAGACTAGAGTCGAAGAGAAAAACTTACCGACCCCAGATAAACTGGCTGGGAATAGGGCAAGAGATTTATAATATCTAGTATATGGCCATAAAATATAGCAATTAGACTGTAACTATGAATAGCATAACAGACAAAATAATAATAAACTGTAGGAGTAAATAAGTATTTATTACGCTTTACATATTTAACTGATAATGTTTACCTAAGCATCTCTTTTTTTTTTCAGGTTTAAGAGACACAGATTCTACACCTAGGATTTGAATAATATTTAAAGACTTAAGAATGATAAGCAAACATTGACAGGAGTAGCAAAATATAGAAAATAAAATGGTAGAGTCCTGGCCTGTCCTATGCGTCGCAAACGTCTGCGTACTCTACACCGAGCGTGCGATGCATATTCCGGACAGGTTTTCTGTTTGGGTTCATTCAGGGTAGAGCCATAAAAACATTGGGCTCTGAGATGATAATAAAATGTAGAGAAAGACCGTTGAAAGAAGGACTCCGTGTCAACGAAGTTTTTTCTTGCATAAATTAAAGTTGTGGTGGTTTTTTAGTCATACAATGTTTAATCTTTCGCGCATTTGTTTATCAACATTATTTTGCTAACGCGGCCGCTGGCGTCCCATCGATTCATATCAGCTCCTAAAGTGAAGAGTTGTCATGGTTTTATTGAAGAATAAAAAAATTGTGAAAAATTGTTCTATTTGTAAAGTATGCGCTCGGTTATGTGCTACGAAGGTTAGTAAAGTGGGTGCCATACTCACCCGTATATAAGACCACATTGCGCAATCACATTTAAGAATGTAATATGTATTAAAACTATTAACCCAATATCAAGATCTTATTTAACTCGGTAGCTCCAAACATCAAGATTCTAAATTCTGAGTCGCTTTGTCTTCTAGGTGCTCCGCTTCTTGATGCCAGCATCGAACCTTTTCTTGACAAAAAAATTAATGAATTTACCCTTTTGGCCCCCAGATTGGAACATTTAAATTCTCACATTGCTTATACCATCCTAAAATCATGTCTTTTTGTACCAAAATTTATGTATTACCTTCGCGCAAGTCCAATCTGGAAAAAAACCGATTACATAACACTTTGTGACGCCACTCTTAGAAAATGTTTGGAAAAAATCTTTAATTTACGTTTAGATAATCATTCTTGGATTCAGGCATCGCTTCCTATTCGGCTCGGTGGTGTCGGTATTCGCCAAATTTCTAGTGTAGCCCTCCCCGCCTTCGTTTCCTCTCTACATAGCACTTCTGTTTTAGTCAACAAAATCTTTAAACATCCTCGCCAGCTTCTTGAGGTGAGAGAGGCGGAGGACGTTTGGCAAGGTCTTTGTCCTAATGAAGACATCCCAGAGGCACGTCATCATCAAAAACTCTGGGATGGCCCTCTTGCGAAAAAGACCTTTAATTCTCTTCTTCAAAATACTTCCGATGATTTAAGTCGTGCACGGCTTTTGGCAGTTTCTGACAGACATTCAGGCCACTGGCTTCATTCATTACCTTCAAAAAATATTGGTACTCTTTTTGACAGTGAGTCATTTCGGGTGTGTGTGGGTCTGCGCCTTGGCATACCAATCTGTGAATCTTTTACGTGTCCCTGTGGCAAAGAGGTCGACAAATTTGGTCTCCATTGTCTTTGTTGCCAACAAAGTGCTGGGCGTCTCGCCCGACACGCTGCTCTTAATGATGCCATCAGGAGTTCTCTTGCCAGCATCAACGTACCTTCCACGTTGGAACCGCGTGGCTTGGTTCGTGATGATGGCAAGAGACCAGATGGCCTCACGTTGATACCCTGGGAGCGGGGTCGGGCCTTAGTTTGGGACGCAACTTGTGTTGATACTTTGGCTCCATCTCATCTCAGGGAGTCAGCTCTTAAAGCTGGGGCAGCAGCGGAGTTGGCTGAAAACGCCAAACGACGTAAGTATGCTTCACTTGCAAGTGATTATATATTTGCGCCGTTTGGCGTTGAAACTTTTGGACCATGGGGACCATCCGCTAAATTACTTTTTGGAAAAATTGCCCATAAATTAAATTCTCTTTTGGCCAATAATAACGCTGGCTCGTTTCTCGCTCAACGGATAAGCATTGCTATCCAACGCGGTAACGCAGCCAGCATCCTCGCCTCTTTGCCTCATGGACACGGATTTATTTTTGAGTAGGTTTTAAGTTCATAATATTAGTTTTTATCCTTAGTTTTTGCATGTATATACTTATAATTTTTATTTCAAATAAATATTTAATTCAGATCTTATTAGATCATTATCCGTTATTGGAATATGTGGGAGCGGATACATACATCCGAATGCTTATAGGTTTTGTAACTTATAAGATTTTGTTAGTGATTGATCGATTTTAAATACTTGTTACATAAAGAAATGGCACTCTAACGAATCAAGTATGCCTTCAAGTCATCATGAGCCATGCTCTATCTAAATATGAATAAAAAAATAACTTTTAATGGATTTGATATTACCTAGCTGCAAAGAACTTTTTAAAAAAAAATTGCGCTCAAGATCTAAACCAGAAGTAGATTAGTAGTAATTCCTTTCAAATGTATGAATTTTTAAATGAAAAATATTTTTTAAGCAATTTCTGAGTAAAAATAATCCTTTATATTACATTACGCTTTATACTAGAGATGTACCGACTAGTCGGCCATTTTTGTAGTCGGCGACTAGTCGGCGATTAGTCGGCTAAATCCGCCGACTAGTCGGCCCGCTTAATCTCACTCATGTTAATATGCTGAAAAATAGAGTGGTTGAAATTAAATTATCTTTACTCTTGTTATTTTTTATTATAAAAATCACAGTTTCAGTTTACAATACAATTTAATAATTGGTAGAAAATTTAAATAGGAACCCTTCCTTTAACCTTTTATAAAATAACAAAATATAGGCTAAAGCAAATAATCATTGGTAATAAGTAGGTTCAATTATAACATAAAAAATAGGAACTCTTCCTTTGACATCCCAAAGTTATTCAATCTCGAAATTAATAAGAACCTAGTTGAGGCATCAGTTGTGAATGTTTGTACTTAATATGATTTGTCATGCTCGTAGTATTTGCCCTTTTCCCCTGACCACCACGAGAAATAACCTGACAGGTCCACGTGGGCGCCGGCCGTGCGCCAATTCTACGAGCCGAGAGCGCGCTCACGAACATTTTCGACGTCACCCGGATTTTACCGAAAGTAATGATCGGCTTGGTCGACTAGTCGGCCGACTAGTCGGCCATTTTGCTGCCGACTAGTCGGCTAGTCGGCCAAAGTCATAGTCGGCACATCTCTACTTTATACTCGTAGGTTCATATTTTGATGACTCATTTAATATGGTTGTCATAGGTTAAGTGACCAATTAAATGTGAAGCACGGAAAAGCGGCATTCTCAGGTGCTAGCATACGAGATGGTCTTTGAATGTTAAAAAGTAGGTTAAACAGTATAAGCCAGAGTACAAACATCGTAAGTTTACGCTTATGTGAAAAAATCCTGTTCCTGAACTTGCAACGGTTTGGTTTGTGGGCTATTCTTTTTAATACTGGACAACTTGACGTTACTTATAGAACTGAGTAACTGATATTAAGGTACAGTTGCGTGATCGATATGTAACTAACTAATTGTTAAATGTCGTTACCAGCGATTGAATTTTTATCTATCCATGCGTAACTAAGATGCATCCTACCTACTGAGGAGATTGTGAACTAAGTTTCTTAACCTCATAATCATATCATAATTTGCTAACCACTTACTGTTCATATTCGTCGCGCCGCACCTTCATCCATCCAGCACCACAATGCAGGTTCCAAAAGTAGGTGGGCATGCTTTTGACCTGCGCCTGCGCCGGCCGCTTTGGGAAAGTGGCCATATGTGGCACACGCTTGTATCTCGCCCACGCAACCACCTGAGCCATGGTTACTAACTGGACCCACAGACATTACAGTAGTGGTATAAGGTAGGTAGATGAGAGACATTTCGACGTCGATAATGCCACTTCTCTTCTCTATATTAGAAATTTCATAAAAAAAGTCATAAGTCGTTTATTTTTGCATAAAGACCCACTGGGGCACTTATACACGTCCCAACATAGACCCTCACAGCTTCGGGGACGGTTGCGCGCTAGTGCTGAGAAGAAGCTGCGCAACAAACTCAGTCACTATTGTCAATGACATTATTAACACCTTCCATACCGTCACTAAACTGAAACGTGTGGATTAACCATAAAGATTGCGTTGCCATTACGGAAAGCTCACATAAAACACTTTCGATGTCCCTGTGTATCCATATAAAAGACGGTATGAAGACATAAAACGGTTTAAAACTTGTTAAAAGTGCGATTAAACGAATTTAACGATCTGCCACGCGAGAGGGCCATGTAACAATAAATGCATGCTCATTTCCCTCATTGCGTCACTTCAAATTACCATATCGTTCTTTTGTTTCTTAAAACTTGATTGATAAACAGCCGGATCGGAATGAAACAACCGATCTTCGTTGTGTAATCGAATAATTGTTAATCGATTTGGAACATCAGTACTCCGCAGACTTTCTCTGATGCACCGGGTTTTGGAGGTGCAACCTACATACCGAATGCCGATCAATGATGGGTGACACCTGCGTTCGTGTTTGGTTTACCCACGCGCGTTACATCATTTTATTGGTGTGACGAAATGCGAAAAGCGTATGAATATTCAGTGACTATCAAATGTAGGAAGTGGATCGGAAGAGAAAATCTTCCTGATCGTCACATAGATAGGAACATTTTCTTTGATGTGTTTTCTGACATGTACATTTGTGGTAAGAGAGTTTGCGATTAGATTGCGCACATGAGAAAAGCATTTTTAGCGTTGGTTTTATTTGCATAGAAAACGTTTTTATCGCGCACCACGTCCACGCAACTCTTCTCGAGCCAGGGTTTCTAAAATTTTTTGTTATTGAATATTTTCGTATAACATATTTCTATTTTTTTCCGCACGGTCCTAATCTGACTACAAAACTAGATGCAGAATCGAAATCGAATCCAATGAGCGCGAATAAGCCTCTACCTTCCAAAGTTTACGGACGTTTTACATTAATTACCCGATTGGAGGCCGGTATCGCGTATTGTCTATCGTTAGCGCATTGCACAAGCCGTCGTCACAGTGCATTGGTCATGCGCCTGCGCCTGACCCTCGCCGCTCACTAGATGCGTGAGCGCAGCTGGATTGAATAATTAGAAATTGTGCCGCTTTTGTATAAAGCCTAGCTGTGAGAAGACGTTACATTTGAATCTCGATCGTTTCAACGTTAAATAATTATCTTATAGGCGTTTAATCAATAGGTCGATCTGATTGATCAATTGACGACTTCCGAGGTTTAGTGGCTAAACACGCTGGGTTTCAAAGCGTCGCCGCTCCGAGGTCCAGGGTTCGATTCCCGGTCGGGTCAATGTGGGAATCATAATTTCCTATATTGTCTCGGATCTGGGTGTTGTACCTACTACCGTTGTTTTTGATGCCCATAACACTATGGGATCAGAGCAATGTATATGATTGGTGTCCAATATTTATAACTCTGATCTTTTAAATATTTATATATATATCTATTTATATCTATATATACCTCTGTCCACTTGATGGAATTGGCGCATAAACAGCGGTTTTTCATCTCTTGATACTTATTTTATCAATAACTATGTACAATAAAAAGTTATATTTTCATAATGGCTTTTTGGCAATAAATTTTATAGGTCGAGTATCGCTTTTGTTCAAATTGTTAGATGTGAATTTATAAAATTCCTGTTAACTAACTATGAGCATAAGTTACGGTTTGATCAACGAATTTCAAAATTGCAAATTGGTTGAGTACCTACCTACTTATACTTAATTAAATTATGCACCGTATTATCTAATAGCATGCCACAAACAATATGCGTGTTGGGATGTAATTTCAGATGTAATGACGCGTCAGTCAGGCTTCACAAGTACATCTATAGACTCACATTACCCATACATTTTTTTTTACATTTCAATTACTTTATAATTATGTTTTATTACAAATCTACTGTTTGCGTGCACATGAACGACGAGACTTTAAACTTGTAGACTAATTTATTAAACTAGCTTAGCCAGATCATATTGCCGAATAAGTATTTTGACACTTTTGCCTCGTACATAATGTTATGATGTGGCTTATAGCTTTTACCTACATTTTATTATAAATACTGAACTTTTACCTACTATTCTGTGTTTTCAATAATCATATCAAATTGTATGGGATAACATTACAGTGACAGTCGAAAGATTTGATTAATGAAGCTCCACTAAATATTACGTTTTACTGTAGAATTACAGTTTTAAAATATTTTCTCAAAGCCCTATTCTTATCAATGTGCCTTTTGTCCCTCTCCCCTCTCGGACACCGCGGTGAGCGGTCGTGCACAGTGTCTCCGTTAAAATATTTATATATTTTTTAAAATTTTTGTCGAAAAATATTTTTGGTGGCCGTCGTGATTTGAACCTGGAGCTTGCTGCGTGATAGGGTGAGTCTCACTCGATTCAGCTACCGAAGCGATAACTTGACAGATCGAAATTAGCTAACGCATTTGGCTGCCTGCTACGGCATAGCTACGACAGGGGACTACGCTACGAGACTACGAGCGTGCTACGAGCGGCTCCAGTGACACTGCGTGTAAAACTCAAACAAAATGCCTAATCTACCGCGTTCGCCACCGACTGCGGCACTCAACAAGGCGCAGAGCGCGTCTGAAACCGACGTTGCCAGAGCGACAAGTATAGCATTTGAGGATGTAACTGTTACACAAAGGGATAGTAAGAGGCGGCGTTTGTCAGATACAGAAAAGGAATCAGAAAGAAGTGATTTTCGAAATATAATTCGAGAGGAACTACGAGACATGCTTCAGTCTCTTCAGAGTCAGCAAAATACACGCCTGGATGCCCTAGAGAAACATATCACAGAAATAAAAGCACAAGAATGCGAGATCAAGAAAATAAATCCTACTCTTCTAGAATTGAAAAATACAAATGTTAACATTGAGAGTACAATTTCGTTCCTAGCATCGCAAAACGAAGACCTCAAGAAAAAGCTAGAACAAATGGAAGCCGAGAACAGAAAGGACAAGGAACTCATAGGTGTTTTAGAACAAAGAATTGAAGATCTTCAGCGAGAGGGACGAAAGGCCAACCTCGAAATTAAAAATGTACCCAAAATGACCGACGAAACTAGACAAACACTGATCGGCATGGTGACCAAGCTATCGGAAACCGTGGGATATAAGCTCAATGAGGGACATATTACGGATATCTACCGATTAAAGGGAAAAAGGGGTGCAAAAGCCGACACTTCAATTGTAGTTGAAACCTCGTCCACTATCATTAAGACAGAGCTTCTGACAAGGTGCAAGGCATACAATAGAAGAACAAAAGAAAAGCTCTGTGCGAAACATCTTGGCCTTAAGAGCAATCCAGACACCCCTATCTTTGTGTCGGAGCAGCTGACCGCCAAGGCTGCCCGGTTATTCTTCTTGGCGCGAGAACTTGCCAAAAATAATACCTACAAATACTGCTGGACTGCATATGGCCGAGTTTACTTAAGAGAAAATGACACCTCTCCCGTTATTACCGTGCGAGCTGAAGCGCAAATAAGCAGCTTGATGCTTAAAACCTGACTAGAAACAGAGTCTTATGCCCTGGACATCTATCAACTGTTACAGTTCTACGTCTTCCTTCTAATAACATCTTCAAATAACGTATCACACTTTACAATCGGCCTTCTAAGGAATTTTAAACAATCTCAATATTCAATTACACATAATACACATTTTTACATAGAACTAACTATTATACACACACCAAATGTATCTAATTACAAATTCAAAGCCTCCACTACTCTGTTCACATCACGTAAATCTTCATTAGAATTGTTATTCAGCTCTTCCTCAAAATTAAACAATGGATAGCTCGCTTTATAACTTACACGTAATAGACCAATTCCGAGTCGCGCAGTCAAGACAAGACTCCATACTAAATTTTTCAAATAATAGCCAATACAATAAAAATACTGACTTTACTATAATTACCCAAAATATTCGTAGCATTTATAAAAACTTCGATGACTTATGCGTTTCTCTATCTAACTTTAACTTTGAACCTGACCTACTCGTGTTGAGTGAATGTAGGCTTGACATAAATAAACCAATACCCCAATTAACTAATTACACATCATTCTCCACTACGAATCATGTTAATAAATGTGATGGTGTTGTTATCTATTTAAACAACAAACATAAGAGTATCATGAAAGAGATCAAATTAACAGAAGCATCATGTATACAGGTGACATTACCCTGTTATACATTTGTGTGTATATATCGGTCACCATCTAACACCAATGCCATTAAGTTTATTGATTCATTAAGCATTTATCTCGACAATATCAAGACACACCAAAACATCGTTATTACTGGAGACATCAACATAAATATAAATACTACGGATAGATTACAGGAATATTCATACGAGCGAAGCAACAGACTCACTTATTTAAACATGCTTGCCGAACATAGCCTATTACCTGGTCACGTTTTCCCTACAAGAGAACAGAGTTGCTTGGACCATTTTATACTTAAACTTGATAACACTCAATATTCGGCATCTATTGTAGTTTTCGATACCACAATTACTGACCATCACACGATATTTTTAAAACTAACTAACAAATCTAATACAACTTTTAATAATAAATCAACTCTTAAAACTAAAACTATTATTAATTACGAAAAAGCACTTACGAGTCTAAAAGAAAGTAACTTGACTAATCTTACTTCATGTAATAATCCAACGCAGCTAACTAATACCCTAATTACCAAATTGCAAAACTGTCTAAAAGATAACACTACAATTAAACAAATCTCTTCTAAATCTCGTATAATAAAACCATGGATAACAACTGGTATTTTAAAGTGCATTCGAAACAGAAACAACATGCAGCGAAGATTACGGTGTGACCCATTTAATAAAATCTTAAAAACTACATATAAAAGGTACCGTAATTTTTGTAATACCTTAATTCGAAAGTTAAAAAATCAATATGAAAATGAGCTTTTAGTCAAAAATAGGAAAAATTCACGATGTCTGTGGCAAGCAATAAATGACATAACGAACCGAAACACAAGAAAATCCAATGGACTAGAATTGCTGGATTCACAAAGTACCCCGAGTTTATCTGTTAATCACGTCAATACTTTCTTTGCTGATATCGGGAAAACTTTAGCCCAGAACATTTTGAAAACAAGTTCCACACATCAAACGAACGTTTGCAAGGAGTCTTATCATTCGCCGGTTGCTTCTTTTGCCCTCCATAAAACTACTTGTGAAGAAGTTTACAAAACTTTGATGAGCCTTAACACTGAAAGTGCCCCGGGCTGGGATGATGTACCAACAAAATTTCTTAAATTGGGTTATATTATATTGGTTCCCATAATCTCGCACTTAGCCAACTTATGCTTTGAGCAGGGTGTCTTCCCAGATGCACTTAAGAGAGCTATAATCACACCAGTGTTTAAGAGTGGGGACAGAGATGATGTGTCGAATTATAGGCCAATTTCAGTCCTTACTGCGATATCCAAAATTTTAGAAAAGCTTATTAATAAAAGACTCTTAAACTACTTAAATAAAATTAACTTTTTGTCTAATTCACAATTTGGCTTCCGACAAGGTCTCTCAACCGAAGATGCTATTATCTCTCTCACTTCTCACATTGTTGAAAATGTTGACAGAGGGAAAAAATGTATCGGAGTATTTTTGGATTTGAAAAAAGCCTTTGATACCGTCTCTGTTCCCATTCTTATACAAAGGCTAGAGCTTATTGGCGTAAGAGGTGTCGCTCAGGCTTTGTTTGAGGACTACCTCAGTAATCGCAAACAGCACGTTAAACTTGGTGCCTACATTAGTGATGAATGCTGCGTGACGTACGGAGTGCCGCAAGGCAGTGTTCTAGGCCCTACTTTATTTTTATTATATATTAACAGTCTCTGTAATATAAACCTCAACTCAGGTAAAGTTTTTTCATATGCCGACGATACTGCTATCATTTTTACTGGGAATACATGGAGCTCCGTACGTCAGGTTGCAGAGGCAGGGCTTGCAAGGATAGCCATCTGGTTAAAATTAAATCTGTTGACACTTAACACAGACAAAACTAATTACATAGCATTCACAAATTATAATTCGTCACAACCTCAATCAAACTTTAAGATAAAAATTCATGAATGTCATCAAAACCAGGTAAATTTTTCGTGTGATTGTAAAGCAATCACCAAAGTGACTGAAACTAAATACCTAGGAGTGTTAGTTGATCAAAGGCTTTCCTGGCATGCCCACCTTGAACTGATGATGGCAAGAATCAGAAAACTCATGTGGGTATTTAAGAAGCTTCGGTGCATTGCCGATAAAAGACTCTTAAAATTAGTATACATTTCACTGGCTCAGTCACTTTTGGCTTATTGTATTCCGGTCTGGGGTGGGGCTAGTAAGGTAAAGTTTAAGGATATAGAAATAGCACAAAGAGGTCTTTTAAAAGTCATTCATTTCAAACCATACAGATACTCTACACAAGATCTTTATAAACTCAGTGATGTACTCTCGGTAAGACAGATCTACATTTTAAACACAATCCTGAAACTTCATAAGTCTATACCTTACGATGCCAATAAAGTTGCCAGAAGACGTAATTATAACGTAGCTCTTATTCCTGCTGTAAGAACGGTTTACGCAAGGAGGCAGTATATGTCACGGTCTGCAAAATTATACAATCAGATGAATAAATTTTTAAATATCTACCCAAAAAATACGTATACCTGCAAAAAGTCGATCACCTCATTTCTTAAATCATGTAGCTATGTGGAAACTGAGGCATTTCTAGAAGAAGGAAATTAACCACAACACACACAAACACACACACACACACACACACACACACACATACATACACACACACACACACACACACACACACAAACACACACACACACACACACACACACACACACACACACACACACACACACACACACACACACGCACGCACCTTTATTTTTGTAATATATATGAATATTGTGTAACTAATATAAATTGAATTAATTCAATATAATAAATTGAACTACTCTCGTCTAATAATAACATAATTAATTGTGTCTAATCTAATAATCGTAAATACGTAAACTTCTTTATTGTTATTTTGTCTGAGAATCTGTTTATGGTATTTTCTCACCCTATCAATCAATTACTGTTAAAATAATATGGAGAGCGGGGATATTCTAACACAAGTATTTATTTACTTAAAAGAAATCCCCGACGCAATATGGAAATGTAAAATAACCTGTTTATGAATAAAGATATTTGTATTTGTATTTGTATTTGTATTTTGTGTGTGACTGTACCTTGTCGTAGGTCGTGTCGCAGGGTCACACTTTCCCATGGCTTATTGTTTCAACCGCATCAAACAATGGTGTTTCGCTTTTTATGCCGACTCGTTCACGTAGATGGCAGGCTTCGTTGACATTTCAAATGGAGGTCAGGTTAAACCCTGTGACGTTGGAGCAGGTCAAAAAGCCGAAGGAATTGAAAATACTTATGAATAAAAATTTATGCTCTTCGGGCGCTTTGATACCGTAATCGGATCGCCACCCGTATCGGATACGTATTCTTTACAAGCGTGAATTTGCAATCCGGTTTGGCTCTCTTTTAGTATTTATTCAATGCGCTTTTACACTTAGCTGCAGCCGATTAGCTTTGTTTTGTTTTTTATACGAGAAGTTCAAGAAATTAATCCTAAACCTATACGGCAGTGCGAAAGCACTAGCTAATAACTTAAATTACTAAAACTTATAAAAAAATACAAGAATTTATGGTGTGGTAGTGGTGGTTAAATAACGTGATAACATGCCGAAATAAGTAGAGTCTACGAATCTTCAGCAGTGATTGACTCGTAAGTAAAACAATTATGACCGATACTGATTAGCAAGCGCTAATTTATTCATAATTACGAATAACGCCTTTCTATATCTCGCAAACAAACAGAGCTAGATTTTCCTAGATGACTTTCGATTTAACGCCAGGTATCGATTTTATCGATCTCTTGAGGAATATGACACGATTTATGACACAGCTCTGATATAATGAAGCCAGGCGCAGTAGTCTATCTACGTAACGCGTAAGTGTTTTTAGATGCCGTGTCAAAATAGTTTTCAATTACATAATTCTTTTTTTTAAATAGCACCACTAAAGTTATGTACTCATCTTTAGTTCCTCAACGTAAGTTTTAAAGAACAGTGTTTGTTCATATATAAGGTCACCTCGTTTTAAGTGATAATATTTAAAGGGCCGATTCAGCACGATAAATTAATATTTTTTTGTAGGAAATACTATAGGTTTTTACCCGCTAGTTTTTGAGAAAATTGAAGACTAAGATAATAATTTTCATCAGATATTATTTTTTTATTAATTAAGGTTAAGATCAGAGAAAAAGAAAGTTAGGGCATTGAAAGAGAGGCGATGCCGATGGCGTAGTAAACTTTTTAAATTGTTAGGATGCTGTTTTAAATAATGATATTGTCATTGCTAAGGAAAATAATAAAAAATAAAATCTCTATTTTCTACAAAATAATGATTGTAGGTATCCTGTTTCTATAATGTGTGCAAAGACACTGTTAAAATATTATCACTTAAAATGATTTGACCTTATATAGGTATGTTGTTTGTAGGGAGATAAATAGATACTTACTCTTTGTTGCACGCATGCATAAGTTTCGCAAAAACTAAAAAAGTAGCTTATACCTACATCAGAATTTGTATAATAAGTACGATTTCGTTCTTCATATCTTCTTTGAATGAGTTTTCTATGTTTCCCTGAATTGTGGCTTGGAGTTGGAGTTATAAACAGTCAAATGTCCAATGCTATTTATGTCACTTTCCGATTGTGATTTATAACGCCAATTAAGGTAACAACGCGTTTAAAGTCATTTAATTGCTATTTAAAGATACATTTAAGAGTGCCTTATAAGCGGATGTAGTAATATAATTGATACAATTTAGATAAAGTTAATTTTAACCTGATAATTAAGTTAAGCTTATCAAAAGAAAATGTATTAACTCCATAACAGTTTGACATAAACTAATTGATTTAAGATCTTTCTTCTGCTTAAAAGTGAGCTGCACGAAGAAAAGCCAAGCACATCTGCTAGTGTACAAAAATGTGTATTAAAAAATAAAAAAAAGTAAAAAGGCGCTGAAAATGTAAAAAAAAAAAATTACCGCGGACGAAGTTGCAGGAAAATCTAGTATCTATTAAATAAATAGTATTTGATCTTTACGTACCTTTATTCGTTAATCAAATGGCGGTAGTGGAGAACTTAATGGTTCCCTATTTGGCCACTGTGTCTCTGGGAACTAGGGCAACTAAACCTGAACAAATGGCCTAAGGCTCGGAAACGTACGGCCACAAGGACATATTGTTAGAGATATCGGACCTGACAAGACGTGATAGGCAGGCAACTCAATCCTTGTAATGATTGATGGTAAATCCATTTTAAAATATCAAGTAAACCAATTTATAAATCAAACAAAAAACAAATAAAGTAGCATATCTTTCACCGAGTCCAAAAGAATTTGATCGAAGACACATGCGTTATTTTAAGCTTTTTGGTCAGTTTTTTATTGTCTCACTAGCGGCCGCCCGCTACTTCGTTCGCGCATTTTGTTTTTACTCTGTTCCCATGGGTCGTAGGGTAATGTTTTACAGCTATTTTAATCTAAAGATATACCAGCTATAGTAAATACAATAATGCACATCAAAACAAACTCCAACAAATAACCAGTAAATAAACTGCACCTCCCATCACAGTCATACATCTAATGCGGAAAGCACATAACTTTGGGTCTTACTCGTTCGCCTTAAGGTTAAAACTAATAAAGCTATGATTACCATAATCAGATTTTCCGCTAATAACTTGAAGATTAGCTCAGTACAAAACTAGCTTTCGCAGCTTTTACTAATTACCGTCGAACAATGCCTGGTGAAAGTGCGTTTTGGATCCCAGTGAAGAAATCGTGATAGCGCATTCAAAACATGCATTGCGCACTTTGAGATCTTTACTGTTTCTAAGCTCGCAAATTCTTCAAGTGAATTTTGTAACAGCGCGATTTATATCATTCGACTTTTATTTAAAACTAGCGATCCTGGCGAACTTCGTTTCGCTACTTTCGGCGGTCCCGTCCCCGTTTTCTATGCTTTGACATCGTTTAAACCTTCCTTGGACTTCCATGAATATTTCAAGATCAAAATCAGCCAAATCGGTTCAGCCGTTTTCGAGTTTTAGCGAGACCAACACAAATAACAATTAATTTTTATTATTTAGATAGAGGTTAAAAAAAATTCTGAAAAGTCTCGTAGTCAACATAATTATATTGTGAGTAAAACAATTGAATAACCAATTACATTTATTTGTAAACACAAACAAGTTATTTCAGGAATAAATCAATGCTAGTTTTTATGGACATTCCACAAGGAGAGAGTACTGACCTGTCTCACTAAAGATGCGTGTAGTTTTTTTTTCAAAAGTAACACTACATATTTATTTGCGATATTCTGCCAAACTGTGTAACAGTTTGTCGGCAGAGCTCTCGTGGACATCTTATTACTTACACTAGCTTTTGCCCGCGACTTCGTCCGCGTGGAATAGTGACTTCTTTCTCCCGTTTCTTACACATTTACCACTATATCTTTGCTCCTATTAGTCGTAGCGTGATGTTCTATAGCCTATAGCCTTCCTCGATAACTGGACTATCCAACACAAAAATAATTATTCAATTCGAACCAGTAGTTTCGGAGATTAGCGCGTTCAAACAAACAAACAAACAAACAAACAAACAAACAAACTCTTCAGCTTTATAATATTAGTATAGATTATAATTATTTAATTATTAAGTGCTTAGTTAAGATACGATTAGGTTTAGGTTATAGTTTTAATACTGACCCTTCTTCCTGAGTTTCCACCGATTTCAAAAGCTTTTGACTCCTGCTTGCAGCTTGGCCACTGCACGTAGATTACGACGACGCGGTGCCCCTTACTAAGTAAAAGCCGTAGCGATACGACTCTGTGACTCAGCTTACATATATAACTTGGTAAGGCTCTACGCGACGGAAGTCCGCGACGAACCTCGTCCTCGTAAGACTCGAATTAAACTTTTTAAAATTTGAACATGTCGAGGGAATAATCTTTTATGTACCCACTAAATTTGAATCTATTCGGTCGTGTATTGTGAACGCCGCATGAGCAAGGGAAGGTCTAGAGATGTGTATTGGGAGCGCGTTTACTTTCGATATCGTTAATAGTCCTATCGCGTGTCCCCGGTCACTTTCCGTTGCTGCCCTAGACGAGTGAAACTTATCGATAAATTACCAGTTTATGACTTTTGAATGCAGACTGTTCTGTTGGAGCAATAATCTAATGAAAATTCAAAAGATAAGGATAAAGTTAAGGCGCTTGTGACTACTATTAGCATATACATTTATCCTAAAAATCGTACTTATACCATACACATATTATGTAGTTGACTGGTAGAGAATACAGCACGAACCGGTGGAGACAGGGTAATATTAAAACTAAGACATGCATGAAATAAATCTATAACAGTAGTAATTGTACATAACGAAAGTGTGAATTTCTTACTAAAAGATATCAATCTTGATGAGCAGTCCCACACCCCAATCGAAAGATCAGAACTTGTCAGGATAGTTATGTATACTTATTTCATGAACACGTGTGTGTATAAAGAAAATACATCTTGATCTAACGAATCAATCCGCACATCGTGTAGAAATGAAGCCATCGTTCGATTGTGTGTATTCGCAGGAGTTATGTCATGTCAATTATAGATGAATAACCGATCAGTTTATCGTTTGGAAGCCATTCTCATCTGATTGCTCACCTATCGCGGTTAAGATTGATAGTAACACCTCTGTTATGCAACAGTTGTGTAACTATGACTCGGGGAATGTTTGATTTAATTTCTGCTGTCCATCGAATAATTAACAACGCGTGTTTAAGCTGCTACTTCTAGTTTCAGATTTGAAATGTAACTTGACAATTAGTTAAGTAGACATCATGAGTTACGGTTTAGTTTAATCTGACAGGTGACCTACTTGTTATAGACTAATGAAACTACATGTCGAGTAGTTTAAAGAGCGTACTGTGTGACTAATTATTTGGAAATATTTGATATTAAACAATGATTCAAATATATATTTTAAGTCCACCTTTGTACATCATGATTTGTGCAATAAAGTCTTTAAATAAATAAATAAATAGCAGTTAAACTATTTTTCATTACGATAACTTTTTCGAACGGCGGCGTTTGGTGTTTTGTTTGTATCAATATTTATGGCAGTAGAGTTGTCGCTTATAACATTTTGTAGGCTCCTCATAACAATACGATTCTCTTATCATGAGTAGGCAAATAAAAAGTTATCTTATTTGTAACAAAGTGTATTTTTTGTTACAGGGTAAAGAAAAGACCAACCGAGAAGATTTGAAAACAGACATACAGCACAGAAAAGAAACATTCTACAGGGTAAGTCATTGACTATCAAATTGTAAGTATTATTCAAATGAGGTTAGTAGGAACGTCAATCATAATTACCTGATTAGTGAATGCTTTTTGTTACACATGCAAATTTTCAATTATGTAGCACTGTACACAATTACCAAACATTTACTGCTTTCTTTTGTGCTGTGCTCTACATTTACGTCACAGGTCGTATTATTATTCTCCCAGTCATTACTCATAAAAAATGTCATACGGCAGAATTACTGCACTTCACAATACTCACTTTGATAACATTACACCCGCTAATTGTGCTTATAGACTTGTCACAAAAGTCTGCAATTTACAGGAGACTTCGGACGAAGATTCGGCGGTGTCCTCCGCGCCCGCCTCTCTCTCGCCACAACCGCTCAACGATATGTGGGTAGGTACCTATTATTAGAACTAGAACCATTCATAAGCCATGAAAAAATTTACTCCTAAGGCTGCGTTTCCACCAGAGATGTGCGAGGATGCGTAGCGAGGAATGTGTTTGTAAAGAACTAATAGAATCGCTTCATTTACCTCGCCTCGGTCAGCACAGCTCTGGTGGAAACGGCTCAGCGGAGCTAGGTTTTTGCGCATACAAAACAAGCGAAGAATGTGTGCGAGGGATGTGTACGAGGGATGTGTACGAGGGATGTGTGCGAGGAATGTGTGCGAGGAATGTATGCGAGGAATGTGTGTTGAATAGGTTTGCGCATACACCGCACCCCTGTTGACACATTTCACAGCTTCGCAACGCATCCTCGCACCACACATTAATGCGCATTTTCACAGCTCCGCTACACATCCTCGTAGACACATTTTCATCGCACAGCTTTGGTGGAAACACCCACACATTTTCACAGCACAGCTAGACATCCTCTTACGACACATTTCCATCGCACATCTCTGGTGGAAACGCAGCCTAATACTGTATCGTGTAGATGTCTAAACTATCTCGAAAATCGAATTTCCTTATAGCAGTTGGAATGTACAACTGACACCGATGCACAATTGCTTGCGAAATTGTTACAGGCGTTTGCACTCTCATACTAGGCGCTTTGTTACATGCATGGACTTTTAGTAAGATGTAGGTAGGTTAGTTCTTATTTATTATCATAATGTAAATGTTTAAGTAGTGACTGAAAGATTGCCTACTGTCTACTGTACAATATTTTCTTAATTACAAAACCAGTTTATAACTTACAATAGAATTTCATTGACACACATTACGAGTGTTGCGACGGACATGAAAACCTTATTAGCACATGAATAACAAAACGTACAGACATAATAACAATCACGAGCTAAGGCAAATATTGTCGTAAATCGACACGGGAGCTTTTACATTTTATAGGCAAATTAAAATTCAACATCTCTCTACTGCTTAGTTTTAAATTATATTAAGAAGTAGGGTAGTACTTAGTATCATTTTAGTTGTTGCCTTACATGCGCTTATGAGCAATTAAGTTTTAAAACTTTTTTTTGGGACATTGTACAATTAAAACTATTGTGGAGTCCTATATTATGACACTACTACCACCAACACCATTACCGATCTAGTAGTTCTCAATCCATGTCTCGTACAGCACTTTAAGCTTTAACGTAAACTAGCATAGATTCACTCGTTTTAAATAACTGAAACGCTAAGAAATTAAAAATCACAATCATTGTACAAATACAGTAATTGGTCGAATTAAATCAGTAAGTATGCATTGATAGTGCGTAGTAGTAGATTGAAACAGCGACCTCACTAAACACTGGAATCCGGCCCGACCTTGGCTCGCCTAGCTTAACTCGAGAGCATCGCAGCAAATGTCAGGTTTGCAATCAAAACATTCAGTTGTCACCTAGTGAACTATTGGTTGCTGTTGCGTCACTTTGACATTCGCGGTAGGGTGACCATGATCCTTTATATTTTAAAGGAGGAGTGAGGAATAAATAAAGAGAAGTATTAATCAGTATTTGCTAAAAACGAGTTATTAAAGCCAGTTATGTTTATTGCCCCATCTGACTTAGTATAAGGGTCGTAAGTTCGATTCCTATTTTAACGAGACCATAAAAAAAATGTTAATCTTTCACTTACTTTAAATCATTTATAATCCATAAAAAAACATAAACTTGACGTGGCAGCAACACTCGTTTTTAATAACTATTTATTTAAATTACCCTTGTTAATTAATATTAACAAATTAATGCTAAATCTCAACCAACAACATCGTTAGTGGACATGCGCACATTAGATTTCAGATTATAAAGCCTTTCTCGTGGAGTAAATAGTGCAAAACGAAAGTAATTAAAAGAAACTAACAACAGACAGCAACATCCGACAAAACACAATATGCTTTGTGAAAGTTATATTAGTATTCTGTTAATATTCCTCTTATTTATTTTATTCGTTTCTCGATAGTTTTCCGCCTTTGCTATAGAGCGTGCAACTCAGAACAAGCAGGTAACTAAGTGTTTACGAAGATAATTAGTTTAATCTATATCATTAATTATTCGTGTAAATAATTGAAAAAACATTCCTGTGAATCATGCGCTTAGCTGGATACCACTAATCGAACAAATATGCTATTAGATTTTGTAATTATTGGGATTTGAGAAAGCCTGAATTTAATTTAAGTCGTTTTTCAACTGGCACGGGCGGTAAATAAGTCTTTTTCGTACAAAAGAGTTAAACGCGTCAACATCTGGGCACTCTTTCAAATTTAATATGTCCACTTATTCCACCTTTATTTTCAATTGTTCTTCTAAATTGGTACGGCGTATTCAGAGGATTGTTATAATTGACAAACAAGCTAAGGGTTAGGCTCAAACATCGATTGTTTTTTATGTTTTACAATGTCTAAATGAGCACTTACCAACGAGTAATTTAAAAATAATAACAGTTTGATGAACTATTTCGCAAAAACACTAACCGGAAGATACAAAATTGTGAAACCGACCCTAAATCTAAAATAAGCAGACGGTAATGTTGTGAAGGTTGTAGGTACCTACTAAAAAAGCTTAAACTATATACGATCTATGAATATGTATAAAGCAATCCTATAAAGACAATTACTTCAATAAATAATAGCTCCCATAGTAAGGGTTTTTTTATCCCTACCTCTCAAGAATTACCTTCTTCTTCTTATCGTGTCGATGGTAGATCAAGTTAAATTTGTAGTGCTCAGTTATTAGCGACGCGGATTCCTTACTGCTTTTGAATGATATGCCTTAAGAATTACCTGAACATTGATAAAATACATTTAGCTTTACAAAAAAAAAATGACACATTATCAAACATATTTTAGTAAGACAGTCCCACTCCCCCCAAACTCATAGTGTGCCTACTTGCCTACAGTCGTGCGGGCAATGCCGGTCGGCGGCGGATCGCGCGGCGGCGGCTGCGCGCGAGTGCACGCGGCTCACGGACGCGCTGCGCGACGCGCGCGACCAGATCGAGCTGATGGAGTTCAGGCTGTTGGAGTTGGAGGACGCGCATCCTGATAAGGTCAGTGTTTAGTGGCCAGTGTTTTTAAGTTAAGTTGTAAAGTATTTACAAAGTGAGCAGTGTCAATCAAAAGATTTTCTTAAGTTAATGATCCTATTAAAAAAAATACCTGGTTTAAATACGAGACGGCTTCCTAATTTAAATTCAAAGCATAATGAAGACGTACCTACTTATATTTTTCATTCATGTCTCTGTACTATGACCAATTTAATAATGAGAGCCATAAGTGAAATAGCTTATAACATTCTCCCTATAACAGTTTATTGTGATTTTGGAGATACTTTGACCTCGTTCAATTTGGGTTTTCGCTATGTGTATGGTAGGGGTGTTGTAATAGGGTTTATTGTTTATATTCGTGTTACGATATCATTTATAAAAGTGTTTCGTCAGACTATTAGTAACCTACAAGTCGAAAGTGAAGTATCGAAAAAATTAGGTACTTATATTGGTAATTAATTGATATAATTTTAAATGTTACTTTAAGACATTTTAGTACCGAAGTAATTTTGTAATCTTGTCTAAGATTTTTAAATTCGTTTGTAAAAAATAGAGTGCTCTACCTCTACATACTATATTTATTGTGCAAGAATCGCTGCTTCGGATCACACTATTGTGTTAATACAAATTCTTATTTCTTTTTCTGAATCCGCAATTGCAATAAACTTGTGCCTGATACAATGCGCTCCATTCAGAAGGATATTACAAAATTCAACCGTCTATTGGGCAAGCAGAGGACAGAAATTAACAATGGCATTTGCTAATTAACCGATATTATCACGTTATTACATACATTGATCTAGTAATTGTTACTTTAAGTTATTTTGTCAAAATTGTTCACTCCTAAAATATAATTTGTTTAATTCAACGAAACTGGCCACTAATAAAAGAAATACACGTGACAGCGGAAAGAATTGTTTACTTTTTGATTATTTTTATAAATGCCATGACTTTTCGCGTTCTGCAATAGAAGCAGTAAATAAAATTATAGCGTAGTTGTGAATAATTAATTAGGTAAACAAAGACTTGGGTGCATTATAATCGACTACGTAACCACTTTGGTACGTACGAAGGTTTTATCTTAGGTACATAGATGCAATCACTATTATCACGTGTTTGTATGAGTAGGTTGTTGTCTGTTACCACAGAACATGAAAAACTCTGTTACACTGTCTCAGTATTCATGAAAAAACTATAAGTGATAAATTAATTGAAATAAATTGTCAGCGCTTGGACGATGTTTCTTCCTACTTTTGAAGTGAGTAAGTACTTGCACTTTTATCTGATATTTTCTACACAAGAGGTTAATTTAAGTATTAAGATCATTTTGGGTAAGATGGAAATTAAAAAAGTTAATAAGTACTTCAACTTATACTAGTCAGGCACGACTTTGAAAATAATTATGAACCAATTAAATACTTGTTACTTGTTTTAATTAATTACGTCGGAATGGAGAAGTTATGTTTATGAAGTACGTAGCAAATAATGCAGGTACCTAAGTACGAGTACAATATCGCACGTTCTAAGCAAGCAAGGTTAAACTGTAATTTATTCTGATTTACATTAAAATACATACTTTACACATTCAGATACCTAATACTCGTATATACTAGAAAATATTACCTACCTATGTATTCACGAGGAAAACTAGGAGAATTAGTAGAGATTACAAGCTCATAGATAAGTAAATGCTCTACAATACCGACTTAACTTACGGCCTGTTTAACAATATCCTAATAATTAGAATAGTTAGATACGGGATTGCTACCATGTACCTTATTATTTATGAGCTTCCGATATTTCGGCACTGTTGCAAGCGCCATGATCACGGAGTAACTGAAAGTGAAGTGCCGAAATATCGGAAGCTCATAAATAATAAGGTACATGGTAGCAATCCCGTATCTAACTATTCTAATGTTAGTGACCATGAAAGTTTAAAACAATATAATATCCTAATAAGTTCTGGTTAGCGGTATCAAGAATCCAATACTTCACATGGAATTATTCGATGGTTAGTTGTTGGTTGGCGGTAAGACTTTGTCGATGGTGGAATAGGCCCAGTCTTTTTATGTTGTGCACGTAAATTACAACTACATTCAGTTAGTCTAGTATTAACTCAAACATTATCCAAACGTATCATTAACTAGAGGTGGGTATAAATGTAGTATCACTTTAATTGCTCGAGTATGGTAATCTAGTGCAATCGATAAAAACAACTTCCCAATACCACGTGTAGGTGTGGGACTAGTGGAAGCATAAATAATACATAGAGAAAGTGTTCTGTCTTTAGTTGGAAATACTGTTTGTATGAACGAAGAAATAGGTTTGCGTGACTTGACACAATTAGTATTGCTTGACATTTTTTTCGGAATGAAATGGACCAAAGGAAGTCGGTTTGATGGCACACATATTTACTATTTATATTCACATACATATTTACTTTAATATTAATAAAACCAAACTTTTCGATCTGGGGCTATTTTTTCTAATCACTCGCATATTGGTATAGATTTCCACTGATTTTACAGTGGATTTTACAGAAAATCACGTGAAATAGAAATGCGATTAATTGAAATATGAGATCTCTTGCAAAAAAGTAATTGTTAGTGTGAGTGTGTGTGTGAGTATGTGTGTGTGTGTGTTTTTGATGTCGCATGAACTTAAAATGTGATAATTAATCGAGTTATCTGGACATTTTAGTCCTGCGTGAAAAATAAGAAAAACATTTGCAGTAGATTGCTAAAAAATATGCTGTTTTGTAACGTCTCACTTCTATACCGCTAATCGCCAAAGCAAACATACTTACTCGTACTAACTCAGTCGTTACGTAGGCAGCGGTCTCCTTCGAAATAAGCCCTTGTAGCTCATACTAAACCGTTGATTGTGTCAGCAGATCCGTTCCACCATTGTCTTAGGCTGAGGTCACCCTGTAGTTGCTGAGTATAGTATACTTGCCTTCGCTACATCCTAGATGTAGAAAACATAAATGACATTATTGAAATAAGTTGTTGCTTGGTTTGATTTACCACGAGATTTCATGTACCCTACTCAAAATTTCTGAAAATAAAAACCACGTATATTGAACAGGCTAACCTATAACCTAGTGTGATTAGGGTATTCACTCGATTCGCAGAGATACTGACCCAATTTTTCCCCCTTTTCAAGTAAAATTCCTCTTTGAGTAAGGTAGATGTAATTACTATCTATTCCTGATTAGCTCACAACGTTTCCGAAGCCGTAGTAGTTCTTATTGCTCTTATATTAGACACGTGTTCTCCTAATCCTGTAGATAATCCCCAAGAATTATTTTCTATCAGACGTGGACACAGCAGCGGACGCGTCGTTCGCTCACCTCATGACGAGCGCGCCTTGTAAGGAGCCAGCCTTCTAAGCACATTTCCTGAGGTCAGCCACTGTGATTGGAATTAAGAGGCCACCTGTGTCGCTTAGGAAACGGAGAGTCAAGGGCATTTAAAGAAAGCTAGCACTACCCTACTTACGCATCCTTTGGTTTTTAATAAGCCTGCGATAAGCACATTTTCTTTAATGGTTGATTGAAGGTACGTTTGCAATAACTCTTAGATGTGAGGCGTAGTTTTCGAGTAAAAGTTTGGCGGATTTAGAATCAAAATGCAAGATCAAACACATATGCAAAATCTAACAAACTATTGTCACAAAATACATCCATATTTTGTGCTATCGTGGAGTGACGTCTAAAGTTCTCAACCCGATTTCAATTTGCTTAATTATGAGAAGTGTATTGTCCTGTATATTTGCGAAATGACTTTGAAATAGCTGTCTCATGAGCTGTTATGTTCGTACGTAATTTGAATGTGATTTATTTCTGCAATTAATATTCACAACTGAGCGGTATTCAGATTCGGTTAGCTCGACTGACTAACTAATATTTTAGTAAGTCTTTACTACTATAAGACTTATGAGTACTAACTAATGCGTTATAAACGTGCTTAATATTTGTTTAAAAAATCGGACTTCTGCTGTAGATTTATGAGTAGGTAACTTAGATTTCCGTCCGGTATGCGTTTCACCTTCAAAAAGTGATAATGCCCAGTCTACCACCTTCCTATTAGACTTTCAATCTTAGTTTCCTTATTTGCAAAAGTAAATACCATAATATGAACCATATCAGTACCCACCAACCACTTTTTCACTGCTCGTACTATATGCTAGTGTATCTACTTATCTATAAAGATTGTATTTCAATACTCCTCCGGATTTGGATTGTCGAATATTATGTTTATTTGAAAGATCTAACCACGGTTGATCGTTAGTCAATTTTAATGTTAATATTGTGTTTCGGGTTACCATTTATAGACTCCCCTCCTACTCTAATCGCGCGTAGGCGATACGTAAACAGTCACCTTAGATCATAACGCGCAAATCATTTGGTTAAGCCAGCCGATTTTAGTTTTTGTGATAACTATTGCAGCTATAGTTATAAATATTATACTATGTTTGGTGCATTAGTAAGTACAAACACAACAAAGTAAGACGTTAACAAAGTATGCGAGTGATGACATCAAGTTTTGACTAAGTAGGAGTGTTTTTTAAACGGAAACTTCTATTTATAATGTTTTCAAACTTTACGCATATTAGCATTATTTGATCTACAATAAAGAACAGCTTGGATTCACCCAAAGCATTCTATGTTATCAATAATATCTGCCTACTATGTTTATTTTTATAATAATTAATATTAATTTATTTTGGTTACAGGGTGCCAGAGACAATCTAACAGATTCAGATTCGGGTTGCGTGTCACCAGGCTCCCGAATCAAGGACTCCGCGTCGCCCGAACTCAAACGAATGGACTCCGGATACAAGTCGCCGCACACGCCGAGCAGCCCCTGCAATCCCCGAAGACTCCTCGGCACCCCCCACGATGACTTCAAAGAAGACTTCGCGAAGGCACAAGTCCTCGCCGACATACTCGATAGGAACTCCGAAACCAGTGACTCCTTGAAAAGCAACCCAGTCAAAGACCATCTTGAACAGATGATCCTGAATGCGGCGTCGGTAGAGGACAGAACGTGCTTGGAACAGGTTCTGATGCTGCTTTACAATTACCAAGCGTTGAGCAGTTCCGTCAGCGAAGATGAATGCTATCAGGTAAGTTTATAAGTTTAGAAGCATAGATATTTTAAATAATGTCAAGCCTTTTTACATAAGGATCCCACTTTTTAAAATCTATATTGACAGTGTCACTATAGACAATGTCAGACAATGACATCTTCAGATACCTTTCAGACATGTCAGATGTCGAGAACTAGTTTTATTTAAAAATACGAGTATTTAAATTATTTCGTGTTACAGGCAAAACCCAGACGAATATGTGATCTGAAATTGAAATCTGAAACTGACATTCCATCGCACAAAACCCAAAAGGCAATAGCAACAGTAACGCCCTACCAACAGAAGGGTTACAAGTGCGAATCCCTCGAAAGTCTTTGCGGCGACGAAAGGAAGCCGAGCAACGTTCTGCAAGAGAGCGGAATCTTCGAAGGTGTCGAGACAGAGTGCAAGAGTACTCAGACAGACGTTAACGAAAGTTTCGAGTGCAGTGGTGAACTGAACACAGAAATACAGCGACTGAATAGTATAAGAGAGAAACTTGAGAGGCAAGGTGTTAGAAATAGGACATTAAGTAGTAAGGAGGATGGAGATGGCCTGGAGTGCAGGTGCGTGAAGTTGGGCAAGAAACACAAGCAGTATTACGAGAGGAGGCTTAAGTTTTTGGAGGGTAAAATCTCGATTTATGAAGCAGCACAAGACGTGAAGGAAGCGAAGTTAGCGCAGAGGTTACAGAAGGAATTTGAGCTAGAAAATCAAATACAGGTATTTTTTAAGTTTTACAGTATTCACTGTGAATTCTATTCTATTACAACAATATTTTTATGTAAATTATGACTCAGTGTTACAGAGTAAATGTGTGTAATTATTTCACAGGAGCTCGAATCACAGCTTTCGGAACTTCACGAGAAGTATGAAAGATTAGAGGAGGATTGTTGTGAATTAGAAGAAATAGAAAATGACACCAGATTGCATTGGCAGCAGTAAGTGACACTACAAATTCTATTTAATGCTGAGAATTTTACATTTTGATATTGATTCTTACTAAATATGATATCTTTTCCAGGCTTGAAATGGACTATGAGCTCTGCTCAGCTCAATTAAGAGACATGACGGAGCAACGAGAGTGTTCGCGCGCCCAAGCCGAGAGGCTGATGGCAGAATTAACAAAGAGGGAGTGTGCTTTAAAAACTAGGGAGGTAGGTGGCATAACAATGGACAGTTCACATTAAACACAACTAAGCAAGTTCAATAGGTATAATAATATACAACCAAAACATGAATTAAAACATTATAAACTTTTGTTCCAGAATGAACTTTTGACGAGGCTAGATAAGTTAGAAAGGGCAGTGCCAGCACTTATAGCATGGAATGTCGTGCAAGCCGTAGGAGTCGACATGACTCCAGTGGGACAGGTAAGTTTATTTATTTAATTATGGTCTTGAACTTGAGAATCATTTCATTTTTCTGAAGAGTGTAGAGACTGTGTGTTTGTCATTTGCGTTAGCATGAAGAAGTCTATCTTTATCCTAGATCGAATAATAAATTCCCATCTGGCCTAGAGCTTTAATTCGACTACAATTCGTGAGAAGTCGTAACGCTGAAACATCTGTTGTCTCTTTCCAGCGGGCGCTCATCAGCCGCATGTCTCCATACAGCCAGGACACTAAGGCGTTCGTGGCTCAAGTGCGACAGGAGTCCAGGAAACCGTCAGAATGTGGTGCGCTGGTGGCTTGGAACAATATCAACACGTCTTCCGCCCCCTCCATTCAGCGTTTGGAACAGCAATGCTCGAAGTAAGTACCTTTACGGCCTTAGGAACTAGATTCATTTGTCTTTTTATGGGACTTTCAAAACCAAGGTTGCCAAGTCGCGCCTATATGAGGATTTAACTAAGTATGATGCCGTCGACGGATACGTTTGAGACGACATGAACATTATCACTGTACTGAAAATGTTTATAATGCTATGTTTAAATACATTTATTTCTCATAAGAATTACAAAATTCACTTACTGAGAAAACAGTTTAAAATAGAATCAGATGAGCGTACAATATTATAAAACTAGTTGTGGGTATGCTGCTCAATCATTATTCTCTCTCACTGAGCCTTTTTCTACTGCCAGCAATGATGTTATTAACGGTACAAATGGCAAGGCTAACTTTAATGTCGAAACGTATTTATTTCCTAACTGGAATATCAGTTTTTTTATTGAAGTATGTGAAAAATTAAAAATAATTGCCAATGTTACATTCAGTTACGTAAAAGTAAGGCCATAATCTGAACTGAAAATAAACAAAATAAAAACGTTTTATTTGGATCGCTTCCCTCACTCGTTATGACGTTCGTAATTAATAAATACATTATCATAACGTTTAAATTAATGATGATAATATTAATTTCAGACTCATAGCGGAGAAGAAGAAAATCGAAGAACAAGCCGATAAGGTCAAGGAAGATTTGCAAAAGAGGATAAAAGAACAAGAAGAGGAACTGGAAACATTGAGACGTCAATTGGCGGCCACCGCATGCGGTGCTGAGGTTAAGAAAGAGAAGATCAATGAACAGCTGAACAAGATAGAGCACGAAATCATCAAAGAAAAAGAAAACGAAACGGTGAGACAACACTCATTGATATTAATCTATATCTGTATTTTTTTGCGTTTTACAGCGTGTGGCCTGTAGAAGGAGCAAAAATTTTTATCATTGAATTTACAGAGTATACGTAGTTATTTTGACCTGGTCATAGTGCTCTTAAATGATTTAACTCAGAGATTTAGAAATCCAAAGCTATGATCCCTAATTAATCGATTGTATAAAATAAATTCTATTACTGGACAAATTTGTTCGCAATATATTCTTGGTTCGATTTATTTTGTAAAAAAATAGCAATACGTTCATTTTTTATTGTAATAAATTAAAACCATTAATAATTGATATCTGGTTACTTAAATCCTTTTTTTGCATACTCACCCGCCGGTGCGTACCGTTTCGCTTTGTACATCGGAGTTCAGCGACTGTCGTAGGCGCTTGCAAGCGCTTGCAACTTTTTAAGCGCTTGCGAAGCCATTATAAACATGTTTTTTATTATTATTTTATATATTTCTGTGTACTGATATTGTTTGTTGTTGTGTTTGTTTTTGTTTTTGTTCCTTTCTTTCATTTTACGTTTATCTTGTTTGTGTTTTTTCTATACCCACAAGGCACCCTCTGAAAATCAGTGTCGTGGCATGCGCATCTTGCTGCCACGATTAATGCTGAGAGGGTGCCTTTTCGGCTCATTCTTGATGAAATGTAATTATGTGTGTGTCTGTTTATTGTATTTGTGTTTACGAGTCAGTGTATTGTATATGTGTTTGTGAGTCGAATAAATGTATTTTCTTTCTTTCTTTCTTTCTTAAAGGGCCTATATTTAAAATTTTTGCTCGTATTACAGGCCACACCTTTTAAACTAGATCAAATGCTATGAATACTTGCTAAAATATGTAACAATTTGACTAAGAATTTTGATGCATCGACCGTGAAAATGAAATACCATCCCCAAATACCAATGAGCCGATCGAAACAATGTAACAAACTTCTGTGAAAGGTTTCTCCGTAACACTTCACTATCAGACCGTATTAAGAATGTGTACGTACTCGTAACAAGTGGCAACGTTAAATTCTTTGACCATGACGATTCCTCTGATGAAACTTCAATCATCGTGCTTTATGATTGTATCGGAGGAGACGTTAAACTGACTTACGATCATATGAATAAAAATAATTGCTCTCAGTACATTTCACAAGCAAGCAATCGATTCTTCAGTTTCCGCTCACTGAGAATGAGACTGCATTCCACTTTTACACGAGTCGTTGACTTACATACATCCGTACGAGGAACAATAATAGCACCATAAAAATAAGTAATCTAAGTTTATGAGGCTTGATTACAAAAGGTAAATCAATCCTAAAAGAAAACTTAATACAATTTGCAGATGCCATTGGACCCATCGATGGGGAGCAAGATACGAGCGCTGCTGATAACCGAACAGGAGTTGAAGACGCGAGTGGCTGAGCTGGAGAGGCGTGAGACGGCCTACTTGGAGATGCTGACGCAAGCTGACGACATGTGGGCGGAGATGGAGGGCGGGTACAAGAAGAAGATCGAGGAGTCGCAGGCCACTGAGACGCAGTTGAAGGGAAAGGTAATATTGGTAGTGTATTTAGAGATTAAAACATGGTTAAAGATAGGTCAATTATCAATTAGGATTAGGAAAACCTAAAATACAAATCCAAATAACAAATAAATAGCCTAATCCTTTGCCGTCAAGGTCAGAAATAGACAAGAAAAAAAATCATGCAATTACTTAATTCATTCACGTCTTGAATATTGCCGATAATATTACCGAACTTATTGAAAAGCATATTTAAGACATTGGTTGATCTATCTATACGACGTGTATATTGATAATTCCATAACAATACGTTAACTACTTATATAAAGGTTGATTTATGCGTTAACGTCACCTGAGATATGCAGACGGATGAGTAATAGCAAATGCTGTAAGCTGTGTTACATTATGAGTGTGCATTAGGACATACGTACATAGTGCAACACGTGACATTCTCAAATGTTGATGTCATCCAATTAGCTATTTAGACAAGTTTATTCACACCTGCAATTTATCCTTACAGCTAAAGAAAGTGGAATCGGAGCGTGACACATACAAGAAGTGCTTCGAGCCAATGAAGAAGAAACTGCGAGAGATAGAAGAATCTGAATCTGGTCTGCGGATTGCCTTGGAGAAGGCTGAAAGAGACGCGAAGGTTCTAAAAGATCAGAACACCAACTTGGTAGAGATGTTCAGCAAGGCCGATGCGGATGCCAGGAAGTCTGAAACGGCATTTAGGGCGTTGGATGCGAGGTTTAAGGTAAGTTTTTCAACAAGAGTGTGGGTAAATATGGCACCTTCGTCTTTTGATGATCTTGTATTAACTGTCGCGTTAGTCAAATTGAAAAGTTTCTTTATCCCGAGATGATAGTATTAACTGGTTTTCAAAGAGTCCATTATATTTATGGGTAATTTCAACTTTAGCAGTTTATTTACTTATTTATTAAAACTTTATTGCACTGTGAATTGTACAATGGGGGACTTAATGCCTTAGGGCATTCTCTACCAGTCAACCGCTTGGAAATGCAGAAAATTGAATCAGTGGCGGAACGATTGCAATAACTGAGCGGGTAATATAAAATAAATTATTATTAGCGGCACATATAAAATAGCATAAAAATAATGATTTAGGGCAACATGTTAACTGTAAATAAACTTATGTAAAATTAAGAATAGGTTATAGACACCAGTTAGCTGAAAGCGAAGTAATAACCAAATGCAAATTTAAATTACAGAAAGAAATGGAACAGCTCCGCAGGATCAACAAGCAGCTGGATGACGAGTTCAAGACCCACAAGGAGACGTCCAAGAAGACCGAGATTAGTTTCATGGGCGACCTGGACAGCATCCGCAAAGAGCTGACTCGGTGCTGCAAGCACAACCA